>CM062290.1:354472624-355062624 GCA_031216915.1 Pictodentalium vernedei
CCCATGGTGCCAGTTAGGTTTTTTTTTCTCTGTTCAAAATGCATTCTGAAGTATTTAGAATGACCGCCACATGTGGAAAAAAAATAGACTCCCCTAACGCAACCCCACCTCCCCCCCCCCCATCCCCACCCCCACCCACCTCCTCCTCACCCAGGGCCATTCATGCAATATTTTTTCTTTGGTACAAAATGCATTTTTAGCCTGACTGTTTATAGTCAGGGCTATAATCATGACTTTCATCCGTGCATCTGTCGGTCCATCCATCTGTCTGTAAACAATTGGTTTCAGACTTATAACTCCATATAACTCCAGTTTGGGGATATGTATATTTTCCAGCTTGTAATACAGGCCAGGTTTCAATATAGGTTTCACAACTCCCCCCCCCCCCCCCCCCCCCCCCCCCCCCACACACACACACACAAATATGTCAATTAGGCAATTATTCCCAAAATGCATTTTGAAGGATTGGGAGTTATTACATGCAAAAAAGAAAATTGACTCATATAGCCCAACATTGGTGTATGTACTGCATGTTTAATCCTTTTCCTAACACAAGTTGAAGCCAACAGTACAAATTATTTTTCTGAAACATCAGATTTATTCATTTTTTACTTCTAACCATGGCTTATTAGTCCTTATTGGAACAAGCTCATCAAGTTTGTTCCATTAATAGGTCATGAGGTATGTTTTGAAGTTGAGAAATGAAAAAATAAAATTTGAATAGCAAATTTTGTATATCACGAGTACAGATATGGCAGATTCGTTAGGTAAACTGTTAACAAAAAATGGCTCCGACTATTTTGCGTTTAAGAATTACCATTCCTGGGAAAGTCGGGCTGCATGCGTGACGTCACTCTAGTTTACCGATTTACCGCTCTGTTTAGTGAATGTGTTTTTTACTGTAATTTGAAATTTTTTATTCCTACTCGGAAAAAAATAGCAAATCTCACCTGCTAGATTTCATATTAATGGAAAGGACGGTGTTTGTATGCGGTGTCACGATGTGCACACTGTTGATATAACGAATGGATAAAAAGTTACAAAACATCAAAAGATATTAAAAACGTTGTTTTCTTATTTAGATAAATGTGTTTCACTAAAGAATAATAGTCAAACGTTCAAATGGTTTGGGAAGAAATTATAAAATGACAGCTTCTGTATTTTTATACTACTCTCAGGAGCGGACTGGGCCAAGAAAACTTACCGGGGAATGCACAAAGGGGGCCCCGGACGCGGAGAAAATTTGCGAACTGAACAAACGCGGCTTTCTGGCACCTTAGCGATCAATGGTAGTCCACACAGAGGACATTTCGATGGCATTTCGTATCATCTTCATCGATCATTCGACAAAAATGGTACTACCGAGCGTGGGGGAGAACCCATCAGGAAAACCATAGTTCGGCCGATGTCTCGTTGGGCGATGACGAGATCAATAATAAAAATATGATGAAACGAATATATTCTGGCATCCAAAATGTCTTTATTTATTTCTGTCCAACACATGTCATTCTGACGTTTCTCGACTTACAATCTGAAGAGTCTCAACATTTTATACTGCAAGAGTGATTTCCCTTGATGTGTAATTCACATCAAAATGAACAATAAAAGATACGGCTCACGCGACATCTTCCCCCTAAAATAAAATAAGGCTCACAAACAAAAACATAATCAAATAAGATCATTCGAGAGGCAGATGTAGTGGTTATGCTGTGTAGAAGAGTGGACACAGTCACTTAACCAGGCTGGTTTTTTACGTTTCCGAACACTGGTAGTGCTAGTATACTGTTGCTCAGCATTTGCTGATGCCTGTTCTGGGTTATTTAGACCAGACTCAACATCTTGCTGCACAACTGTTTCAGATTTTTCCTCAATCATTGTTGCGAAATCATTTTCATTTGTTTTACTTTGCATTGCATTGTGCCTTCGATTAAAGCTTTGACTGTATCTACTTTTGCATCCCTCCCCTTTACAAGAGATTTCTTTGGCCAATGGGATTTCAAATTGACTGGTAATGTTGGAACATTGGTTCTTATATTTCTGCCCAACATCAATTGAGTGGGAGAAAACCCTGTTGCTGGATTAGGAGTGTTGCGATATGCTTTAAGAGCAACAAAAATATCATTTTGTTTCAAAATGTGTTTCGCAATTCGAACTGCCGCTTCAGCTTCCCCATTCACTTGGGGGTGATGAGGACTGGTATATTCCTGACGCATACCACACTTTTTTGCAAATTTTCTAAACTCAGTAGAGGTAAATTGTGTACCCTGGTCATAAATACAAATTTCTGGATCTCCCCAATGTGCAAACATATTTTCCAGCTTACCAATAACAGTTTTACTGGTTAGACTAGCCAAATAAGCAATTTCAATATACCTCGAATAGTAATCAATGACAATGAGATAGTGTTTTCCACTTATTTCACACAAATCCATGGCAACTTTTTGCCAGGGTCTAATAGGCAACATAGTTGGTTTTAAAGGCTCTTTCGTTTGAGAAGGCCTATTAATATGACAGTGAGAACAATTTCAATCAAGTTCCTCAAGTCTTTTGCTATTTGCGGCCACCACACAGTTAAATTGGCTCGTTCACGGCATTTATTGATTCCAAGTTGACCGCTGTGTAAACTATTCAAAATTTCAGTCTGCATTTCCTCTGGAATGACAATTCTCTTGCGGTATATGACAGTCCCGTTAGAGACTGACATTTCAGCACGAAATGTAAAGAAACTTTTCATTTCTATTGACATTGAAGTTGGCTTGTCTGGCCATTCGTTTTTAATAAATTGCATTACTTGGACAAGTGTTTTGTCACGTGCTGTTGCTTCAGCAATTTGCAAAATTTTCATGTCAGAAATTGGCCTTGACTTTTCAACAAACTGAACGTACAAATTAACATCTTCAACAATTGAATTCACCTGTTTATCTTCAACTGCCTCATCTGTAATTTTCTAGGGTGCTCTAGATAGAGTATCTGGGACTATTAAGTCCTTACCTGGATGGTGTTTTGCATGTACATTAAATCTAATGTACGCAGCCTCATTAGCAATCGATGACACCTAAGAAGTGCTTTGTCCAGGTCATAGTTATTTATCAGAGGAATGAATGGTTTGTGGTCACCTAAGAGCAAGAATGAGTCTAATCCTAGCAAATATCTGGAGAACTTTTCAAAAGCCCAAACAACTGCAAAACATTCCTTTTCGATTTGAGCCCAACCCTTTTCTGTATCCGTCAGTGTTCTAGAACAGAAAGCAATTGGCTTCAAATCTCTTGTATCATTAATAAACAATGCCGCTCCTAACCCAAAGCTACTTGCATCGGCAGAAACTACAATGGGTTTATTCTTATCATAATAAGACAATACTGGGGCTTCCGTTAACAATTGTTTTGCTGTGGAAAATGCTTTATTCTGTTTGTCTCCCCAGTGCCATGCCATGTCTAAGTAAGTCAGTCATTGGCTTGAGAATAGTTGACAAATTACTGATAAATCTTCCAAGATAATTAATCATTCCCAAAACTCTCTGTAACTGTTTTACATTGGAGGGGGTTCCAAATCTACAATGGTTTGAACCTTCTTAGGGTTTGCTGATATACCTTTCTCATTTATAATGTGACCAAAATATTGAATTTCGCTCTTACGAAATTCACATTTTGATTTATTTAATTTTAATCCTGCACTTTCAATGCGATTTAAGGCTTCTTCTAACCTACTATCATGAATTTCCTGTGTCGGGGCATAAATTAAAATATTATCCATCAGGGCATCCACCCCTTTGATACCTTCTAACAGCTCACTAAATTTCCTCTGATAGATTTCGGGAGCCGAAGATACCCCAAATGGGACTCTACTAAACATGTAACGACCAAAAGGCGTTATGAATGTGGTCAAATGTGAACTTTCTGGATCTAACGGAATTTGGTAGAAACCACTGGATGCATCAAGCTTGCTGAAAACCTTGGAACCCACCAATTTGGGTGAAATGTCCTCCAAATTGGGGAGTATCAAGCGTTCTCGCTTTACTGCTTCATTTAATTTTTTTAAATCCACGCAGATTCTTACGCTACCATTTGGCTTTATCACTGGGACCATTGGGGCACACCAATCAGTGGGTTTGGTCACCTTTTGAATTATCCCCTCATTGGTCATCCTGTCCAATTCAGCTTCGACTTTATCAAGTAAAGGGAAAGGTACTCGACGAGCTGTGGTCACTGAATATGGTTCTGCACCTTGTTTCACTTCTATTTTAACAGGGTCACACTCAAGTTTTCCCGAGGTACCAAAACTTTCTTCCCTAATATCTTCAACCTTTTGGACCAAATTCATATACTGGGCAGCAGATCTGCCTAAGAGATTGCTTTGATTCTCCCCCGAGATCACAAATATTCTAAATTTAAAATTGTTCCCTTTCAGCCAAGTTTGGGCAACAAAATTTCCCTTACAATTAATTAGACCTCCCGGGCTTATTAACTTAGAGTTGTTTTTCAACAATCTGGGTTTTTGTTTGAGAGAATTAAATGTTTGTTCGCTTATAACAGAAATGTCAGCTCCAGTGTCAATTTTAAATTTCACAGGTGTTCTAAAAATGTCAAGCTTGATCTCCCATGGCTCAACATCAGTAAGTTCAGTGTTGATTGAGCCTAAAAAGTAGCTTGTGCCCCCCGTCGTAGCATTACTGGTTGAAGGAATACAATTTTCGTAACTTATTTCATGCACAGTTCTTCTTGTTTTACAACAAACTGCGAAATGATTTTTTTTATGACAAAGTCTACACTGCTTTCCCATGGCAGGATATTTAAATTGTTCATGATGTCTGTCGCATCGTTGACATTTCTGTGACGAGCTAAATGGTTTACTCGGTGATCGAAACTTGGAAGCTTTATTTGGTCTTGGGCTTTGCTTGTGCGATGGCAGTCTTGAATGTCGGACCTCTCCCACATCGGCCTCTGCCTGAACTCTTACTTGACCTTTTACCATTTCACTATTTCTTGCCATTGTGATTGCTGCTGACAAATCTAAATCGGGAGTCAATTGTAACTTTTCAGATAATTCTTTGTCTAACAGTCCTATAACTATTTTGTCTCGAATCTGTTCTGACTTAGTGTCACTTTTAAAATCGCATTTCTCTGCCAGTTCATATAAACTGCGAACAAATGTTTCCTCTGATTCACCTTTTTGCTGTACTCGTTGATGAAACTGACCCTTTCATGAATAATATTGCGTTTTGGAACGAAATGTTCATCGAATTTTGACATCACAAAATCATAATTTTTCGCCTGTTCGTCAGTTAAGTTAAACGAAGTAAACACGTTTTCAGCTTCTTTCCCCATGGAATAGATAAGAGAAGATACTTGGACCTCTTCCGTGTCCTTATTCAATTTTGCGGCGAGTCGAAAACGCGAAAAACGCTGTCTCCATTCCGGCCAATGTTGTGGCCTTGTAAAGTCAAATGGTTCTGGGGGCTGAAATTTCGGCATGTTCACAACCGCGAATAGACGCTGCCTGTTCGGGTCAGGGTCTTTTCGGCCTCGGGAACATTCGGCCCCAGGTATTTTTCCGGGAACATTCGGCCTCAGTCGAGGCCGAATGTTCCCACTTTTGAGGCCGCATGTTCCCACTTTTGGTAGGAAATTTCTGAGTTTGGGAGTTGAAAAATAACTTTAAAACATATTTTTTTAGTTCATTTTGTTGTGTTTTTTCTAAAGAATAATATTTTCGGCGTACCTACCTTTATTGAAATATAACATCCATTGTATAAAATCCACTGTATTGAATAACAGAACAGAATGAAAATATATACATCAAAGTAACTTTTACATAGTAAAGAACATAATTCACTAGAGACCCTTCAAGACTTTACCATACTCGAGTTGGTAATAGGCATTCGAATGATTTTTCTCATAATTGGTATCACTGAACACTGTGATTTTAGCGTACTTGCAACTTGTTGTTGTTTTGGTTGCTTTGATGTTGTGATCAAAGCTCACCGTGTTGTTGCTCATCCGTAAACGTGATAAACTAATCACACTTGTTATTACAGCAGCTTTTTGACCAAAACACAGATGAATTTCATAACAAAATTTTAAATTACGTTTGAATGAGGTAATAACGGTGTAAAGATAAGGACAAACAAATCATATCGCATTTATAAAATGGTACAATAGTTCATTTTTGTAAAATATTTGTTAATTATCATCAGTTTATGTATTCATTTGTCTATTATCATTAGATTAATTTATTATTTATTTGTGAACATTTATTAGAATATCTACCAATAAATAATTTCTGCTACCTAAACCGCGTCTATCTTAGTCTTTTAACCCGACCCGAGGCCGAATGTTCCCAGGCCGAATGTTCCCGGGGGCCGAATGTTCCCAGGCCGAAAGTTCACGAGGGCGAATGTTCCCGCTCCCGCCTGTTCACAATAAGTTCATTTCCTTGCTTAACGGAGCTTTTCACACATTGATGTTGAATCAACTGTTGCTGGCGATCATGTGTCCACTTCTGACACCATATCTCGTTGGGCGATGACGAGGTCAATAATAAAAATATGATGAAACGAATATATTCTGGCATCCAAAATGTCCTTATTTATTTCTGTCCAACACATGTCATTCTAACGTTTCTCGACTTTCAATCTGAAGAGTCTCAACATTTTATACTGCAAGAGTGATTTCCCTTGATGTGTAATTCACATCAAAATGAACAATAAAAGATAAGGCTCACGCGACAGCCGAATCGGAGAAAATTTTGATCTTTGAAATTGAAGGACCGATGTTTCCTTTCACTTGTGCGATCAGTGGCAGACTTGGCTGCTGGTTGGCCTTTATCGAAATGTCCTCTATGTGGACAACAAATGGCAGTCCACATAGAGAACATTTCAATATACCGGCATTCTATGCAATGAGATCCATTTCGCCTTTTGGTCATTTTCACGACATTTCACGTGGTGTTGGGCTGCATCAACTTTGGGGGCCCCAAGGGGGAACCTAATGGGCCCCATCTCTGACTGTAGGAAAATGCCAGAAGTTTGTGAAATGATAAGCACCTCAATGATACAAATTCGTTAACATTCGAAATTTCAATTTTTATATGGAATTCCAATAGCATTAGTGTTAAACTTACTGACAACTTTCGGAAATTAAAGGGAGCTAACTTCCCCATAAATTTTTTCAATTGACAAAAATTGTCAGCGATGTTATTATAACCGGAAACCCCGTACTGTGATCGTTTTTATTAATACAATCCATTAGGAGCTGTTGACCATCAAAGGTTTTTTATCCGACTTTGACATTTTTTCCCATCTGAGAAAAGGTACTTCAACATACCGGTTTTTATAAATGTTATAACAGTTTAATATATTAAATTATTAGCTGTTATGACAGCTAAAAAGCCTTTTTCGAAACTGCCATCTTGGCTTTTAATCTATGCAGGGTCACAGGTCGCGAGATGTAAACGTGTCAAGGAAACACGTTGTAAGCAATGCGAGAAGAGAGCAGGTGAAGTGCGTCGGACCCCATTACGTTCATCAGAGCGAATTCAAACAACATTTGTCCAAGATTACCATTTGTTTAAGGCAATGGTAATATTGTATGAGAACTTTCATTATTTCGAATTGAGTTCTTATCGACTTGAATGGTATTTGAATGCACGCAGTGTCATTACTCTGTGGCCGTTAGCATTGTTTCGACAAATTTCGGGGATTTTCCAAGCCGAGACACTCCTTGTAGTTGTGCAACGAGCGTTTCCTTGTTGCCACTCAAAACACCTCCTCGCCTCCGCAATGTAAAATTCTTTAAACCTGTGATATCTCATTGCTTAAACTCATCTAGGGTTGCCCCTTCAGTTAATGCGAATGGTGACATCGGTTCTACGAATTTAAACTTGATATTTCAGAAAAACTCAACGAGACGAACATGGAAATCGCTTTGTTTACACCCCGCGATAGATTAAAAGCCGTGATGGCAGTTTCGAAAAAGGCTCATTAAACCGTTATAAAAGTTCAGTAAACTGTTATAAGAGTTTAACAATTTAGTTAAAAAGTTATAACAATTAAACGGTTTATTATATTAAATTATAATAACACTAATAGGCTAGTTAAACTGTCATAATGGCCTATTAAACTGTTATAATAGTTATATGATAGTAGTTTGTGTTAGTAAACTGTTATAAATAAATAAATAAATAAATAAATAAATAAATAAATAAATCTTCGGCCTTCTGCTGTTGTCGCGGTCCTCTAACGAGGCGGACTACATTAACCCAGTGCCCCGTCGTGGTATTCCTCCTCACTCTCCCTCCTAAACTCCCAGTATTGTCAAAAACTGTTTCAAGATTCCCTTCTCCATCTCCCCATCTATAAAACTGACCCTTTCCCTCATGTCATTCCTCATCTAATTATGCTTCATGTCTCCATCCCATTTTTCCATTAGTTTCCCAAGGAGTCTTGTTCTACTAGGCAAATATTTGGGGCATTATAAAATGAAATGTTCCAGCGTCTTCGTTACATCTAAGTTACACATTTGGCACACTCTTTCCTCGCATTTCCCGATTCCTCTCCTCAGTTCCAGTGACTTGGATCTCACTTTGAACAACAATAACCCCCAGTGAAAAAGTTACAACAGTTAAACAGTATATTATATTAAATTATAACGACACTACTAGGCCAGTTAAACTGTAACAACAGCTTATTAAACTGTTATAATAGTTCAGTAAACTGTTATAAATAAATAAATCTTCGGCCTTCCACTGATGTCGCGGCCCTCTAACGAGGAGGTCTACATTCACCCAGTGCCCCGCCTGGGTATTCCTCCCCATTCTCTCTCCCAATCTCCCAGTATTGTCAAAAACAGTTTCAAAATTGCCCCCATTGGTCCCTTCTCGACCTCCCCATCTATAAAATTGTCCCTTTTCCTCATATCATTCCTCATCCAGTTATCCTTCATGTTTCCATCCCGTTTTCCATTAGTTTCCCAAGGAGTCTTTCTTCTACTAGGCAAATATTTGGGGCATTGTAAAATGAAATGTTCCAGGGTCTCCGCTAAACCTAAGTTTACACATTTGGCACACTCTGTCCTCGCATTTCCCGATTCTCCACCTCAGCTCCAGTGACTCCAGTGACTTGGCTCTCACTTTGAACAACAATGTCCCCACCCCCCCCAACCCCCCCCCCCCCCCCCAAAAAAAAAAAACCCGATCCATCCAGGTACTCCTCAAAAGCTGGCGCATTCTTTTTACACAGCCCGTCTAAAGAACTCTTAATCCTAATTCCAGCTCGTCAGTATCTATTACAATCATCAAGCACCCTTTCTCGTATAAAGCTCCACCACTCCTGCAGTCCTCCTTTTGTTTTAACAGTTTATATAAATTGTTATAACAGTTTAGTTAAAATATTTTAAAATTTTAACAGTTTATTTTATTAAATTATAATGGCGCTAATACATTGTCGTACGCTACAGATAAGAATAGTTTCTCAGTACTCATATCGTACAGACCATCAAAGAGATAAAGAACATCAGAACACTCTGGTACAAGAACACCAAAGGGACAATGCAGAAACAGTCCCAATTTAGACTTAGAGATTTCAAATGCCCTCAAGCACACTCCGTAATGCGGCAAGTGGAGGGGTGCAGGGAGTATACCCCCTCCCCTCGTCGGGGAAACTTTCTCCTTTTTTGTAGGCTTTTCGGAACATACTCTATCTACTCTCTGACGCACCCCATCTGACAGTCCATCTCTTCAACATGTTAAATTTATTCCACTTAGCAGTTCCACCATTCATCGACAGACCAGGACAAAAATGTCAACGCCTAACAAAAACATTAAAAAAAAATCCGAAACTGTATGGCACAACCCATACACCTCAGGTAACTAGGAATTCGGCAACGCCGGTCGACTACGTTTTACCCCGAAAATTAAAAAAAAATTATATCAAATGGAGTTATACGATAGCATCGGGGAAATATTAACCCTTTACCCAACGCAAACGATATCAAAATTTATTATTTTAAATAATAATAATATAGTACATTTATCAAGCGCTTAATCCCTGAAAAAGGCTCTAAGCGCTTTACAGTTCCAGACCATTTACTCACTAAGCTCTCACACACATTCAATGAAACACACGTCATGCTCACAAATGTTCATTCTAAAACTGATGTGTCATCAAGTAAGTATTTCTTGAAAAGATATGTTTTAAGCTCGGTTTTGAAAATATTATATGATTTGGCTCTCTTGACTGAATGAGGAAGTGAGTTCCAAATGTATGGGCCGTAGAATGTGAATGCTCTCTGACCAAATTGTTTTAGTTTAAACCTGGGTACGGTGAGAAGGTTCAGGTCTTGGGACCTTAAGTGACGAGGCGGGGTGTAATTATGTAAGAGGCAGGATAGATAGGGTGGCAAGGTTGAATCCAGGCTACGGTAGCATAAGGATGCAATCTTGTACTCAATCCGTGCCTGTACTGGTAGCCATTGAAGGGTTCTTAACATCGGTGTTATATGGTCGCGCCTTGGCTTGCGTAGGACAAGTCTAGCGGCGTTGATTTGAATGCGTTGCAAACTATTTATCTTTTCTATCGGTAGACCGCTCAGAAGCGAATTGCAATAGTCCAACCTAGATAGGATGAAGGAACTAACCAGCTTTTTCGCGGCCTCCAGAGTAAGATAAGGTCGGAGATGGGAAATCCTTCTCAATTCAAGAAACAAACGTTTCCTGATGTTCTTGACTTGGACAGTCATGGACAGATTTGAGTCTAGATAAACACCTAGGTTTTTGGCTGTATTCAAAAAACCTATGTCGGTGCCGCAAATGCAGAGATGGTCGAGCATGGTGTTCTTAATTTTTGCATCGGTAGAAATTAGAATGATCTCGGTCTTGTCATCATTTAATTTTAATTTGTTTGTTTCCATTCAGTGCTTGACGGACTCTATGCAGGTTTGGATGTCTGTTGCCGTTTGTGTTAACTGCCTGGGTAAGGATGGGGAGTAGATTTGAGTATCGTCAGCATACATATGATAGCTCAGATCTTGCTTTGATATTACACCACCAATGGGCTGTGTATACATGCAGTATAGTACAGGCCCCAAAACGGAGCCCCGTGGGACACCATATATAAGTGAGCTGCTCTTTTGAGTGGGCTTCACCAATGTGAACAGACTGGGTTCTGTCAGATAGGTAAGACTTAAACCAGTCCAGTACCGTTCCTGACAAGCCGAAGGTGATATTGAGGCGTTTAATTAAGATGTCATGGTCAAGGGTGTCAAATGTGGCTGACAGGTCTAACAGTGACAAGATGGAGATCTTGCCACTATCAGCAGCATTTAGGAGATCCGTCACAATACGAAGAAATGCAGTTTCTGTGCTGTGATTGCTCCTATATGCAGAATGAAACGTCTCAGTAAGTTGATTCGCGGAGAGGTGGTCCTTTAATTGTTGGAGTACGATTTTCTCTGCAATCATTTTTTTTAGATTTTTCAAAACATTTCAACGAAGCCTTATCATATGACCCCTCTTTGGTAGAAGTCCGTTCCAAAGAGGGGTCACATGACATGGTTTTGTTGAAATTTGTTGAAAAATCAGCTGCTGATTTGCATATTACGCGGGCGCATGTTGCCGATTCGTTGGGTAAAGGGTTAAGTGATATTTAGGATCTAAAATAAACACTTTAGTAGTGTTGTATGTGAAAAATTACAAACAAAAGAGATTGAGAAATTTGATAGGCATTTATGATTTCCCAGCTCTATACTGTAACAAATATGTAATTCTGTTTATATTTGATTCTGCCAGAAACTGAACCGCGATAAGCTTGGTTTAACAACAAGGGTATGTAACACCAGAACCATGCAACTGGTTTCTGTGACACACATAGGCACTGTGGTACTTGTTACAGTAGAAGCTAAGGGGGCGCGGTGGCTCAGTTGGTAGAGGTGCAGGCTGCAAGCCGAGAGGTCCTCGGTTCGAATCCCACCTGCGGCAACCGCGTTGTGTCCTTGGGCAAGTCACTTCACCCCCATTGCCCACGTGGGGGCACGGTGACGTTGTGTACTAAGGAGTACTGCACGTCGAAGGTGCACCTGTCTTCAACCAATGCTAACCCTGCTTGTGTGGAGTCAGTATGTTGGGGAGCTGACAGTTGCTCGCCGTTGCTCGGTGGTTCTCTCCGGGTACTCCGGCTTCCTCCACCCATAAAACTGTCGCGGTCATGATTAGATATTGCGCAGAATTATCACGGTGACCTTAAAACACCAATAAATAAATAATAAGTAAATTGTAGAAGCTTAAAAAACTATCAAAGTAATACCCAGATATTTTGCAGAAACTACATGCAAACGAGAACATTTATTTATTTATTTATTTGTTTTTTTTTAAGACCTTACATCGATACACCGTACTCTCTGTGATAGCGGAGTCAGTGAAGTCGCCCCATCTTTTAAAAATATTCAAATCACAATTGAGACAGAGTCCCTCAAAACGCTGGGACGACGACATCGCACCTTTCTCACACTGCGCCTGCGCTAAAACATGACTGAATAATTGATATTTTGTGTTCTACTTTCACACTAGCAGAACTACAAAGAATGTTATCACATTAAAACGGTTTCTCACCAGTATGCATTCTAAGATGCCTTCAAATTTACACTTCAATTTCCAATACATATTTACGTGATACTGGTTCTAAAATGCTGTGAAGATATTTGCATATCTTTGTAATCAATATTAGAATACTACAAATTGTAAATAGCAGGGTTTCATGTTTACTGTTGTATCTATTGTAGAATGGGGACAAAACCTTTCTAAATCAAGTGTTTTAGCCCGATTAGGAAAATCTAGCCCAGAAAAATTAGAACCATCATCAACCATGAAAAAAATCAACGCAAATGGGAGGGAACTCTTAGAGTTTACAAACGAACTGGCTGAAGATTTTGAATTGGGGTGCAAAGTGCAAGAGTAAATTGGCGTGAAAAGGGAACAAAAGAAAGACAACAGTCGACAAGGAAATTCCGAGTTGAATAGTAATCATAACCTGATAACAGTAAGGGTTGGGGCATTTGAATACAAAAACAAAGGGCCGTATGTACGGACATTTAGAAACTGGAAGAAGAAGCAGACCGGGGGCACTTTGGGGATAATCTATAAAACTATTTCAAGAGGAACTTTTTCATTTGCCTTACCGATGGAAAGACGCAAATTGAAAAACAGAATAACGTTCATTGATCTCCATATTGAGGTCAGTGATAACGTTGCACTTCAGAGAAAATTACGTCACTGGGATTCACTTTACTGAATACTGTCTTTCGAAGTGGAGCAACTGTGTGTTTCGTCAACCTGAATTTGGTTGTTACTTTTGCAATAATTACTGGTGAATTAAATATCCCTATTGGTGTAAAGGTTTATTATATTTTAAAATACGCCGTTCATCGTTTATTGAGGTAAAGTTTTCCACATTTCATAGCGAAAGCTAATCCTTTAACTTCAAGAGAGAAGCCTCGACTCGAGCGTTCAGGAAAATCCCAATAATAGGCTACAAACCAGCCCAAGATGCCGAAAAGTGCGCATAATTTAACTATTCGTTGAGTTAACTTCCCCATTAGTATGTCAGGCACGTTTCAGGGGTTAGTTACAGGATCTCATGCAGGATCTCATGTGACGTCATAGTCACGTGACCCAGTGGCACCATGTTGTATTGTCATGGTAACCCGCGTGAGCGGCCATTTTGTGACGTCATCTCCATAGTGATACGTGGTGTGAGTGCACATGTTTAGCGCGTGTTGTTATGTGATATGTGTTTCCGTCGTCCATTTTGTATACTGGAGGCCGCCATCTTGGTTTATATTGTAGCACGTGGTTGCTATGTGACCCAAAAGGCCTACAACAGGACAGGGGTATATTCGGAGGGTATGTTCGATTGAATCGGAGTATCACGAATTACCACAAACAACCCGACAACTTGTACTATTTCGAATTCTTTCAGAATTCTCTGCTTCTATCAATATATGCAATAGTTTTCGTCTACCTGGCCACGTTCCTTTGCCCTGGAGTATGCTGCAGTAGCGTAGAAGAGCCTATCAACAGGACCAACTTTGCTTATTATTACTATATTTAGCTTTCCTGGTCTATTCTTGTTAGTTCTGACCCAATTCCGAATACTCTTGTAGTTTCATTTATCAAGATCATTTATAGAGATAATAACCATCCAATCAGATTGCTTGATTTCCCATAATCTATATGCAGAGTTATCTCCCCTTATAACAATGAAGTCCTGTCCGAGTCCACGTCCCATAGAATCCCATTTTTGGGGAAACACCCGTGGCTATGGCATTTTTAGTCATATGAGGCCATGAGGGCTATGTAAAAGCCCCCAATGAGGCCTAATTTACTATCCCTCATACCCTCATTGAATTTTGAGGTCATGAGGGCCATGAAAAATCCCTCAATGAGGTATAATGTACTATGCCTCTTAGCCTCATTTCGGTATTTAACAGCCATATTAAACGTGTTTCAATAGAGAATACTAGTCAAACGTTCAAACGGATTGGGAAGAAATTGTAAAATGATAGCTTCTGTATTTTTATGCTAATCTAAGGAGCGGACTGGGCCAAGAAAAAATATCGGGGAATGCACAAAGGGGGCTCCAGACGCGGAGAAAATTTGCGAACTGAACAAATGCAGCTTCCCCGAACCTGTTGCGGAATAGAAGGAAAACGTTTATCCATCTGCGATCGTAAAATTTGATTTCCACGTTGTGATTACTGGCAGTTCTGTGAGGTTCCACCAGCCCGTAACAGTTTGTGATTCCTTCAGACGATATCAGACACAGGCTCCAGATTTTGGGTTCAGTAACTTCACAAACTTGTCATGTACAGCACAACGAAGACCAGTTTCAAATTATCTACTAATTTAATAAATTGGAGTATTTACAACACGACTAACCGTCGTTGTCTCTGGCATAATTTATAGTATAAAATTAACTAAGTTCATACCTCAAACACAGTGGCGGCATCCAGGTTTCTTCTTATAGAGTACGGTCTGTAAACTGTTATAAATAAATAAATCTTCGGCCTTCCGCTGGTGTCGCGATCCTCTAACGAGGAAGCCTACATTAACCCACTACCCGCCGAGGTATTCCACACACACCCTTCCAATCTCCTAGTATTGTCAAAAAATTGTTTCAAAATTCCCTCCATTGGTCTCTTCTCGACCTCCCCATCTATAAAATTGACCATTTTCCTCATGTCGTTCCTCATCCTATTACCCTTCGTGTTTTCATCCCATTTTCCATTAGTTTCCCAAGGAGTCTTTCTTCTTCTTTGCAAATATTTGGGGCATTGTAAAATGAAATGTTCCAGGGTCTCCGCTACACCCAAGTTTACACATCTGGCACACTCTTTCCTCGCATTTCCCGATTCTTCACCTCAGCTCCAGTGACTTGGCTTTCACTTTGAACAACAATTCCCACCCCCAACACCTCCCCCCCCCCCCCGATCCATCCAGGTACCATCAAAAGCTGGCGCATCCTTTTTATACAACCCGTCTAAAGAACTCTTGGTCCTAATTCCAGCTCGCCAGTTTCTATCACAATCCTTCAGCACCCTTTCCCTTATAAAGCTCCTCCCCTGCTGTAGTCCTCCTTCTGTTATAACAGTTTAACTAAATTGTTTAGTTAACTGGTAGAGTGCTGGAAGCCCATATTTGGGCTTTACTCTGAAGTGTCAGTACTATCACTTAAGAGCTTCATATTTTGTGGATATTGTTCATACCACCTTTGAAGTGAAATCATTTAGTCTGTTAGGATTTGCCTTGTTACAATTTATGGGAGAGTTCCTATTGGCACTCTCCCATAAATTGTAACAAGGCAAACATATGTGAAGAAATTTTGATGACCAAAAATAATTCAGCACTCTACCAGTTAAACTATTATAAAAGTTTAGCAGTTTATTTTTTTAAATTATAATGGCGCTAATACGCTGTCGCACGCTACAGATAAGAATAGACTCTCAGTACCCAGATAAAGAACATCAGAACTCTCGGGTGCAAAGACGCATTTTTTTAAATGATCTTACCTCGATACATCGTACTCTCTGTGACAGTGGGGTTAGTGAAGTCGCCCCATCTTATCAAAATATTCAAATCAGAATTGGGAGAGAAACCCTCAAAATGTATTCCATTATCAGACAGAGATGACATAACATCTCCTCTTACTATGCCTACATCTCTACCGGACTAATTTTTCGGCATTTTGCTTTCCGCTATTATACTAGTGGAACTACAAAGGACGTTATTATACATCTCATAATTTTACAACTTTTAAGCAGCTTACGATAACGCGCGTCAATTTTTAATACATATAGGCGTGATACTGGTTCCAGGATGCTGTGAATGTATTTACATATTTTTGTTCTCAATATTACAAATTGTAAATAGTAGAGTTTAATATTTACTGTTTTTTCTACTGTAGAATGTAGACATCATTTTTTTTAAATCAAGTGGTTTTGCCTGATTAGAAAAATCCAACCCAATTAAATTAGAGTCGTGACTGGGGACGGAGGAGAGGGTATAGCAGGTGGGGGGACAAGAAAATGGGAGGGAACTCTTAGCATTGAACTGAGCCTGAAAAGTGTGAATTGGTTTGTAAAGTGTACGGGTAAATGAGCGTTCTTTTATTTAAACAAAGTATATTTACGTCAAAGTAAATCGGGATTGATGAACATGATTTATTTATCAGAACCACATATTTTCGCAAGTACTAATACATTTAAACGGAATTTCCTGTTGGGCAACGAAACATCCTCATCACTGTGGTGGAAGACCCTACATACATTCATCGGCAGCGACTATGTAGCAAAAATCCTCCCATCAGTTACCTGAACAACACATACTCCTCAAAGGCGAAGAAAGCAGAGGTGTTCAGTGAATACTATCTCTTCAGGTGACAACTCAAAAGCTCCTGTTCCCGACACACTTGCCCAAGCTTCACGGACAATTGATAGTATAACTCTACATTACAGGGAAATATATGATGCAATGTAGACGATAAAGATGTCTAAGGCGTCCAGTCTGGATCTTATAAGTCCACGACTTCTCAAGGAAAGTACATCCTACTATGTGAGCCCTCTCGGTATTATTTAACATATTGCTAGGTATAACAATAACATAACTTTGAAGAGCATTGAGGTTTATTAACGGCCCAACAGGTGTGAATAGTATCCCGGCAGCTTATAAACGGCTGGAGACGAAGTCGAGGGCTTTTAATAAGCTCAATGGCTGTCTTTAACACCTGTTGAGCCGTTAATAAACCACAAGGTTCGACAAAGCCATGTAATTACTGTTATTGCCACTGGGATTCTGAGAAAGTTTTGACCCTGTACCTTACATGACTTTTTTAACGTTTTCAATTTGATAGATGATAGTATCGTCCCTTATCAAAGAAACGGATGTATCATGATTATCATGTGATCGGCACTGGTATACTTTCAATTGCAACAAAGTAAGAAAACTTAAAAACAAACCCGATATTTACCGCTTTTAAGTCAGAAATAAGACTTAAATGTATACAGACTTACTAACTATATACAGCTGTTTGTTCTTATGGGGCTTGCTTTGCTGGACATTTTACATATTTTATAATTTAAATAAAAATCAAATTGTTAACTAGTTGAAGCATTCCGAAAACCGTTTCCATTTTCGAGAGTACGACAGCGAGGAACAAAAGTCACGTGACGTGACGGGCTGTTAATGCAGTCTTGAACCCATTAACGTCCCGACACGTCACGCGACGTTTTGAAATTCAGTGTTGCATTCTTGTAATGCCCTATTAAAATTTGTTAATGTACTAGGGAACGCCATATGAAGTGGTAATAATAAGTCATATTTAACTTCGTTGTACAAAAAAGTCAATGTCTCCTTATTCTAAAGAAAGAGCCCTCAAATTTAATTACTAATTACCAGTCATTATGGCTTCAGGCCAAGTGACCCAACAGCCCTACAAGTGACCGATATATAAGCTGAATGATACCGAGCGATCGGTAAAGGTAAGGAAGTAAGTGTGGTCTTCTGTGATGTTAGTAAGGCTTTTGACAAGGTATGGCATACTGGTATCTTCCGCAAACTAGAGCGAATTATTATTGTTTTTTAAGGCTTACCTTTCGGATAGAGTACATAGGGTAGTCTTAGCATAGGGCTATTCTTTCTGGAGACCCATCAAATGGAGTTCCACAAGGATCGATACTCGGACCCTTATTGTTCTTGATTTATGTCAATGATACAACTGACAATTTACCCAGCAGCATGCGGCTTTTTACAGAAGATACATCATAATATTTGTTACTGAAGTCCCAAAGGGAGATAATGACTATCAAATCAAATTGCTTCTAAATCGACAGATTAGCACACACTGTCAACACACTGTCATATACACTATCATACTGAAAAGGTATTCGATATCTGTGAAAAACTGATTGTTCAAACTTTTGACACTTTTATACGGCTTATGACATACGAAATCAAACAGTGCATTGACACTTTGTGGTCATTTGTTTCTTTATTATTTTTCGATTTTTTTACAGCTGTAACCACAATTCCTATTTTCTCCCTGATAGTGCTCAGTGACAACCGTTGAGCCAAATATTATCGCAGCTTAAAATACTAATATAATCCTGCTATCAAGACTTCTTAACTCGTTGAATGCTAGAAGTCACTATCAGGGCTTTCAAAAATGAGGATACCAGAGCAAAAGCCCACACTTTCCTTACTTATATTTTATATTTAGTCAAACACAAATAATATTTTGTTTATGTAAATTTGTTTTATTACAAATTATTTCAGAGTGCCTGTAGGCACTCTCAAATAATTTGTAAAAAACAAGTTTTGAATTACAAATTCAGACCACCAAAAATAATCTAGCCCTCAACCAGATGATCACTACTGAGGTTCCGCACCACATTTTTTCAGGCATTTCCAAATATGACGTGCCATACACTCTCTTCAAATGCAAATATTCTGTAGCTTAGGTATCTAACTCATAACATGTATTACATTTCCCAAATCCACAGAAAACATATACCACTATCTGACTAAGTAGAAATAAACAATTTGAATGTGAGTGGAATAATTTATTGTCAAAGGCCAGACTTCAACCTGAAAAATTGCATGAAAAAATGCCGAAACCAGTCATTTTCAGCCACCTAGCAGCCTCAAAAGCAGAATTTTCCCGCCAACACCACCCACCCATCCACCCCTGGAACACAGCATCCCCTGTTTCTAAAATGCAAATTTTTTTTATATGTTTCCGTCTCATTTTTAGTTGCCTGTCTGGTAACAAACCCGTGTAAAAATTACATATTAAAAAATAGCCAATTTTTCGAAGCCACTGTTTCCCATAATTCATCTGGTAATTTACCCCTATGTAAAAGACTCCAACTTTGGGACCAAAACTTTAAATTCTCTGGTCCAACAAAAAGCCTAATGTAATCATATATCTGATACTAAAAATATATCTTTATTTTACATGGCCTTAGTTTCAACATATGCCCTATGGTAGATTTCACCTCTGTGCAATAGTGCGAAACTGTAGAGCGGAACCTGAGAAACCTATCTTGTTATTTGTACTTTCCCCGACGTTTGACGTCGCATTTAAAAAAAAAAAAACTTTGAAGAAACTGAATTCCCAGTGACGTTTGAACGTCGGGATAATTCAAGTCTCAAAGGGTTAATACAACAAACAATTGTAAATAAGTCTACCATCTGGAATGTGTTTTCAAACTAATTATTTGGGTGTGGCTGGAAGACAACCTAATGGCTATGCCATTACCCTGGGGTATCATGCTTACCGTCTCATTTTTTCCTCTTGTCAAAACATGTATTATACAGCAAAACAAAATTATTCATTCATTCAATCATTCGATGCTGGACCCTTATTTTCTTGATTTACACAGCAGCATTCGGCTTTTTGCAGATGACACATCATTATACCTTATTGTTGAGAATCCCGAACAAGCTTCGACCTTAGTCAATCGGAATCTGGTCACCATAGAATGTTGGGCCTAGACATGGCTGGTTGTATTTAATCCACCCCCCCCCCCCCAAAAAAAAAAAACAAAAACAAAAAAACAACAGAGCAGAGAGTTTGCTTATGTCGCGTAAAAGCAAGCCCTCTGTCAACCCATTCATATTTCTTGGTAATACACAGATGACGGAAGTCACCAACCGCAGATACTTAGCAGTAATATTAAATAGTGCATGTACATGGAACGATCACCATATATGCTCAAAAGCCTGGTCACGCTTAGACTTACTGATGAGAAACAAATCTAATCTTCGTAAAGTATCAGAAAAAGTATACTTTGGCTTTATAAGGCCTCTCCTCGAATACGCGGATGCAGTCTGGGGTAACTGTTCGATATATAATCGTTAGCCGACTTGGGAAAGATACAGATAGCAGCAGCCAGAAAAATTAGAGGGCAACCGTAATCGCCAGCACGTACCTCATATATTCCGAAACAATCTGGGAGTCACAAGAAAATCGACGTAAAGACCAAGTTAATTCATATTTTCAAAATGTGCCATCGCTTGTCTTCCCCCTACATTTCCAACAAAGTTTCTCCTTCCCTTAATCTTCGGTTTCGTCAAAAACACCGAGTTTCATACTGGCGTACACAAGTGCACCAGCCTTCTTTCATCCCCAATGTTACTGACCAGAAGAACAGATTATCTACGGTGGTCCGCGAGAATTCATCATTGATGAATTGAAAAACATTTTCAAGGCCTTCTTAAATGACGGCAGCCAACGATCAAAACACCTCAACATTTCCTACTACATTGACGAATTTATGCAGACAACTGTCGTGTTACGATCGATGTACATCCATTCAGAAAAGACGTGTTCTTATTTCTTTTTGGTTCTGAATACTTTAAGAATGAAGAAATTCATCTTATATTCGAGGCCTTCTTAAATGACGGCAGCCAACTATCAAAACACCCGAGTATTTCCTACTACATTGCCGAATTTATGCAGACGCCCGTTGTGTTACGATCGATGTACTTCCATTCAGAAAAGACGTATCCATATTTCTTTTTGGTTCTGAATACTTTAAGAATGAAGAAATTCATCTTATATTCGAAGTCGTGCAGAATTTTATTTTATTAAGTAGGAGATTTCACGGAACTGCATCATTTCTGTCATCTACCTAAATATACATACCATCACATTTACTTAGATTGGACAAATTCTCGAACTGCCATATCATATGTCTGCCTAGGCCCTGTACAGCCATCCTTCACAGCAGATGTCGGCCCAAACAGGCAGCGAACGGCCAATGATTTTGTATTGGTTCCTAAGGTCTTGCATTTTGTGTTCAAGCTGGCTTTATTTCTTTTCTTTCTCTCTTTTTTATCCTCTTCTTTATTTCTTATTTCTTTTCTTATAAGGCAAGATTAAACATTCTCATGCATCGTCAGCTACGGGGGTCAAATTCTCACTGCACTACTTTCGTATTCAGATAGAGCCAACGTCAGTTCCGTTCTCCCATTCAATGGAGACTTTGTGTTTCCGATGTCGTGATTAGTTGTGTGTGTCTGAAAATATATTGCCTCAAATCTATAGAGAAATGGTATCCACTCGTCTGTCCGTGGGTTGACATGCCCTCGTGTCTGTTGATTGCGTGTGTGTTGGGTGCGTTAATAGCAGCGTTATTTTGATTCTGTGAGCGACAACTAGTGCTTGATCTCGGCAGGTGGGTTGCATACTAAATTTCATTTTACTGACGATGCATGAGCCTAGCTACTTATCCTAACCATCTTCTTGTTTTAACATATTCACGGAGCGGGGAGAGAGACCAAATAAGCTCCAAGCTTTCTGTCGAATCCCACCTTCAAAATGTATTTTCTATTGTGTTATGCTGTATATAATTGTATCATATTACGTTATGTATAAATATTCCACTTTGTTTACATAAAACGTAATTTGTTCCGATAAATAGTTTTTTTTAAATAAATATGTGATTCTCGTAAAAATAAAACAGTGATAAGCTCGGTGTGACATAAAATAATAACTCTTTGGCTTTCCGCTGATTTGTCGCGATCCACTAATGAGGAAGCCTACATCAACCACATCACCCACCTAGTTACCACCCCCACCCCCACCCCCACCCCCACTGTCTCTTCTAATCTTCTAGCATTCTGACTCAAACCTTTTTATTATTTCCCCCACTGGCGTTTTCTCAGTTTCCCTATCTATGATATTGAGCCGTTCTCCAATATCATCCCACATCCACTTATCTCTCTTGCTAACATCCCATGCTTCCATTAATTATTCAAAAAATCTTATTTTTATTCTATACAAATGTTTAGAGTATTCTACAATGAAATGTTCCAGGGTCTCCGTTATAACTAATCTGCACCATCGGCGCCATCTCGTCCCCTGAGTTCCAATGTGTTCTATGAGCCTACTCACACATAGAACACATTGGAACTCAGGGGACGATCTTTCTGTGCCTTTTCCGATTTTTCCCCTCAATTCGAACACTTTAATCTCAGTTTGAACAACAAAGACCTCCCCAAACGACTCATCGAAGTACTCCTCAAAAGCAGGCGCATATTGTTTGTATTTGTATAACCCGTACAAAGAGCTCTTGGTCCTAACTCCTGCTCACCTGTTTCTGTTGTAATCATCGAGAACCCTTTCCCTGATAAAACTGCTCCCTTCACTCCACCTTCAAGATCTACGGTCTCAATAGAATAATTTTCCTTTATAACTCCCTCACCTGACTCGTCCATCTTGTCTGAATCTTAGGACCCCAAACATAGTTAAATGGCGTCTTATACCACCTACTATTTAGACATTTACAAGGTAATTCAAATAGTTTCCCCACATCTATTCCAGCTTTAGCAAGCATCCAACCAAGCTCCCGTCTGATCGCGTCCAGAGCGGCTGCGTTACGTTATCCACTGACTCGTAACATTTTGCAGAATTCCCATGTTCCTCATTGCTGATGGGTTCAAAGGAATCTCATCCGTTACATAAGTTATACTTGGTAACCCTCCCTCTCTCAAATAAGTTTTCCAGCGAACACCTTTTTAAAGCTATTCATTCCCAGAAGTTTTAACTGATTGATTATTCTTTTCCCTTTTATGTTCAGTTTGTTGGCGTTGTTTCCCAGGTTGGATACACTGTACACATTCCTGTACAGTGCTTTCATGATTCCAACAAAATTTCTTTCAAATCCAAGGTATTCAACTTTCCGCCACAACCCCTCCCTCCATACTCTGCCATAAGTGTTTTCACATCAGGGAATGCCACAAACATATTTTTCTTATTGACTTTGTTTGTTCTATCAGTTGTGAAAGAGTAAATAAGTTGTCCATAACCTTTCTTCCTTTTCGGAACCCATTTTGGATTTCCCCCAGGAATCCCTTATCTTCCACAACGCCCGCTAGCCTTCATACAGAATCTGGCAGAATAACTTACCAATATTTCTTTTTAACGGATATCCCTGTATAATTATCTAAAACTTCCCTGCCCTCCTTTTTTATGAATAAAGGTTACCCGATTTTCCCTCATTGGGGATCTCTTGCTTTCTGATAGCCATGTTAAATAATGCTGTAAAATGCTTATACAATCTATCCCCTCCTCTTTTTAGAATTTCATATGGAATTTCGTCAATACCTGGTGCTTTGGCATTCTTTAATTTAGTGACTGCATTTCGTACTTCTACCAACTCAATTTCACTGTACACTAATTTGGATAAATTTTCTGTACTACCCATCTCACATTCTGGAGGAACCCCTTTCCCCCATCTACTATTTTTACCCTCTCCCAATGCTTGACCATTTCTGCTGTAATGCTGTTCCGGTCCGCATTAATATTCTCTAAGGTATTGCCTTTGTTAGATTTATTTACGCATTTCCAGAATACATTTGAACTTAACCCCCTCTCCCCTCCCTCCTGTTTTCATTACTGTCTTCTTTAGATTACTGTTCCACTGTTTCCAAGTTTGTCATTGATACTATTACCTCTTGTCCTTGTCTCTTCATATACGTCGAAAGCAGCATATTTTTTTCTTCCTGTCTTTCATTGTATTTTCTTGCTCAATGTTTACCATGTATCCCAATTCCTTTGCCGACTCTATAATCCTCCCTATTCGTTCCCTCCTAGCATCTGTTACTCTTTGTACTATCAAGTCAGCCAACTCCTGATCGTTATCCCCAGTTGACACAATTTCCAGCTTTGAATTTAAATTCTCCCCAAAGTACCCCCAGTCAACTTCCAACCCCATTTGACAGACGTCCTTGCAGATCACGTGAGATTTCGCTATTCTTTTGGCCCTCACCATCACTGTTACTATGTTGTGATCACTATCCAATTCAGAAATTCATTCGTCGTCTATTTCCATGTTTATGACCTCCTCCACAGCATGCCAATATCTTCAGACCCACTCCGTTTGTTAATTCCAAGAGTTTTCTACCATAACATTAACGTTCGCATCCCCACCCACTATACCCTCCACACTATCTACAATGTATCCATTAAAATCCCCCATTAGTACAATATGAAGCCCCCTGTTTCAAATTCTGTAACATTGGATCTGAGTGTCGAAAATATTACACACTCAGGCTTGCTTCCTTCAGTCTTCAAATATACAGCCCACACTGAAATGCTTCTATTTTTCAACTTTATTTTCATCCATACAAATTCGCTTTCTACTTGATTTGTTGTACTTATTTTTGATAAGTCTGTGATGGCCAGAGAGCCAAACTCCTCCTTGATGTACGTACATACGTATTCCCATCCCCTCATCCTTTTTGACCATCTAATCATTGCACTCCAATTCATTCACACTCCTTGATTGAACTGGTGATCCTTTCATCCTGTCTGACCCATGTCCCACTCAGGCCTATTATATCAATATTATCTTCCTTCACAATGGCCGTGATTTCATTCAATTTCCTATGATGACCCTGGAAATTGCTATATACCATTTTGAAAACTATGATATTATTCTTACCTCTTTTGTGGGTCACCTTTTTTCTATCTGGGTTACATTTTCCCTTTTGGAAATGCTTATAGGCCCAGTAACACCAGAATTATGCAACTAGCTTCTGTGTAACGCCTCAGCACTTTGGTCCTTTTTTATAGCCGAAAAAAGCTACGCGTTTCACAGAAACAACATGCAGACAGGAACATTTATTTTTTAACCCCTATAAAACCGAGCGGCCGCTTTTCCACCCAGGAACATGGTACGTGATAACGTCATTAAATGAGATGGCTGTTCAGTAAATGTGTGGGGTAGATCAATCAATATTTTCAACGTGAAGCCTCGGGGCGGCACGTTGAAAGTATTGTTTGGTCTACCCCAAATAATGGTTATGGTCTCT
The DNA here is from genome assembly GCA_031216915.1 of Pictodentalium vernedei. Lineage (NCBI taxonomy): Eukaryota > Metazoa > Mollusca > Scaphopoda > Dentaliida > Dentaliidae > Pictodentalium > Pictodentalium vernedei. The sequence goes on from CM062290.1 coordinate 354,497,987, forward strand.
TTTAATTGCTGCCATTGAACTGGCATGGACGATATCACTAGTGTTGAAAGGGTTAAAACGACGAAGCCCGACACATTGTACTTTACTCCGGAGAGTGCGCGTATTTACAAGAGAAGCATTTGCAACTCAGATCGTACACAAACACCTCAACTAAAACCTATTTACTTATTTATTGCTCCACTTCTTCTACTAATGGAGCCACAAAGAATGTTACCATTCCTATATGTTCTCACAAACGTAACAGCTCTCTCGATTTTGATAATAAATTCAATTACGACAACATATTGAAGCGTGATACTTGTCCTAAAATGCTGTGAAAGTATTTACATATTATTGTAAGAAATATTACAAATTATAAATAGCAGGGTTTCATATTTTCTGTTATAAATATTATAGAATATGGACAAAAGCATTTTCCTTCAAGTGGTTTAGGTTGGCTAGGAATTTCTGGCCCAGTTAAATTAGAACCCGAACTCCCACAAATACACGAAGAGCAAGATTAACCTTGCGTAATTATGCCGCTTCACTAACCATGCTTTTGTGTTTTTCGAGGTTGTTTGAATCAGATGCTGCTGCAGTTTGTTCAACAGGTGTGGCGTAACAGAATGGTGGGGTGTTTCCCTCCGCGGATTAGGGTTGGTGGGGGGGGGGGGGGGTGTCTGAAGGTGGGGGTAACCCACGTTAATCCTGAAAAATATCCACCTTATTTAATATTTATATCCGGAATCCCTGGAAGAGGTTTATGTACTCACATCCAAATATTTCCTTCACTTTCCTGATACAGAAACCTTCACAAATCACCCAGGCTTCTCCACAAGGAATTTAGGGGTCCATTTCACAAATATGTACAGAATTAGCTTCTCTTGGCTGACCTGAAATTATGTACTACACAAAACCGTATCCGACTGAGATTTACTATGGCAGATTCAACCAAATTTGTCTGGAAAAGGGATAGTCACTGTATCGTATTCTGTGCAAAATTACATCGCCAACGCCCATAATGTAAACAAAGTAAAGCAATAGTTTATTTTAATAATTGTGTCATATTCTAGGTGATCGCATCTTTCATTCAACATATTTGGCAGATATTTTTTGTATAAACATCGTAGCGCCAACTGGCTAAGTGGACAAGCACCGGAGCAGCCGGAAAGAGGTTCCCCCAGTTTTGTCCAAACACCATTACATAGATCATTCAGAGATCACCTCCTTCGAGGAATCGAGGAAGAGGTAGTACATTTTGTGGGAGGACCCCCTGAGCCTCATTCGAACGAGACTGGATCTTCACTTGACGCCAGAAAAAGATGGGAAAGAAGGATCGCTCTGCCATTTCCAAACGATGAGATTCCCATCGCCTGACTGAGAAAAAGACGGAGAAGGGGTGGAAGAAGGTGTTCAGACGCCTACATATATCTCGTCCCTGTTACCTTGTTCCTCAGCTTCGCTTGTATCTAGCTCGGTTAACTGTCACAGGAGATTAAACAGGAGGAGAATGATGATTCTCTGGCCATCCTTAACTTCAGCAAGTCTCTTTCTTCTCGGGAGGTAGAGTCAGAGGTGGGCAGCATGACTTTGGTGCTTGCTGGGGAGGTGATGGATAGTGGGATCGGACCTTCGTCTCTGGGGTCCTCTCTTCCGCGGAACGAGAGCTTTGTCGAGGAGGTGGCTTCCTCGAAGACCGGTGGGAGACCCTTGACGAGCTTCATGACATAGCAAACCTATGTACACCTGCATACCAGTAGATGTCTGTTGTGCTCGTTTATTAAAAGTATCAAAAGGAAACTTGGCTTTTTTTAGAAAGCTAATTAGTTTAAACAATATTTATTTCCAGTTGTAGTACAAACATATTAATACATAACTACTATTTGTGGATCAGACTGTAAGCTTTAAGTTTATTTGATGTCGTTTCCACAAACTACAGTGAAGATATACAAACGGAAGAGGCAGGAAATAATAAATTTTGGCGTTTTGGAATAAACTGTGAGTGTTCCAGTCATTCTTGTTATGAGAAATAGGTGTAAAAGTGAGTAATTTTGAATGTGCAAAAAAAGAAAAAAAAAAAAGAAATCTATTGTACAATGGAAAATAGGAAGAAATGAAAGTGTAAGACAAGAGTACATTTGGAAGAGAAGGGGATAGAAGATGCGAGATAAGAACGTCCGCATATCGGTTGTGATTATAGTCATATATTTGTTAATGTTCAAAGAACTGGTAACCTGTAAGGCTATATCGTGATTATATCTAAGCTAATTAGAGAAGCAACTAATTCACAGATAATCCATCATTACTATTTGTATTAACCCTTTGACAGATAATCCATAATAACTATTTGTATTAACACTTTGAATCCGAGCTGCCGTTTTTCCAAACCAGGAACATGATACGTCATAACGTCATTAAATATGATGACTGTTCAGTAAATGTGTGGGGAAGACCAATCAATATTTTCAACGTGCAGCCCGAGGGCTGCACGTTGAAAGTATTGACAAGTCTACCCCAAATAATGAATATGGACTCTTCTAATTGTTGCCATTGAACTGACATGGAAGATACCACAAGAGTTCAAAGGGTTATCTCTACCTATTTGGGAATTTGTTTAGTGAATGTATTTTTTACGGATTTACCGCTCTGTTCAGTGAATGTGTTTTACAGTAATTTGAAAGTTTTTATTCTTCCCCGGAAAAAATAGGAAATCTCATCTGCTAGACTTATATATTAATGGAAAGGATGGTGTTTGTATACGCTGTCACGATACGCATACTGTTTATATAACGAACAGATAAAAAGTTACAGAACATCAAAAGATATTGAAAACATCGTTTTCTTATTTAGATAAATGTGTTTCACTAAAGAATAATAGTCAAACGTTCAAATGGTTTGGGAAGAAATTATAAAATGACAGCTTCTGTATTTTTATACTACTCTCAGGAGCGGACTGGGCCAAGAAAACTTACCGGGGAATGCACAAAGGGGGCCCCAGACGCGGAGAAAATTTGCGAACTGAACAAACGCGGCTTTCTGGCACCTTAGCGATCAATGGTAGTCCACACAGAGGACATTTCGATGGCATTTCGTATCATCTTCATCGATCATTCGACAAAAATGGTACTACCGGGAGTAGAGAGATGACCCTTCGGAAAGGCCGTAGTTCGGTCGAATCGGAGAAAAGTTTGATTTTTGAAATTGAACGAACGATGTTTCCTTTCACCTGAGCGATCAGTGGCAGACTAGACTGCTGGCTGGCCAATATCGAAATGCAAATGGTAGTCCACATAGAGAACATTTCGCTATACTGGCAGTCTATTCAATCAGATCCATTTCAACTTTTGGTCATTTCACTAAATTTCCCGTGGTCTTGGGCTGCATCACTTTTGGGGGCCCAAGGGGGAACCTAATAGGGCCCCATCTCTGACTACTCTGTAGCAAAATGCCAGAAGTGTTCGAAATGATAAGCACCTCGATTACACAAATTCGTTAACATTTCGAAATTTCCATTTTTTTGAATGTCCATACCCTCGGTGAACTGACAGCTTTCGAACATTAAGGGGAGCTAACTTCCCCGTAAATTTCTTCCATTGACGAAAATTCCCATTCGACATTGTTACCGGAAACTCCGTACCATGAGCGTTTTTATCAATAACATCAATTGGGTGCAGTTGACCATCAAAGGTTTTTTATCCGACTTTGACAAATTTTTTTCAATTTGAGAAAAGGTACTTCAATATACCGTTTTTATAAATATTATAATAGTTGGCGCTGATACTCTGCCAGATTAGTTAAATTATTATAACAGCTTATTAAACAACTATAACAGTTCAGTAAACTGTTATAACAGGTTAGCAATTTAGATAAAAAGTTATAAGAGTTAAACAGTACATTATGTTCCAAAAAGACTAAAATCATCGTCCTCTGATTTTATTTTCAGTTTATTATATTAAATTATGGCTGTTTAAACTATTATAACAGCTTATTAAACTGTTATAATGTTTCAGTAAACTGTTATAAATAAATAAATAAATAAATAAATCATCGGCCGTCCGCTGATGTCGTGGTCCTCTAACGAGGAGGCCTACATTAACCCAGTGCCCTACCGGAGTATTCCTCCCCACTCTCCCTCCTAATCTCCCTTTACTGTCAAAAACTGTTTCAAAATTCCCCCATTCGTCCCTTCTAGATCTACCCATCTATAAATTGACTCTTTTCCTCATGTCAATCCTTATCCAATAATCCTTCATGTTTCCATCCCAGCTTTCCATTAGTTTTCCAAGGAGTCTTTTCTACCAGACAAATATTTGGGGCATTATAAAATGAAATGGTCCAGGGTCTCCGCTACACATAAGTTTACACATTTCGGACACTCTTTCCTTGCATTTCCCGATTCTCCCCCCTCAGCTCCAGTGACTTGCCTCTCGCTTTGAACAGCAATGACTATCCCCCCTTCCCTCCAAACGATCCATCCAGGTACTCCTCAAAAGGTGGCGCATCCTTTTTGTACAACCCGTCTAAAGAACTCTTGGTCCTAATTCAAGCTCGCCAGTATCTATTACAATCCTCAAGCATCCTTTCCCTTATAAAGCTCCTCCTCTTCAGCAGTCCTCCTTCTTTTACAACAGCTTAACTAAACGGTTATAACAGTTTAGTTAAAATATTGTAAAAAAGTTTAACAGTTTATCAAATTATAATGGCGTACATATGCTGTCGTACGCTAGAGATAAGAATAGTGTCTCAGTACTCACACCGTCCAGGCTGTCAAAGAGATAAAGGACATCAGAACTCTCTGGTGCAAGGACGCCAAAGGAACAATGCTGAAACAGTCCCAAATTAGATTTATAAATTTCAAATGTCATAAAGTACACCCCGTAATGTGGCAGGTGGAGCGGGTACATGGCGTATAATCCCCCCACCCCCACCCCGTCAGAAAAACTTTCTCCGTTATTGTAGGTTTCTCGGAGAATACTCTATCTACTCCCTGGCGCACCCCATCTGACACTCCATCTCTTCAACATGTTAAATTTATACCATTTAGCTGTTCCACCATTCATCTACAGACCAGGAAAAAAATGGCACAAACCACACATCTCAAGTGCGTACACAAGAATTTTGTTGGGGAGGTGTACTGAGTGTTGATCAACGATCAGCGCCAACGCAGAGTCGACCACGATTCACCTCGAAAATTAAAAAAAAATTGTATCAAATGGAGTTCTGAGATAGAATCGGGAAAATATTAACCCTTTACCAAACGCAGACGATATCAAAATTTATTATGTTAAATGTCATTTTTTAAAATTTTCATAAAATTTCAACAAAATCCTATATCATGTGAACCCTCATTGGAACGAGCTCGGCGAGCTCGTTCCAAAGAGGGGTCACATGATACGGTTTTGTTGAAATCTTTTGAAAAATAATATTTTTTCAGCTTCTGAGTTTGCATATTACGCGGGCGGATGTGGCCATTTCGTTGGAGAAAGGATTAAATGAGATTTAGGATCTAAAATAAACACTTTAGCGGTGTTGTGTGTGAAAAATTACAAACAAAAGCGATTGAGACAGTTGATACATATAGGCACTTTGGTACTTTTTTTATAACAGAGGATATAAAAAACTATCAAAATTATACCCAGGCATTTTACAGAAACTACATGCAAACGAGAGCATGTATTTTATTGAAATGACCTTACCTCGATACATCGTACGCTCTGTGACAGCGGAGTAAGTGAAGTCGCCCCATCTTATAAAATATTCAAATTACATTTGGTTGAGAGTCCCTCAAAACGTGAATTCCACATCGTGGGACGACGACATCGTACCTTCCCGCGCATTGCGCCTATGTCAGACTAATTCGTCGGTATCTTGCGTTCCACTTTCACCCTAGTAGAACTACAACAAGACGCACTGTCACAGTGCCGAAGCTGCAACGATTCGTGCAACGCCAATGATGCTTTAAAACTCGTTGGTGACAAAAAACTTGTTGGTGACAAGTCCATAAATGAGACAGAAATTATCCGAATGACATGCACTATTCACTATACTATAGAATGCTACACAGCAATCCTGTACATATTACTACCCATTATCTTTTCACTGTATTTCATGTACTCTTCAGTCTTAAACCGATTAGTACTATACTTTTCCCGACGCACTCCCTCTTCTCTTAAAAAGCCATTTTGAACACATCTTGCCATCAACACAAAATCTTTTTTTTAGAACGTCAAGTGACACCAATATCTTAGTATTATAGTCACATGCATATTACATTCCACATTTCACTTAATGTGTTATCTTGAAATATACGATAGCTGCGTTCAACTGTGTGGTTTATGTTCGCCGCTAAAAGCATTCCATGCCAAAAGATCGATGTTTTTGTCTTCTGGTCTATCTGTTCTTGTGCCCTAGTACTGTTGAGCTGCACAATAGCTTCATTACCATGGCTGCTTTTTTTCTTCTCCCATTCTGGGACTCCGTCAACTTACAGAGATGCTTTTAAAACTGATTTTCTGGTAAAGAGTAGTTCAAATTTGTACCCAAAGAAGACCGTGGATATCTTGAAAGCAACACTCGCACTTGAGGTCAATATTCTACTGATTGTCGTATTCTTGGTCTACTTTCCGGTTATTATAATTCTGTTAAATTCGGGTGACAGCAAAGCCATCCTCAGCCCCAATCCTGTCAACTTAGAGCATACCCAGAATACCTTGTAATCTCCAGAGCTTAAAACCTAAGCTAGATATTGTTCAGTGTGAATCTTCAGACGCAGATGTTTTGGCGTTCACGGAGACCTGGATGAACAACACAAAACAAACATCAGATATCTTGATCCATTTTCAGGAAAAGGGCAAATGGGCGTGATAACAATATAACAATAACATGATTTTGGAGGGCATTATGGTTCATTTACGGCCCTGCAGCAATGATGAACAGCCCGAGGGTTTATTAAAGGCCCGAGACGAAGTCGAGGGCCGTTAATAAGCCCAAGGGCTGTTCATCATTGCTGCAGGGCCGCTAATGAATCATGATGCCTGACAACAATTATGTTATTACTATTATTACCACTCCCTGTTACAGCTAACCGCACGAGGGAATTGCTGGAAGAAATAATCAGTAAGTCGGGTCGATATTTCTTTTACGATCGCGCGTTCGACTTCCGTTCGGAAATGCAAAGGGACTTCATCCGAATGGGAGTAATCCATTAGACCATGGAATCTAAAAATAGCCGGGCCGCGGGCCGCTAATGGCTATTTATACCATTATCCGCCCACGGCCCGGCTTCGTCGAATGACGTCCCTGAAATTATGGAGTTTTAACAGCCCTCCAAAATCATGTTAATCTACTAGTAACTTATAGATTTAGTGGTAATAATAAGGGTTAGGGGCAACTGAATACCAAAACAACGGGCCGTATTTACGGACATTTAGAAACTGGGAAAAGAAGCAGACTGGGGGAACTTTGGGGATAATTTAAAATCAAAGCTATATGATGATGTGTCAATCAGAGGAAAGGTTTAGGAGTTGGACGATTCAATAGTGAGAAGTCTGAAAGATGCTGGAAGGATAAAGAGAATTAGAGTAGCGACAAATGAATAAGGATATAGGGTAAACAATGATCTTCACTCTTTACCCAACGCAGGCGATATCAAAATTTATTATTTTAAATATGATTTTTTAAAATTATTAAAAACATTCATGAAAACCATATTATGTGACCCCTCATTGGAACGAACTCGACGATTTCGTTCCAAAGAGGGGTCGCATGATATAGTTTTGTTGAATTTTTTTGAAAAATAAAATTTTTTTTCCGCTGCTGAATTTGCATATTGCGCGGGAGGATGTGGCCGATTCGTTGGGTAAAGGGTTAAACACGCAATAAAATAGAGAAAGAAAAAAATGTGCTGTATTCAAAAAGGGTATAAAACTTAAGGATGGGGGGGGGGGGGGGGGGGGGCGGGGGGTAAATGCTACAGCCACTAAAAGTACCAAAGAAGTATATGAAGATGCAAGAACAAAGGGGAATATAACCAAGGAAAAAAATAGAAAAATGCGGAACAGTTACCTCATTAAAGCAATAAGAAAAACAGGGGCGGCGTGGGTCAGAAAGCAAGATTCATATGTCTTACAGTTGAAACATCCGGTGATTCCATTTCTTTCTGTATATCGAGGTCAGGTATTTGTGATAATTCACGGGTTCGAATTACACCTTTGCTTTGATTGAGCGTCTTGTGAGCGCATGTATTTACCGCTATATGTTAAAAAGTGTTGTTCTTCTAAACAGGGCCAAGGTCCGAACTTCCCTCTCGACTTCAATTAGCAGTCCAGCTGTCCACCTTAATTTTTTTAATGTATTTTTCACTGTACCAGCAATACTCTTAACTGATTTTTTAATTACAAAGGGGATGAGTTTATTTACCGGTTTTTCTGGATCTGCTAGTAGTATATAACGTATGAATCTTGTCCCATTACCCGGAGCTTTAGTGGAGCAGCTAGAGTTAAATTACCATAGGAACCGGAGCTTTGGGGGAGCAACTTTGTCCTGTGCAAAACATCGGCTCCATCCAGCTGGATCCGACAAGTAGCACACGTACTGCATAATAATATAATATGCTGTGGTATATACGGTGATGTATGTAAACACAGTGCTATGGGTACACAGCATGAGTATGTCATGGAAAATTGATGGGGAAGTTGGGTTTTCGTGAAAGATTTCCCCGCTAAACAGTAGACCTTGCTATTGACGTCGTGACGTGCACGCGACGTCATATAGACGTTGAGCACTGTTGTTGTCCACTATACAATCTGACTAACGTTGTTCGAGTCGGGGTCGGGGGGGGGGGGGGGGGTGTCGGACCTCTCGTAAGGGGGGGGGGGGATCTGGTAGTAGTGGTATATATCCATGTTGGTATACTATTAGGCCTTGGGCCTTCATATTATTCTATGTCTGCTATAGCTAGGTCAAGCAGTATTGTGGGTATGGGGATCATGCATGGTCTTCCAGTGCGGTACTGCGAGATAGTCCTTGTTGGGTAAGATTGGCAGTAGAGGATGGATGGTCTGCAGGTCTATTACCCATTTAATACTATTAACCTACCGAATCCTTTATATTATTTTATGGCTGGTATTGATAGTTCGTAATGATAGATCAAGCAGTATTATAATCGTTTGTTTAGAAGGGGAGCATATGATGCACAGTATATATCCCTGTAGGTCCCATGCTAGTCCTCGGCATTATTAACTAACCGATTGCTTTGAATTATTCTATGACTGGTATAGGTAGTACGTTATGGCAGGTCAAGTGACACTGTGGGTGGGGATGGGGGGGGGGGGGGGGGTAATGCCTGGTAGTACAGAACGGCAGTATAGTATAGGTGATATATACCTCTGTGAACCCACCGAAAGCCATTGGTACTACTAATCCACCAAATACTTTATGTCATCCCATGACTGGTATAGGTAGTATAAAATGCGGGGCAGACGTTATTGTGGGGTGGGTGTAATGCATGGTCGCCTAGTGTGATAGTATAGGATTTTCGCTTTGTACTCCTACAGGTACCATGTTACCCCTTAGTACTATTACTTCACCTAATGCTTCGAGTTATCCTATGACTGGTATAGGTAATATGTAATGCTAGGCATAGCGGCATTGTGGGTAGGGGTAATGCCTGGTAGTTTAGAACGGTAGTATAATATGGCGGTATATACCCCTGTAGGTCACGTGCTAGTGCTTGGTACTATTAACCAACCGATTGCTTTCTTTTATTATATGCTTGGTATAGGTTGCACGTTATGGTAGGTCAAGTGATATTGTGGGGGCGGGGATAATGCTTGGTAGTTTAGAACGGTAGTATAGCATAGGCTCTACATACTCCCGCTGTAGGTCTCGTGTTAGTCCTTGTTACTCCTGGTCCACCAGATGCTTCAAACTATCAAGCGATATTGTGGGGTGGTAGTACAGAACGGTAACAGGGTATGGTTGGTATATTCCTCTGTAGGTCCCATCGTACCCATTGATAGTATCAACCTAACGAAAGCTTTGGATCATCCTGTTACTGGTAAGGTGGTACGTAATGCCAGTAATTCTTACGCTACTCCGAGTACACTTATTCTTGTTTCATTTATCCAGACCGTCCAATCAGTTCACTTTGCGGAAGTAATCTGATTGGTTAATCAGTTTCCGTAAAGTGAACTTCCCAGGTTATATTAAATAACCCATACTTATTAAGAATACATGTTCTTATCTCCATTTGCACCTGCACCATTCTATTAATAATTATATTAATATATCGTTTATTGATGTAGGGTGAGGCTGTTTATCGGCATAACCTGTTTGCCAAACCCATTTTTGTTTCAAGAAATAAAATATTGTTTTAAAAGGGGGAACTGTTTGTCCTCAGCTACCAGGATTCTTTCCCCCAGTACTTTGGGAACGGTAGGGAGAACAAGGCCCCCTTCTCCTTTCACACCAGGGCTTGGGACTGGCTATGGCGGAGTCTGCACTCTTTTTAGTTTCGTTCCCCATTTGGGAACTACTCAGCCTATGAACCACGTCAGTGTAAGAGTGCGTAATCCTGGATGGATTGAATCATTCTAAGATGGTATAAATTTAACAAGCATGTCATGAGATGGCAAAAATCTCCCTCCCGCAAAGAGAGAGAGAGAGATTGATATAAAGTTTTATGAAAACTTCCATTTGAGAAGAAACGAAATGTGTTAGAAATCATCTTACATCCGTGCATGTTTGTCAAACACCATTGCCATTGTTTTATTCTTTTGCTTTCTGTATTATTCAGACTTTTCTTCCTGTGAATGAAATCAATGCATTGATGATTATTATTAAGGTGATTGCAAATATGTTTGGAAAAGAAAAAGGCATGAAATGCCAAAAACGTGTGTGATTAATTGACTTTTTTCATCTTTTGTTGTTTTTATGTAGTCTTCATATGCGATTGATGATTTTTCGCCCAGACAATTCAGGATGGTGAATTTACACTATCGTGCAGAATCAATACGCGCCCAAACCAGGCCCATCATTTTAAAAAAGTCACTAGAGGGTGATTAACGTTCTCCTTGGGAAAAAAGATTCAGGGGGGGGTGGGGGGGGTGGGGGGGACTGCCCCCGCAGTGTAACATTTGTCATTTCATTAAGTTATCGCCCTTGAAATTATTAGATGCGGGATGAAGTCCAACGAAGAAGCAAGTAATTGTTGAGGAAATACAAATACAACACCCGATAAAACATCAGTAGAAAATAAAGCGAAGTTTCCTTTTGTTATTTTTAAGTAACAGACCGCTTTTATTAGAAGTAACAAAAGGAAACTTTGCTTTTTATGGAAAGCTAATTAGAAGCAACTAATTCGCAGATAATCCGTCATTAAGAATATCTCTCTATATCAACACCACCGCTTTAGCTCTTTGTTTAGCGGATGTGTTTTCACAACTTGTTTTGCCAGTTTTTATTCTACCCAAGAATAAAAATCGCAAGTCTCACCTCCTTGACTTGTATTTTGATGGAAAGTCCAGTGTTTGTATTATATGTCACGACTGTACACACTGTAGACATAACGAACGGATAAAAAAAAGTTACAGTAAAACTGAAAAAAAGATGGCAAAAACGCCGCTTTTTATTTAATTAAACGTCTTTCAATAGAGAATGATAGTCAAACGTTGAAACGGATTGGAAAAAATTGTAAAATGCCAGCTTCTGTATTTTTAATGCAAGACATGATGAGCACATCGATGATACAAAGTCGCGAACATTTCCAATTTTCAGTTGTTATAAATTTATTGACAGCTTTCGGAAATTAAGCGTGTCGTCTTGGCTATGTGTCAATGCTGGAGTCCCACAAGGTTCAATACTTGGTCCTTTTTTAATCGTATAGGAAAATATTTATGGCATTCTAAAATGAGGGTTCCCGTTACCTATAATTTGCACATTCGGGGCCCTCTTTCCTCGCCTTTTATGGTTTTGATTTCCCCCCTCACTTCGAGTTACTTTGATCTCAATTTCAACAACAAAGCCCCCCCCCCCCCCCCCCCCAAAAAAAAAAGAAAAAAGTTCATCCAGGTACAACTCAAAAGCTGGCGCATATTTTTTGTGTAACCTGTCCAAAGAGCACTTGACCCTAACTCCTGCTCGACAGATTCTGTTGCAATCATCGAGAACCCTTTCCCTGATCCTTGAAGATCGCCAGTCTCAATGGAATAATTTTCCATTAAATTCCTCACCTGCCTCGTCTATTCTGTCTGAATATTTGAATCCCATACATAGTTTATATCTGTTCTATGATTAACAAGCATCCAACCAAGTTCGTCTTTGGCTGCTTTTAGAGCGGCTGCGTTACTTGATCCGGTTATCCAAACGACCCGCATCATTTTGCAGATTCTCCAAGACCCTAATTATTGTTTGGTACAAAGGAATCCATAAATTATACTTGGTAACCCCGCCCTCTCCCAAATAATTTTTCCAACGAACACCTTGTTAGAGTTATTCCTACCCAGACGTTTTAATTTGTTGATTTTGCCTTTCCCTCTTGTGATCAGTTTATTGACGAAGTTTCTGTATATCCCTCTACCCGAGACACAGAGGGTCACCCCTAAGTATTCATATTCTCCTGTTCCCCACAGTGTTATAACCTTTCTTGGGCCTGTACTAAAAGAAATTCACCCACCCTCCATCTTCTGGACTCATCTACCATACGGGGCCACGCGTATTACCTTACTCTTGTTTTCGTTCAATTAAGTCGCCATTTGTCCACGTACTTTCTTATCCAGGTTAACAGTTTTTGTAACACCTCTTCACTCTCGGCTAATGAAACCATATCATCTGAAAAGTATAATCCTGGGATATTTGTCTCTCCAACTGTCACCCCTTCTGTGCTTGCCAACAATTCTTCTCCTAAAACTTTTGTGTACAATGGAAACAGAATCGGGGAATTGATACACACCTGCTTAAGACCTATCTCCATTGGGACCCTTTTGTTGTGATGCTTCCCATGTTGAATACACTCTTCACATCCATGTACAGTGCTTTCATGATGGAAACGGCAGTGTTTGAATTATATGTCACGATTGTGAACACTGTTGATATAACGAACAGACAAAAGAGTTACAGAACATCTAAACATGGAAAAAACGCCTTTTTTATTTAATTAATTATGTTTCAATAGAGAATAATAGTCAAATGTTCAAACGAATTGGGAAACAAATTGTAAAACGCCAGCTTCTGTATTTTTAATGCAAGATGTTTGTGAAATAATGAGCATATCGATGATAGAAATTCGCTGACATTTTAAATTTTTAGTTTTTCAAAATTTACTGACAACTTTCGGAAAGTAGGCATGTAGTGATAGATGGCGAAACGTCATCTTGGCTATGTGTCAATCCTGGAATCCCACAAGGCCCAATGCTCGGTCCTTTACTTTTCCTTATATATATCTATAAATGATATTGTGGAAAATTATTGTGGAACATTCACGTCACTCTCTCTTACAGCCAACCTTCTAAATGATGACTTATAGAAAACCAAACAATCATCCAAACAATGGCTTGTTGACTTTAACCCAACAGACACGGAATCAATGATCGCACACGTAAACCGGAAACAATCCCACATCCCCCACTACGAATGCGGAATACAAAGATAAAAACAGTTGACCACTACACACATCGTGGACTTAACTTCAACAACGCTGGTTCCTGGTTTAATCATATACAAAACATTACCTCAAAAGCCTGGAACAGAATAAACCTTCTTCTAAATTAAAATTTACTCTCGATTGCAGAACTCTGGAAAAATACGTACATTATTCATACAGTTTTGAACTGTTCCGATACAGTATGTATCAAATGCTGAGGCCGAAGATATTGAAAGAATTCCGTTGGCAGCTGCTAGAATTGTAACTGCCGCGACGACGTGAAGCGGCAAGCATTGTTTCTTTTTTCTCCCTGGCATCTCTCTCTCTCTTTCTCTCTCTCACTCTCTCTCTCTTCCATTCTATTATTCCTTCCAACTCTCATCCACCTCGACTTTACCGTTCAGTTTCTTTCTTTCTCTTTTTGTTTTGATATCGTATACAATACAAACTATTCCAGGTTTCTACAAAACAAAATGTATAGTTTTCTAGCCATATTTATGTACTTATTTTGCAAGTAGTACATGGAAACAGCTCACATGAGCTTTTGTCTTGCCGCTGAATATAGTTTCTTAACTACTGTTGTTTATTATATTCTGGTAATGTTATAGATATTTGATTATCATGTACAATCAATAATGAAAGAAATATTGTTTAAACTAAAATAAGGGGGTGGGGGGGGGGGGTCTAACTTTCCTGTGAATCTCTTCCAAAGACGAAAATTGTCAGCGATGTCATTATAATTGGAAATCCCATACCATGGGCTTTTCATTAACACAATCCATTGGGAGCTTTTAACTATGAAATGTTATTATCCGGCTGTGACAAATTTTTCATCCCGAGTAAAAGTACTTCAACATACCCTTTTTACCTAAAAACAGTTGGATTTATTGCATTGCAATGGCATTTATATGCTTCCAGATTAGTTAAACTGCTGTAACATGTAACTAAAATGTTAAACAGTTTAGTAAACCGTTATAAAAAAGTTTATCAAAACGGTTAAAACAGTTCCTCTAAACCTTTATAACAGTTTAGTTACAATGGCTCTAATACGCTGTCGCACGCTACACATAAGAATAGTTTTTCAATGCTAATCCTCTAAAATAAGTTGGGTTTAAAATTAACCCAAATTAGCCGGCTTGAGTGAATATGAACCCAATTTAGAACCATCGAGATTCAACCGTCTAACTATGGGTGTTAGAGTTGCCATCTACATAAAACACGGGACCCCACCATTACACGTTGAACATTTAGTGCGAATGGGCAGAAATATTTACGAAAGGGAGAAAACCCTTTTTGTTGAGAGTGTACTACCGTCCACTCAATAGTTCTCCGGGTGCATGGGGTGCGATATTAATTCGAGATACGCTAATTTCAGACATCATTCTTGCAGGCGACTTTAATGATAACCAATGGCTCCTTCAAGAAGTGTCTTTTCTGAAATCATCAATTATTTTTGCCTAAGGGAGCTTGTGCATGATCCAGCTTACTTTACCGAGTCGTCTGCTCCGCTGATAGATCTTTTTGCGGTTAGTAACACGGTGGACATCAGGAGTACCAGGTCCTGGGACTATTTATTACAGATATGATTCGCTATATACCATTGTCCAATTCCCACTGAAGTCGAATTTGTGAAACCGCCTCCTCTTACATTTAAGAGGCGCATATGGTTGAATTCACAGGGCAGTTATGAGGCATGGAATGAAGCTTGCTGTGACTGACTGTTTGGTAACCCATGCCTTGATAGAGTAGTATCTGACTTGACTCGCCATTGCATCCAAATATATACAGGAATATTTGTTACTTCCAGATTTAACCAACCGAAATGCATGCAGAATGAGATAAAAGTTTTGATGAGACAACGGAAACGCTTATATCGAATAGACAAATACAAAAACAACCCGCATTCTTGGGCAAATATAAACTTGAGCGCAACGAAATTGTAACAGCTCTCAGAAAGACCATAGCTTTATACACATATAAAGTTCAATCCACCCTCTTGAGTAACGAAACATACACATCACGGTGGTGGAAGACCCTAAAGACATTCATCGGTAGCGACTATGTAGCAGGAATTCCTTCCACCAGTAACATGAATAACATATACTCCTCAAAGGTGGAGAAAAGCAGACGACTCAAATGCTTCTCATCGGCTGACGACTCAAACGTCTCTCTTTATGACAGTTTTTGAACCAGACTAAGGCCCTTAGTCAGTTTGAGTCTAGCTTCAGGCCAGGTGACTGAGCTGTCCAACAACTGACCAATATACAAGGTGCATTCTACCGAGTCTTCGACGAAGGTAAAGAAGTAAGGATAATATTCTATAGAGTTACTAAGGCTTTTGACAAGGTATGGCATACTGGTCTTCTCCACAATCTAGGGCGAATTGGCGTGTCGGGATAATTATTATTGTTTCTGAAGTCTTATCTTTCGGATAGGTAACATAGGGTAGTCTTAGCGTCGGAGTCTTCCTTCTGGACACCCATTAACAATGAGGTTCCACAAGGATCGATACTCAAACCCTGATTGTTCCTGACGTACTTCAAATGATATAACTGGCAATATACACAGTAGCATTCGGCGTTTTGCAGATGATACATCATTATACCTCATTGTGGAGAATTCCGAACAAGCTTCGACCTTAATGAAACAGGATTTGGCCACAGTAGAACATTGGATACAGACAAGACTGTTTGAATTTAATCCTAACAAAACTGAGAGTATATGTCGCGTGAAAGTAATCCCTCTGTCCACCTAGTCCTATCTCTTTGTAATACGCAGACAACGGAAGTCACCAAACACAAACACTTAGGATGGGTATTAAATAATTCATATACGTGGAACGATCACATTGGCCGTATATGCTCAAATGCATTGACCTGTGTTACAACACACTTTGTAATAAAAGTTGCAAAATGTAATAATTATTACAAAATGCAATTACTTGGACGGGAAAAACGTTGCAATATGTAATAATTATTACAAAATGCAACTACTTGGACGGGAAAAATATTGCAAAATGTAATAAACTTTTTTTTCAAAGGGGTACTTTTTTTTCAAAGGAGAAATCTACAACGAATTCATGTTACTATACTATACAATTAATAAAACAAATTTGTGTCAATATGATTCTACGATTGTCTTCGGGTATGTTTTACGTATTTGAACGAGTTTCGTGTATGTCTGAAATTTTATTACAAAATGCAACTACTTGGACTGGAAAAACGTTGCAAAATGTAATAATTATTACAAAATGCAACTACATGGACTGGAAAAACGTTGCAAAATGTAATACATGTTACAAACTGCATCTACATCGACTGGAAAAACGTTGCAAAATGTAATCAAAAATTTTCAAGCAGAGCAATCAAACTAATTCATTGTATTATACAATTCTTAATAGCAAATTGTATCTGAATGTCTTAACCAAATGCTGTCAATGTGTGTTGTTTGTAGAGGTGCCCACTGGTGATCAGTATAGTGGCGATGACAAGAAATGGCTAGTGATCGTCTATGACGATCTCAAGTGATCGTTGGGAGCAAGATAAGGATTAGAGGGCTATGAGTACTAGCCGCACTGAGGCCTCTCCTCACCCACCCCACCACCTCCTCATACGAGGAGATGATCATTGGTGGTCGCCATTGACAATCACCAGGGATGCCTAGTGATCGTTACTAGCGACCATCTTTGATCATATCCCTGTATGAGGATGACAGGGCTGTGAGGAAAGGCCTCACTGAGTCCACATCTCATTGCCCTCACACTCATATCGCTCCCAACGATCACTAAAGATCACAGACATCCATTCTGATTGGCGATAGCGATATCAAGTGATTGTTGGGGCGATATGGGGATATGAGGGCTATGTCGTGAGGCCTCATTGGGGCATCTCACAGCCCTCTCATTCCCATTGGGAAGATGATCATTGGTGATCGCCAGTGGCGTTCACTATGGATGCCTAGTGATTGCTGATAGTGCTCTCTAGTGATTGTTGGAGGGGAGGGGGCGAGATGACGATGTGAGGGCTATGAGAAGAGACCTCATTGTGGCATCACCTCATAGACCTCATTGATCTCCGAGTATTCCGATGGAGATCGCCACTGTCGCTGCCCCGTCCAAAAACCCTGGCCTACTTTACAAGGACCTAGTGATCCGACGACGCAGAGACTTCCAACCAGTAGCCCGACCGCCAGCGACAAAGCCCCCCTCTCTCTTTTCCCATCGGTGAAACTTCTCAGAAGTCCTCCAACCAGTGGCCCGACCAAGCGACCACAGTAGCCTAACCCCTGCCCCCAACGTTGACACTATCCCAGAAGCCCTCCAAGCAAAGAGTGACACAGTCGTACTTCCCTCTGCTCCCAACAGTGACCCTATACCAGAAACTCTCCAACCAGTGACCCGACCGAAAGCAACACAATCACCCGGCGAACCTACCATGGTGTAGGATAGCGACAGGCAAATTTTACTGGGGGAAATGGCACCACTGACACAAGTTCTGTGAGAAATGGCATAGGGTAAGGCAGACTGTGCAGGCCGGCTATCACTGTGCGGACAGTGTTACGAGGGTATTGACATAGGCCAGGGGCGGTGTTGCTGGACCCAATCAACGTCCACTCACTCACCTATGTGGACACACGACGGCGATGAACGTCGTCATGACCTTGCGCGCTCTCCACGACGTCACCGACGTCATAGCTACTCTAACCACTTTTCTCTATCGATTCCCGACTTTTCTGCATCTTCACAAACTTTGCAGTGGGCATCCACACCCAGCCTGCGATGCAAACGCTGCGAACAGTACATAGACAGTCGACCAGAGTTGGAAAATGAGCTTATAGAGGTTGTGTCAGCGATAGGAATTTGGAGGGGGTGGGTGTGGTGTGGGTGGGCTGGGGTCCGGGTACTGATGGGGGTCAGGTACAGGGCGACATAAAGGGCCCTTTCGGGAACATAACATACTACTCGTGAAGGATGATATGAAAACAAAAATACTTCACTTTGCTTTCCTTGGGAGTTATGGATTTCATTATATTACCTAAGGCATGCATCCACAAAAAATCTTTCCAGGTAAGAGTTTTCATGATAAAAATGTTGTTCAGCTTTAGTGGTTTTAGGGTAGGCGCAGGGTCAGGATAATGGGAGGCACTGGTACTCCTTTTCATAGGAATTATTCGGCTACTTATTCGAAAGAATTACAAAGGATAATATCGAATAAAAATACAACACTTATTATTTATTGGAAATTAGAAAAACAGAACATAATTAGTTTCACAAATATAAAAAGTACAGGTAGAAACTGGTTATAATTGAAACAGATGTAGTATTCATGCAAAATTGTGAAATGGTTTGGTATCACTATGCCAAGTGAGAGTGCTAAACATTTTTTTTATTTGCTTTCTTGTTCGGAGAGGAAATCTGTGAGTGGTGTAATGTCACACCTTCTCAGGTCTGATGCACATGAGGAAAAGAAACTCTCGTGATTTGTAAGTGCATACCAGAAATAGCTCACGCTTTCCTACTGCAAATAGTGTATTGTAGCTCGTGGAAGTAGCTCGCAAAATTAATGTTTTTCATGCTTCTCGCAGCCACTCGTGAGATATTCCTTGTATCCACTCGCATACTGTTCTTTTGGGTTTCCGGATTTTCGAATTCAATTCGAAAATTTAAAACGAGAAATGATTACAAGTAGTCTTTTTACCAGTTGTAGTATATGTAGTGCTCCCCTGACCCTGAGGTCTTGAGAAATAATATACTACTCAAAGTTTGCTAAGCACCAAGTATATCCAACTACCTGTTTTACGTCTTAGTTGAAATATTGTGATGAAAAGTGCATATATTTTTTATTTAATTATATCTTTAATGATTTAAGTACAGAAATTAAGATTTTGTTTTTGTTTGACATTATTTTTTAGCTTTTGAACACGATAAGCATGGAAATTGATATTATTGGTAAAAGAGGAAATTTTTCAATTTGCCAAAAAGTTGACGGAGCGAACTGGTATGGGTTCCATATCGAGTATGAGACCCATTACTGTTAATTACAGCTTGGCAACGCCTTCTCATGCTCCCAATCAGGTTTCTGGTGGTCCTTTGTGCGATGTTGTTCCATTCTTGGACCAGCATGGCACCAAGCTCCTGGACACTTCTTGGGTGGACTGACGGTCTGAAATTGCAAGCTGCAACTCATTCCAGACATGTTCGATTGGATTG
The DNA here is from genome assembly GCA_031216915.1 of Pictodentalium vernedei. Lineage (NCBI taxonomy): Eukaryota > Metazoa > Mollusca > Scaphopoda > Dentaliida > Dentaliidae > Pictodentalium > Pictodentalium vernedei. Next base: position 354,517,813 of record CM062290.1, read on the forward strand.
AGGTCAGGGGATCTTGTTGGCCAGTCCATACGCTCAATCCCCTCCCTGTGTCGGTACTCCCCGACAGCATGGGCAACATGAGGACGGGCATTATCGTCCATCAGAATGAATTTATCACCCACTGCACTTGCATGCAATCTGACGTGGACATCCAGGATCTCATCAATATAGCTCTGTGTAGTCAATTTATCACGTTCAAGGACACAGAGCTTTGAACGTCCATCCCTGCTGAAGCCCTCCCAGACCATCGCTGTCACAACTATACTTTACTGAAATAACATAATTAAAAATTGTCTGGAACAGTTTAAAATTTTTAACAGTTTTGCCTACTCATCAGATACTTCACTCTGAATAAACAATGACAACCTTTTCGACCTAACATGAAATAAACAGTTTTAAAAATCAGAACCTTTTTAATCCATTCAATGAAACTGTTCTTCTTCCATTCAGTTTGAAAGACTTGGGACCTCGTGATAACAGAAGCGCACAAGCCAGTTCTGTTGGAAAACGTCAATCCAGTCTGTTGCTATCCATTTCTTTGCGAGGCGCTCGTTGCCGCTACATGAAGTAAATTGCAGTCATTCTATAGCCCCCAGTTTAAACGATCGAAACCCCCACAGTAAAAGCTCAACCAATTACCGCAGTGGTTGAAATCGTTTTGAAGAGGATAAAGCATTGTTCGGAAGCCTGTTTTCTTGGCATCATCATTAACAAGAACCTGACCCTTAAGACGTCTTGTGATAAAATAACCAGCAGAGCAATAGCCCGCATGTGCCTGCTCAAAGCCCTCGATGGTTATAATAGAAAAGATGGGGGAGGGAGGGGGGGGGGGGGGTGGTGATAGAGTGTCTATTCTGAGGCTCTTCATGAACTTCGACTATGCTGCTGTAGTCACATACACATATTGTGTTAGCCGAACTAAAGCGCACCAAGTCAACAGGGTACGAGCCCCCAACCTTGCGCTATCAGTACTCGGCACACCCACATCATCACTCAACTCAGAAGAATCGGGTCTTGAAACACTTCACGGGTGGCCCACCAACCTTGGGGAAAAGACCCTCTCACCTCTAATCGCGAACGATCTCATAAAAGGGTACCAAAAGCTTGATTGAATCCACCCCGGGTGGAGTGGCATCTGTGAATGGCCATGTGCACCCGGCTATAAACTAAAAATCACCCGTCTGGTTGTCGCCAGAAGCGTTAAGGTGTCTGACTTACGGCCCAAAATTATTCATTCTTCTGCCCCCTTGCATGCCGGACACGCTAGTGGTATGTTATGTAACCAACTTATCCTCACCCACATCCGGATCCTCGCTCCTCTCGGACCCTGGCACCCAAATGTCCCGTCGCTAACACAACAACTATAGTTTCAATGGCCAACTCTAGTTACATGGCTATGTACAGTGCGCACCGCTTGTATCGCTGGTTTGTGTGGATGCTTAATACATGGTGTATGTTAATAAAAAAACAGGTATCAAGAGTGGGAAACTGTAAGAGGAGCTATGACGTCGGCGACGTCTTGGTGGGCGCACTGTCGTTGTCCACGGAGCTGAGTTTCAGGACGTTGTTCGGGTCCAGCGATAGGGCTGTGCCGTTGAGTAGCCACGATCCTAGATTAGTACGACTGCTCTTGGGATGGGATAGCTGCGTTTGCTGGCTCAGTCGACCAGGCTTAGTGATTCAAGACGCTCAATATCAACAGAATTAGTGGACAAAAGTCTAGTGACCGACTTTCCTGATGGCAATGTCAATTCCGTTCAGCACACGGCGTATGTCGCATGAACGGTCTAGGTCTGGACGCCGCAGCCCGAGTCGCGAGTAGAAGGCGCGTGTGGTTCGCTTCAGTGACTCCAAATGGTGAATGGGTATTGTGGTCTCCTCCCCCCTCCTTCTCCGCCTCATGGCCTGGTGGTCGTGTCTGGGCGGCCTTCCCAGTTATCTTGTTCCCGCCTGTCTTGACTTACGATTTTGCATGGAAAATATTATATAAGTAATTTAGGATGTAAGTGGAGCTCGCGCCCATATAGACGGCCACTTGAGCCTTCATTGCGCGAAACCACCACCCACCCACGCCCCCCCCCCCTCCCGCACACACAAACAAAAATTAATAACACGTTGTTCACCCAAATTTATTATTTCAACGAGGTTAAGCGGAGCGCGGTGGCACATTGACTATATGGTCGAACTTTAGACCCATGATTCAAAAGTTAGATCCGGGTCCGTGTCACTCACCCTGTGTCCTTAACCAAGACACTTAATCCGGATTGCTTATGTGGGAATACGGCGGCAAAGTGTGCTAAGACGGATGACACGCCGATGGTGCACGCGCCATCAACCAATGCTAACTCAGGTCAGTGCGTTGGAGAGTCTGACAGTTACTCGCCGCCTTTCGACAGTTCTATCCTAGTAACCCGATTTCCTCCACCGACACGATATGACCCTAGCTGTCAAAGCCTAGTAAAATCAATACACAAATATCAAACCACTACGTCCACCAGTCGTTTACATGTTGGTCCCCGATCTATAACCCAAAATCTTAAAGAGAGACATTTCTATAAATCGCAGCGCTGTGAAGTCCGGTGGTGATTTGCTTTTGCGTTTAATCTTGTTCTGATCCGGTCAATTCTGGGATATCTGTGATCTTCAGTGGTCGTTGGGAACGAGATATGGATGCGAGGGCTATGAGGTGAAGACAACTCGGGGCCTCTCCTCACAATTTTCTCATCCTCATACTGGGAGGTGACCACCGACAATCGCTAGTGACGATCACTTGAGATCGCCATAAGCCAATGAGCATCTCCTAGTATGAGGATGTGAGGGATGTGAGGAGAGGCCTCAGTGTGGCTTGTACTCATAGCCCTCTATCGCATCTCGCTCCCAACAATCACTAGAGATCGCCACAGACGATCACTAGCCACTTCTTGCCATCGCCACTATACCGATCACCAGTGGTCATCGCTACAAACAACACACATTGACTGCATTTGGTTAAGGCATTCAGATACAATTTGCTATTAATAATTGTATAATACAATGAATTAGTTTGATTTCTCTGCTTGAAAATATTTTATTACATTTTGCAACGTTTTTCCAGTCGATGTAGATGCAGTTTGTAACATGTATTACATTTTGCAACGTTTTTCCAGTCCATGTAGTTGCATTTTGTAATAATTATTACATTTTGCAACGTTTTTCCAGTCCAAGTAGTTGCATTTTGTAATAAAACTTCGAACATATACGAAACTCGCTCAAATGCACGTAGAAATGCGTGTAACATACCCGAAAACACTCGTAGAATCATAGAGACACAAATTTATTTTAATAACAACATGAATTAGTTTCTGATTTCCCCTTTGAAAAGAGTGTCCCTTTGAAAAAAAAGTTTATTACATTTTGCAACGTTTTCCCCGTCCATGTAGTTGCATTTTGTAATAATTATTACATATTGCAAAGTTTTTCCCGTCCAAGTAGTTGCATTTTGTAATAATTGTTACATTTTGCAACTTTTATTACAAAGTGGTTTGTAACAGACCTGCTTAGTCCTGCTGAGGAGACACAAATGTAATTATGACTGAAAAGTGTCAGAAAAAAATACTCGAATACACGGATGCAGTCTGGGATAACTGTTCGATATCCAAAATAGCCGAGCTAGTTTTTCAAAATGTAGCTCCGCGTGTCTTCTCCTTATATTTCCAACAAAGTTCCTCCATCCTTAATCTTCATTTTCGTCAAAATCATCGAGTTCCCTATTGTTATCCCCTTCCCACGCCACACACACACCGTCCCTTCTAATCTCACAGCATTTCGACACAAACTGTTTTAGAATTTCCCCCACTGGCGCTTCTCAACCTCCCCAACTATGATACTGAACCTTTCCTTCATATCAACTCCCATCCATTTTTGCCTCCCTTTCTTCCATCTCAAGATGTTTCAAAAAATCTTATTCTTCTCGGCAAATATTTAGAGCATTTAAAATGAAATATTCCTGGGTCAGCGTTACCCCAAACCCGTTATCTACATATCCGGCACCCTCTTTCCTCGCATCTTTCCCCTCAATACGAGTGACTTTGATCTCACTTTGAACAACAAATCCTCCCCCAAAGATTCACAGAGTTACTCCTCAAAAACGGGCGCATATTTTTGTGTAACCCATCCAAAGAGCTCTTGTCCATAACTCCAGTTCACCAGGTTCTTTTGCACTTTGGTACTTTTGCCGACCCCCTCCCCTCCCCCCCCCAAAAAAAGTTTCAAAGTAGTGCCAAAGTGTTTTACAGAAACAACATGCAGACAAGAACATTTATTTTTTAACCCCTTTGAACCCGAGCGGTCTCTTTTCCACCCAGGAACATGATACGTCATAACGTCATTAAATAGGATGGCTGCTCAGTAAATGTGTGGGGTAGATCAATCAATATTGATTGGTGTACCCCGAATAATGAATATGGACTCTTCTAATTGCTGCCATTGAACTGGCACAGAAGATACCACTAGAGTTCAAAGGGTTGAACCGACGTAGTCCGACACATTATACTCTCCATTCGACAGAGTGTGATGCACCAGGGTAGGGAAGCCTTCCTATTTAATCAAATTTATCATAAATGGGAGCTAGTTCCTCAAGTTGAACTCCAATATTTTGAAGAGGTGCGTTTGCAACACGTTCAATGTAAACTAAAACCTCTTTTGTTGTTATTTATTGTTCCACTTTTATACAAATGGAACCACAAAGAATGTTAATCTCTGATTTTTTCGCATATACATGAACACCTTCCGGTTTCTAACAACTGATTCAATGACGAATACATATTACAGCGTGATACTTGTTCCAGAATGCTGTGAAAGTATTTACATATTATTGTAAGAAATATTGCAAATTTTAAATAACCGGATTTCATATTTTCTTTTATATATATTGTAGAATATGGACATAAGCTTTCTGCATCAAGTGGTTTAGGCTGGTTAGGAAAATCTAGCCCAGTTAAATTGGAACCCTGACTCCCACAAAAACACGAAGTGCAAGATTAACCATGCGAAATTATGCCGCTTCACTTACCATGCATATGCATTTTTCGAGGGTGTTTGAATCAGATACTGCTGCAGTTTGTTCAACAGATGTGGCGGAACAGGTTGATAAGGTGTTTTCCCTCCGCGGATTTGGTTTGGGAAGGGGGAGGGTGGAGGTTGGGTAACTAAAACCCACATTAGTCCTGAAAAATATCCACCCTATTAAATTTTTATACACGAAATCCCTAGATTGTGTACTCACATTCAAATATTTCCTTCACTTTCCTGATAATAAAACCGTAACAAATCACCCAGGCTTCTCAGCGGGGAATTTACGGGTCCATTTCACAAAAATGTACAGAATTGGCTTCTCTGGGCTGAACGGATGCTCAGGACTACACAATAAAGTATCCGACTGAGATTTACTATGGACGATTCAACCAGACTTCTCTGGAAAAAGGACAGTCACTGTATCGTATTCTGTGAAAATTTACATCGCCAACGCCCAAAATGTAAACACAGTTATGTGTCCCTCGCCCCATTGGGCAAAAGTAAAGCAACATCTTTCTTAAATAATTACGTCATTTTCTAGGTGATCGCATCTTTCATTCAACATACTTGGCAGATAATTTTTTTTTATAAACATCGTAGCGCCAACTGGCTAAATTAACAAGCACTTGAGCTGGAAAGAGCCCCCCCCCCCCCCCCCCCCCCAGTTTTGTCTAAACACCATTACATAGATCATTCAGAGTTCACCTTCTAGGTAGTACATTTTGTGGGAGGACCTCCTGGGCCTCATTCGAATGAGACTGGATGTTCACTGGACGCCAGAAAGAAGATGGGAAAGAAGGATCGCTCTGTCATTGCCTGACTGTGAAGAATACAAAGAAGGGGGAGAAGAAGGTTCGGACGCCTATCTTGTCCCCGTTACCTCGTTCCCTAGATTCGTCTGTATCTAGCTCGGTTAACCTCTCACAGCACAGGAGATTATAAACAGGAGGAGAATGATGATTCTGTAGCCATCCTTAACTTCAGCACGAATCTTTCCTCTCGGGAGGAAGAGTCGGATGAGGACAGCATAACTTTGGTGCTTGCGGAGGAGGTGATGTGATGGATAGTGTGATCGGCCCTTCGTCTTTGAAGTCCTCTCTTCCGCGAAACCAGAGCTTTGTCGAGGAGGTGGCTTCCTCGAAGACCGGTGGGAGACCCTTGACGAGCTTCCAGACATAGCAAACCTTTGTATACCTGCACACAGGGAGCTGCCGGTTGTTCTCGTTTATCAAAAGTATCAAAAGGAAACTTGCCTTTTTATAGAAAGCTAATTAGAAGCAAGTAGTTCACAGATAATCCATCATCAAGACTATCTGTTTGTATTAACCCTTTGAACCCGAGCGGCCGCTTTTCTCACCAGGAACATGATACGTCATAACGTCATTAAATAGGATGGCTGTTCAGTTAATGTGTGGGGAAGACCAATAAATATTTTCAACGTGCAGCCCCGAGGCTGCACGTTGAAAATATTGATCAGTCTACCCCAAATAATGAATATGGACTCTTCTAAATGTTGCTATTGAACTGGCATGGAAAATACCACTAGAGTTCAAGGGGTTAACTCTACGTATTTGGGGATTTGTTTACCGATTTACAGCACTGTTTAGTGAATGTATTTTTTATCGATTTACCGCTCTGTTTAGTGAATGTGTTTTTCAGTAATTTGAAAGTTTTTATTCTTCCCCGGAAAAAATAGGATAAATGAGTTTCACTAAAGAATAATAGTCAAACGTTCAAACGGATTGGGAAGAAATTATAAAATGACAGCTTCTGTATTTTTATACTACTCTCAGGAGCGGACTGGGCCAAGAAAACTTACCGGGGAATACACAAAGGGGGCCCCAGACGCGGAGAAAATTTGAGAACCGAACTCGACTCGGCTAGGAATCTGAATAACGGAATGCCTTATATGTATACAGGGGGAATCTGATTCAACCTTGATCAATGTTACAGTCAAGACTGAGATAGGTATAGCTAGGAAGTAATGGATGAGATATGGGGCAGATTAACAGAAGCCAATAGTACTGGTACAAGGCCGCAATGCAACAAGACTGCTGTACAAGCTAATGATAGGACAGATAGACCAGAGACCTGTAATGGCCTTGGTGCTTTGGCGACAAGATGGAAGCGGTTGGAAAGACTACATTAGACCCATTGAGGGTTTTTTACATAGCCTAATTCCACAAAAAAGGGATTCTCCAAAAGGTATCCTCGATAGGTATCCTCAATAGGTATCCTCAAATAATACAATACCAGGCCATAGGTATCCTCCAATACCCGTATGTGCCTATGTGATAGGGCATATCGTGTCACATTGTGCCTTTTAACATAAGCACATATGACAAAAAGGGATTCTCCAGTAGGTATCCTCGATAGGTATCCTCAAATAATACAATACCAGGCTATAGGTATCCTCAAATACCCCGTATGTGCCTATGTGATAGAGCATATTGTGTCACATTGTGCCTTTTCACATAAGCACATATCGGCACATAAAGCATGTGCCTATGTGATAGGACATCCTGTGTCACATTGTGCCTTTTCACATAAGCACATATCGGCACATAAAGCATGTGCCTATGTGATAGGACATATTGTGTCACATTGTGCCTTTTCACATAAGCACATATGACAAAAAGGGATTATCCAGTAGGTATCCTCGATAGGTATCCTCAAATAATACAATACCAGGCCAAAGGTATCCTCAAATACCCGTATGTGCCTGTGTGATAGGGCACATTGTGTCACATTGTGCCTTTTCACATAACCACATATCGGTACATAAAGCATGTGCTTTGTCCCCGTCGGGGAAACTTTCTCCTTTATTGTACGCTTCTCGGAAAATACTCTATCTACTCTCTGGCGCACCCCATCTGACAGTCCATCTCTTCATCATGTTAAATTTATACCATTTAGCAGTTCCACCGTTAATGGACAGACCAGAAAAAAAAAATGTCAACGCCTAACAAAAAACATAATAAAAAATCCGAAACTGTATGGCACAACCCATACTCCTCAGGTAACTGGGAATTCGGCAACGCCGGGTCGACCACGATTCACCCCGAAAATTTAAACAAATTATATCAAATTGAGCTATATGATAGCATCGGGAAAATATTAAACTTTTACCCAATGCAAACGGTATCGAAATTTATTACTTTAAATATCATTTTTTTAAATTTTTCAAAAAATTCAACAAAACCATATCATATGACCCCTCTTTAGAACGATCCCGTTCCAAAGAGGGTAACATGATATAGTTTTGTTGAAATTTGTTGAAAAATAATATTTTTTCAGCTGCTAAATTTGCATTTTACGTGGGCGCATGTTGCCGATTCGTTGGGTACAGGGTTAAGTGGTTAATAGGATCTAAAATAAACACTTTAACAGTGTTGTATGTGAAAAATTACAAACCAAAGAGATTGAGACAGTTGACAGGCACATATGATTTCCCAGCTCTATACTGTAACAAATAGGTAATTCTGTTAATATGTGACTCTGCCAGAAATTGAACCGCGATGAGCTCGGCTTAACAAAAAGGGTATATAACACCAGGACCAATCAACTAGTTTCTGTGACACACAAAAGCACTTTGGTACTTTTTATAGTGGAGGCTAAAAAATCGTTCAAAGTAATACCCATGAATTTTACAGATACTTCATGCAAACGAGAACATTTATTTCTTGAAAATGCCCTTACCTCGATACATTGTACTCTCTGTGACAGCGGAGTCGCCCCGTCTTATCAATATATTCAAATAACAATTGAGACAGAGCCCCTCAAAATGTTAATTTCAATAACGTGGGATGATGACATTGCACCTTTCTTCACTCGCATCTATATCTGACTAATTGTTTATATTTTGTGTTCCACTTTTACACTAGTAGAACTACAAAGAATGCTACTACATTCAAACGATTTCTTACCAGTATGAATTCTAAGATACGTACTGCATTCACTTTAATTTCCAATACATATTAGAGCGATACTGGTTCTATAATGGTGTGAAAGTATTTGCATATCTTTGTAATCAATACTACAAATTGTAAATAGCATAGTTCCATATTTACTGTTGTATCTCTTGTTGAATGTGGACATAATACCTTTTCTAAATCAAGTGGTTTAGCCTCATTAGGAAAATCTAGGACATTTAAATTAGAACCATGAAAAAATCAACGTTAATGGGAGGGATCTCATAGAGTTTACAAAAGAACTTGGCCAAAAGTGTTTGAATTGTGGTGCAAAGTGTAAGAGTAAACTGGCGTGAAAAGGGAACAAATGAAAGACAACAGTCGACAAGGAAATTCCGAGTTAAAAAGTGATCACAACCTGATAACAATAAGGGTTAGGGGCAATTAAATACGAAAACAAAGGGCCGTATTTACGGACATTTACAAACTTGGAAAAGAAGCAGACTGGGGGCACTTTGGGAATAATTTAAAATCAAAGCTAGATGATTTGTGAATCAGAGAAAACGTTCAGGAGTTGGCCGATTCAATAGTGAGAAGTCTGAAAGACGCTGGAAGGATAAAGAGAATTAGAGTAACGACAAATGAATAAGGATACAGGATAAATAATGATCTTAACCCTTTATCCAACACAGACGATATATCAAAATTTACTGTTTTAAATATATTTTCTCAAAATTATTCCAAAAATTCAAGAAAACCATATTATGTGAACCCTCATTGGAACGATCTCGACGCGCTCGTTCCAAAGAGGGGTCACATGATATGGTTTTGTTGAAATTTTTTGAAAAATAATATATTTTTTTTCAGCTGCTGAATTTGCATATTACGCGGGCGGATGTGACCGATTCGCTGGGTAAAGGGTTCAACACGCAATAAAAGAGAGGAAGAAAAAATGTGTTGCATTTAGAAGGTGTAGAATACTTAAGGGGGTAAATGCTGCGGCCACTAAAATTGCCAAAGAAGTATATGAAGAGGCAAGCCCAAAGGGGAATATAATCAAGGACAAAAATAGAAAAATGCGTAACAGGTACCTCATTAAAGCAATAAGAAAAGAGGGGTGGGGTGGGGGTGGTTGGTCAAGTTTCAATATTTTCTGGAAATGGACAAATGGAACTAACAAAGACAATACCGTAAACGGCCCAATTTTGCAGGTTCTCATGCAGGATCTCATGTGACGTCATAGTCACGTGACCTAGTGGCGCCATGTTTGACTGTCATGGTACCGGCGTGAGTCGTTGAAGCTGACTAAGGCGTCGGGTCCTGACCTTATCAGACCAAGTCTTCGTAAAGAATGCAAACTGAACCACTTTCGGTTTTATTCAACATACTGCTGAATTTCCCTTCAATGAGGAAAAGGACAAACGTTTCTCCAATCCTGAAAAACAACCCTCATCCATAATTTTCTCCACTTAACTGACATATATGACGAAATCTGCAGAGCGTAAGAGGAAGGATAAGCGGTCAGGGTCGTTTTTTGCGATGCCAGTAAAACCTTCGACAAGGTATGGCATGCTGGTCTCATTCACAAGCTGGAGGGTATAGGTCTTTCGTGCGATCTACTGTTATTTATAAAACCGTACCTTTCAAATACAACTCAGCGTGTGGTCGTGGCATCAGAGGCATGTTCATGCAGACCTATAAATGCTGGAGTACCACAATGATCTATTCTTGGGCCCTTATTGTTCCTGATCTATATTAACGATATAACCGAAAATCTACTTAGAATTATACGCCTTTTTGCTGATGATACCTCTTTATCTCTATCTGTAGAAAATCCAAAACGATCCTCAAATCTAATTAACCACGATCTATCTGCAATTGAACACTGGGCTGAAATATAGCCAGTTGAGTTTAATCCTAAAAAAAAACGAGAGTATGGTTATAACACGCAAAACCAACCCCACTGCCCACCCACCCCTATTTCTAGGTGGCACTCGAATATGTGAAGTCAATTTTCATAGGCATTTAGGAGTGGTACTAAATACCACATGTATTTGGAACATCCACATATCTGTTCCAAAGCCTGGTCTCGTTTAGACCTGCTGAGGAAACACAAATTTGATCTTGATCGTAAGTCTTGGAGAAGATATACTTTGCCTTTATTAGGCCGCTATGTGGGACAAATGTTCTTTAGCCCAATTCGTCGATTTGAAAAAGTCAGATCGCATCGGCAAGGATAGTTACAGGGGCAACACATAGTGCTAGCAAATCTTTGCTGTACCCGGAAACACGATGGGACCCTCTTCAGGAATGACTCCGTAAACACAAACTGGTTCAGTACTTCAAAATGTATCACAGTTTATCGCCTCTTATATTGCTATCAAAGTTCCACGTCTCATATCCTCGACCAGTCCATCATTCAATCTTTGAACTAGGCAAAACCACAGAGTTCCATTTTGCCAAACACATTTTATACCAGGCCTCTTTCATCCCCAATGTTACTGACCAGTGGAATAACCAGCCACTACCTGTTGGCGAGAATTCCCCATTAAGTGAATATAAGACTGTCTTAAAAGCTGGTAACCAACGGCCACCGTTATTTTATATTGGGGCTAAATTTCGGGCAGCTCAAATTTATCACTGTAGATTGTGGTTACGTTGCAGTAGTCCATTTAGACGAAAATCACCACACAACAAGTTCACGTTGTCAGTGTGGCGAGTGGGTGACTCCAACATTCTCCAATCTTTCTTAACGCACGTAATGAAACGATTAACTTACTCCCTTTTACTACAGGTATTTCCATACTTCTCTTCGGTTCTGAATTTTTGAAGAACGAGGAAAACATTGTAATTTTTGTTGTAGTACATGACTTTATCTTATCGAGTGGCAGGTTCGGTGACAACAACTCGTCTCTTGAGTTCCAATGTGTTCTATGTGCCAGTAGGCTGCCAGTAGGCACACAGAACACATTGGAACTCAGGGTTCGAACTCATATTCTAACAAACTCCCCCGTCCTTTGAATCTTCGCTCTCAGTAGTAACACCTTCATGACAAAAATCTACATAGTAGTGCAACTATTGAATCAGCTGCCCATTGGAAAGGTTTTGAATTCTTATTGTTGGCAACGCATCATTTGCATTCTTATTGCTGGCAATGCATCATGCATTCAGGATAGCCTACTTCTTACTCTCCATTTCTTCCCTCGTCTGTCTAACTTCTTCTCTTGTCCTATTGTGTAGTTTAAACAATCTCGTAAATCGCTGCTGAAGGGGGCTGGGCCTGTTGGTCAGGCTATATCATCTACGAAATAACATTGGCCTCCGCCTTGGTTTGTTTTGTGACGGGCTTTCACCACCCACCAGTTGCAATTGTCTACTCAAGTTCCAGTGCGCCTCTGTATGAATGTAGGCAAATGAACATCTGTACCCTGAAGGACAATTTGGCAAAATTTTCACTGATGGTGCGCTTCTACAAGGACAGAGGAAGAACTAGATTCGTTGCCAGTGGGGATCATGCTCCTGTGCAGCGATATGCGAGGTCCACTACTGATTCGTGCCATCATCCTTATGAAAAGTGCTCTTGAACAAAGGAGACGACTACTGCAAGCCTATGGCTTCCTGTCGAATCCTCGTCTACTTATAATCCTGATTATTTCTGTTTCTGTTATACCGTGTACAACTATGAAAACTATTTGCTGTTCTGTGACATCATTATCATTATGTAATGTTTACGGGTAACATTGCTTTCTGAAATAAAGTCTGGAATAAATATTGTTTAACCTTTACCTACCGCAGACGATATAAAATGTATTATTTTAATATTGTTTTTTTCACATTTTTCTAAATATTTCAACGAAACCATATCAAGTGACCCCTCTTTGGAACGAGCTCGTCACATGATATGGCTTCATTGACATTTTTTTGAATATATATTTTTTTAACTACTTAATTTGTAAATTAGGCGGGCTATGCGGCCGATTCGCTATTTAAAGGGTTAAACTAAATGCTTGTTTTTCAACTTAATTTTCGCCCATGCTATTTCGAATTCCACTTAGTTTGTTGTATTCACTTTTAAAAAGTCTGTGATGATCAGAAGGCTTAACTCCTCCTTGACGTACATACCACCTCCCTCAGCCCTTTTCTTGCCTTCTAATCAGCCCGCTCCAGTCCATTCATACCTCTTATCCGTTCAACCCTTTCATTCAGTCCGATTTATGCCAATCCGATGCCTATTATATCAAGGTTCTTTTCCTCTGTAATTGCCGTGATTTCATTCAGTTTCCTACAGAGACCCTGGGTATTGCAGCTGTATCTCATTTTGAAAACACCTGAATCCTCCGAGATATTATTCGCACTCTTTTGTGGGTCCCCTTTTTCTATTTTTGTTACATTTTCCGTTTTGAAAATGCTTATAGGCCCTGTAACACCAGGACCATCATGCATCTAGTTTCTGTGAAGCGCCTCGGCACTTTGGTACTTTTTTTTTACAGCCGATGCTATAGTCAGTTATCATTTTCATATTGTTTAAACTAAATTAAGGGGTGCTAATTTTCTGTAAATCTCTTCCATGACAAAAATTGTCCGCGGTGTCATTTTAATCGGAAACCCCATATATAGACAAAACTACATGCATGTTTCAATTAGTCGTTTTGTATTCAATGAGTCAGATGTGCGTAGGAAGAAAACGTCGAGACCGAAGGTGGAGACGTTTTCTTCCTACGCACATCTGACGAATTGAATACAAAACGACTCATTGAAACATACCTGTGGTTTTGTATTTATTACATGACCCAAGCACCTACTGACCTAATTTTCTTTTCTATCAACGGTGGTAAACATCATGCACTTTATGCAGTCGCATTGCATAAAAAAGTCCCGGTTGGAACAGGTTGGTGTGCAATACGGAATTCCGTATTGCACAGCCGTATTGCACACCATATTGCATAAGAGAGACTGCATGGGCATGTAATAAAATGGGTTTTTCATTCACACCAGTGGCGTAGCCATGGCAGGGGGTTGAGCTGAGTTTTGAGGAGGCATATGCTCCCCCAAATTTTAGTCATGCCCCCCCCCCCCCCCCTATTTATTTTTTTATTTATTTAATTTATTGGTGTCATATACTTATGGGCAATGGCTAATCGCGACCGTAACAGTTTTACGGGTGGAGGAAGCCGGAGTACCCGGGGAGAACCACCGGGCATCGACGAGCAACTGTCAGCTCCTCAACATTCTAACTCTGTTCAAGCTCCGCTCAAGCAGGGTTACAGCGATTGAAGACATTGCACCATCGACGTGCAGTACGCCTTAGTACACGGCGTCATCGTGCCCCAATGTAGGCTACCGGGATAAAGTGCCTTGCCCAAGGACACAACGGGAGTCGTCCCGGACGGGGATCGAACTCGGGACCTCTAGCATAGAAGTCCAACAGTCCACCACTGAGCCACCGTGCTCCCCTCCCCCTAATTATTGACGCCTTTCACAACTTGTAAATAATGGACGCAAATGGACTCAGAGTCAATGTAATTGCGTTTTTTTATCTCGAATTTAATTTTTTTTTCTGTTGTGCTCGCTCCCATCTCGCCACTACGTGGCTCGGTTGATGCAGCGCATCCTATTCTGTATGCCCACTAGTAGTACAGAGATCTGAACGTAGCGACTACCCCCCCCCCCCCGTCCGTATGGGGGGGGGGGGTAGCCGCTACGTTCAGATCGCTAAACTAGCCCCCTTAGTTATTACTCTTGCCCCCCCCCCCCCCCCCCAACTTTGATAGCGTGGCTGATTGACACCATCCATTGGGAGCTGGTCTGTCAAGTGTTAGTCCAATGCTTTGAGGCTGAGCGTGCGAACCTCACTACGCATCCACATCTCAATTAACGCCTATTTTTGTTATTTTTTGTTCCACTTTTACACAAAGGGAACTACAAAGAATGTTATTTCATTCATATAATTTCTCACTCGTATGACGTTTAAAATCATATCGGTATTGTTCTTCAATTACCAATACATATAGATGTAATACTGGTTCGAGGATGCTGTAAAAATACTATTAATATTACAAATTATAAATAGCAGGGTTTCTTCATATTTACTGTTATATCTACTGTGGAATATGGACATAATCTTTGTAAATCAAGTGGTTTAGGCTGATGAGGAAAATCTAGCCCAGTTAAATTAAAACCATGATACACACAAAAACGCAAAGAGCAAGATTAACCATACATGTTAATTATGTCGCTTCAATTACCATGTTATGTATTTTTCAAGTCGAAGCTGTTTGATTTGATTTTCACAAAATTCTTCGTGGTCTTGGTCTGCATCAATTTTGTGGGACCTAGGGGGAACCTAATGGGGGCCCATTCTGACAACTCTGTAGGAAAATGCCAGGAGTTTCTGATATGATAAGCAGCTCGATGATGCAAATTCTTACCATTTCGAAATTTCAATTTTTATATGGAATTCCCATACCCTTAGTGTTAAATTTACTGACAGCTTTCGAAAATTAAGGGGAGCTAACTTCTCCGTAAATTTCTTCCATTGACGAAAATTACCAGCGATGTTCTTGTAACCGGAAACTCCGTACCATGAGCGTTTTTATTAATACCATCAATTGGGAGCTGTTGACCATCAAAGGTTTTTTATCCGACTTTGGCAATTTTTTTCAAATCTGAAAAACTGTACTTCAATATACCGTTTTTATAAATCTTATTACTGTTTAATATATTAAATTATAATGGTTCTGATACGCTGCAGATTAGTTAATTAGTTAAACTGTTATAACAGCCTATTAAATCACTATAACAGTTCAGTAATCTGTTATAACAGGTTAGCAATTTAGTTAACCCTTTATCAAACACGAAAAGCAGACGACACTTGCAAATAAAATACATGAATAACTATTTTTTTTTCATTTTTTATCACAAAAACATAGCTTATGGCCCTCATTGGAACGAGCTCAACGAGCTCGTTCCAACGAGGGGTTATAAGCTATGTTTTTGTGATAAAAAATGAAAAAATAATAAAAACTGGGTAGTATTTTTTGTGAATAGCGCTGACCGGTTTTGACCGTTACGTTGGGTCAAGGGTTAAAAAGTTATAACAGTTAAACAGTTTATTATATTAAATTAAGGCTGTTTAAACAGCTAATTAAACTGATATAATAGTTCAGTAAACTGTTATAAATAAATAAATCGTCGGCCTTGAGCTGATGTCGCGGTTCTCTGACGAGGAGGCCAACAGTGACCCAGTGCACCGCCGGGTATTCCACCCCACTCTCCTTCCTAATCTACCAGTATTGTCAAAAAAGGTTTCAAATTGGTCCCCTCTCGATCTCCCCATCTATAAAATTGACCCTTTTCCTCATGTCATTCTTCATCCAATTGTCCTTCATGTTTCCATCCCATTTTTCCATTAGTTCCCCAAGGAGTCTTGTTCTTGTAGACAAATATTTGGGGCATTACAAGAGGAAATCTTCTATTGTCTCCATTGCACCTGAGTTACACATTTGGCACACTTTTTCCTCGAATTCCCCCCCCCCCCCCCTCAGCTCCAGTGACTTGGTTCTCACTTTGAACAACAGTGACACCCCCCCCCCCCCTCCACCACCCCAACGATCATCCAGGTACTCCTCAAAAGCTGGCGCATCCTTTTTACACAACCCGTCTAAAGAACTCTTGGTCCTAATTCCAGCTCGCCAGTATCTATTAACACCATCAAGCACCCTTTCTCGTATAAAGCTCCTCCCCTCCTGCAGCCCTCTTTCTGTTTTAACAGTTCAACTAAATTGATATAACAGTTTAGATAAAATATTTTAAAATTTTAACAGTTTATTTTATTAAATTATAATGGCGCTAATACATTGTCGTACGCTACAGATAAGAATAGTTTCTCAGTACTCATATCGTACAGACCGTCAAAGAGATAAAGGACATCAGAACACTCTGGTACAAGGACGCCAAAGAACAATGCAGAAACAGTCCCAAAGTTGACTTACAGATTTCAAATGCCCTTAAGCACACTCCGTAATGCGGCAATTGGTGGGGGTACAGGGAGTACACCCCCTCCCGTCGGGGAAACTTTCTCCTTTATTGTAGGCTTCTCGGAAAATACTCTATCTACTCTCAGGCACACCCCATCTGACAGTCCATCTCTTCAACATGTTAAATTTATACCATTTAGCAGTTCCACCGTTCATCGATAGACCAGGAAAAAAAACCGTCAACGCCTAACAAAAAACATAAAACAAAAAACATAAAAAAAAAATCCGGAGCTATATGATAGCATCGGGAAAATATTAACCCTTTAACCAACGCAGACGATATCAACATTTATTATTTGAAATATCATTTTTTAAAATTTTACAAAACATCTCAGCGAAACCATATCATATGACCCCTCTTTGGTGCGAGCCCGTTCCAGGGGGGGGGGGGGGGGTGGTCACATGACATGGTTTTGTTGAAATTTGTTGAAAAATAATATTTTTGTCAGCTGCTGAATTTGCATATTACCCGGGCGTATGTTTCCGATTCGTTGGGTAAAGGGTTAAGTGATATTTAGGATCTAAAATAAACGCTTTAGTAGTGTTGTATGTGAAAAATTACAAACCAAAGAGATTGAGACAGTTGATAGGCACCTGTGATTTCCCAGTTCTATACTATAACAAATATGTAATTCTGTTTATATTTGATTCTGCCAGAAATTGAACCGCGATAAGCTTGGTATATAACACCAGAACCATGAAACTAATTTCTGTGACACACATAGGCACTTTGGTACTTTTTTTTGATAACAGAGGATATGAATAAAAAAAAAAGAAGTTATACCCAGGCATTTTACAGAAACTACATGCAAACGAGAACATTTATTTGTTTAACCCTTTACCCAACGTATAACGGCCAAAACCGACCAGCGCTATTCTCAAAAATCGCCAATTAATTTTCAAAATATTTTCATTTTTTGTCTCAAAAACATAGGTTATGACCCCTCGTTGGAACGAGCTCGTTCCAACGAGGGGTCATAACCTATGTTTTTGAGACAAAAAATGAAAAAAATTAGTTATTCAAGAATTTTTCTTGCAAGTGTCGTCTGCTTTTCATGTTAGGTAAAGGGTTAAAATGACCTTACCTCGATACATCATACCCTTTGTGACAGCGGAGTTACTGAAGTCGCCCCATCTTATAGAATATTCATGTTGAAATGTTAATTCCAAGATCATGGGACGATGACATCGCACCAATCCTCACACTTCGCCTAATTTTATAGGTATTTTGTGTTCTACTTTCACACAAGCAGAACTGCAAAGAAAGGTATTACACCGAAAGAGTTTCTCACATGTATACATTCCAAGATACTTTCAATATCACGCCCCAATTTCGTATACATATTAGCGTGATACTGGTTCTAAAATGCTATTATGGTATTTGCATATCTTTGTAATCAATATTACAAATTGTAAATAACAGAGCTTTATGTTTACTGTCGTATCTATTGTTGAATAGAGACAAAACCTTTCTAAATCAAGTGGTTTAGCCCGATTAGGAAAATCTAGCCCAGATATATTAGAACCATGAAAAAATCAACGTTAATGGGAGGGAACTCTCAGAGGTTACAAACGAACTGGGCCAGAAGATTTTGAATTGTGGTGCAAAGCGTAAGAGTAAACTGGCGTGAAAATGGAACAAAAGAAAGACAACAATCAACAAGGAAATTCCGAGTTAAATAGTGATCACAACCTGATAACAATAAGGGTTAGGGGCAATTGAATACCAAAACAAAGGACTGTATTTACGGACATTTAGAAACTGGGAGAAGAAGCAGACTGGGGGCACTTTGGGGATAATTTAAAATCAAAGCCAGATGATGTATCAATCACAGGAAAGGTCCAGAAGTTGGACGATTCAATAGTGAGAAGTCTAAAAGATGCTGGAAGGAAAAGAGAATAGAGAGATTTAGAGTAACGACAAATGAATAGGAAGGGATACAGGGTAAATAATGATCCCTTTACCCAACGCAGACGACATCAAAATTTAAAATTATTCAGAAAATTCAAGAAAACCATATTAAGTGACCCCCTCATTGGAACGAGTTCGACGATCTTCCAAAGAGGGGTCACATGATATGGTTTTGTTGAGATGTTTTGAAAATAACTTCTTTTTTTCAGCTGCTGAATTTGCAGATTACGCGGGCGAATGTGGCTGATTCGTTGAGCAAAAGGTTAAACACGCATTAAAAGAGAGAAGGCCAAAAATGTGCTACATTTAGAAGGTGTAGAAAATTAAGAGGGTAAATGATACAGCCACTAAAAGTATATATAGATGTATATGGAGAGGTAATAACAAAGGGGAATATAATAAAGGACAAAAATAGAAAAATGCGGAACCTTATTAAAGCAATAAGAAAAACAGGGGTGGCGTGGGTCACAAAGCAAGAGTTATGCGTCTCACAACTGAAACATCCGGTGATTCGCTTTCTTTCTGTATATCGAGGTCATGTATTTGTGATAATTCACGGATTCGAATAACACCTTTGCTTTGATTGAGACCCTTGTGAGAGCATGTATTTACTGCAATGTTAAACATGTTGTTGTTCTAAACAGGGGCACCAAGGTCCGAACTTCCATCTCGACTTCAATGAGTAGCCCACCTGTCCACCTAACTATTTTGTCACTGTACCAACAATACTCCTAATTGATTTTTTAATTACAAAGGGGCTGAGTTTATTTATCGTTTTTTTCTGGATCTGCTTATAGTATATAAGGTATTAATCGTGCCCCATTACCAGGAGCTTTCGGGGAGCAGCTGGTGTTAAATTCTCATAGGAACCGGAGCTTTAGGGGAGCAACTTTTTCGTGTGCAAAACTTCGACTCCACCAAGCTAGATTCGTACTACATGTATAATATGCCATGGTATATACGGTGATGTATGTAAACACAGTGCCATGGGTATATAGTATGGGTAAGTGATGGAAAATTGCTGTGGAAGTTGGGTTTTCTTGAAAGTTTTCCCCGCGAAACAATTGAGGTTGCTAGTAACATCGTGACGTCATGATGCGCACGCAGCGTCATAGAGACGTTGACCACTGTTGCTGTTCACTATACAACCTGACTAACGGTGTTCGGGTGAGGGGGGTATCGGACTTCTCGTAATGTGTGGTGTGTGTGTGTGTGGGGGGGGGGGGGGGATCTGGTAGTAGTGGTATATATCCATGTTTGTATACTATTACCTCTTGGGCCATGATATTATCCTATGTCTGCTATAGCTAGGTCAAACAGTATCGTGGGGCTGGGGATCATGCATGGTCGCCCAGCGCGGTATTGCGAGATAGTTCTTGGTGGTGTGGATTGGCAGTATAGGATTAATGGTCTGTTGGTCTATTACCCACTTAGTATCATTAACCTGCTAAATCCTTTGTATTATCTTATGGCTGATATTGGTAGTTCGTAATGCTAGGTCAGGAAATATTATAATCGTTTGTTTAGAACGGGAGCACAGGATGCACAGAAAAAATACCCCTGTAGGTTCCCTGCAGTCCAAGGTATTATTAACCAACCGATTGCTTTGCATTATTCTATGACTGGTATAGGTAGTACGTTATGGCAGGTCAAGTTGTATTGTGGGTGGGGAGAGGGGGGGGGGGGGGGGGGGGGGTAATGCCTTGTAGTATAGAACAGCAGTATAGTATGGGCGATATATACCTCTGTGGGCCTCCCGAAAGCCATTGTTACTACTAATCAACCTAATGCTTTATGTCATCCCATGGCTGGTATAGGTAGTATGTTATGCGTGACCACGCGTTATTGTGGGGTGGGTGTAATGCTTGGTCGCCTAGTGTGGTAGATAGGATGTATGCCTTGCAGAGCGGTCTTACGAGATAGTTCGCCCAGTGGGGTATTGTGAGATAGTTACCCCTTAGTACTACTAATCCACTTAATGCTTTATGTTATCCTATGACTGGTATAGGTAGTATGTAATGCTAGGCATAGGGGTATTGTGGGTAGGGATAATGCTTGGTAGTTTAGAACGGTAGTATAGTATGGGCGGTATGTAGAAACTTGGTTACTTGGAGATAACTTTGTATGGATATGCATAAATTACGGGAAATGAAGCAGGCTGAATGGATAATAAATTTCCGTAAAGTGAACTGATTGAATGGTCTGGATAAATGAAACACGAACAAATGTACTCGGAATAGGGTAGGAACCACTGTCATTACGTACCACCTTACCAGTAACAGGATGATACAAAACATTCGGTAGGTTAATACTATCAATGGTTAAGACGGGACCTACAGAAGAATATGCCAACCATACATTGCTGCCGTTCTGTACTGACAGGCATTAACCCCCACCCACAATACCGCTTGATAATTTGAAGCATCTGGTGGATCAGTAGTACCAAGGGCTAACAAGAGACCTACGGGTGTATGTACAGCCTATGCTATACGACCGTTCTAAACTACCAAGTATTACCCCGCCCCCACAATATCACTACACCTACCATAACGTACTACCTATACCAGCCATATAATAAAACAAAGCAATCGATTGGTTAATAGTACCAAGCACTAACGGGGGCCTACATGGGTATATGCCACCATACTATACTACGTTCTAAACTACCACGCATTACCCCTACCTACAGTACCGCTATGTTTAGAATTACATAAAACCTATACCAGTCATAGGATAACATGAAGCATCAGGTGGATTAATAGTACTGAGGGGTAACATGGGACCTGTAGGAGTACAAAGCGTACATCATATACTATCACACTAGACGACCATGCATTACACCCACTCCACAATAACGTGTGGCCCCGCATTACATACCACCTATACAAGTCATGGGATGACATAAAGCATTAGGTCGATTAGTAGTACTAATGGCTTTCGGGGGTGGGTGGGGGTGGACCTACAGAGATATATATCGCCCATACTATATTTCCGTTCCATACTACAAGGCATTACCC
The DNA here is from genome assembly GCA_031216915.1 of Pictodentalium vernedei. NCBI lineage: Eukaryota > Metazoa > Mollusca > Scaphopoda > Dentaliida > Dentaliidae > Pictodentalium > Pictodentalium vernedei. The sequence continues at coordinate 354,539,741 of CM062290.1, forward strand.
CCATCCCCATCCACAATACCACTTGACCTGCCATTACGTACTACCTATAACAGTCATAGAATAAGGCAAAGCAATCGGTTGGTTAATAATATCCAGGACTAACAGGGACCTACAGGGGTATATGCCGTGCATTCTAAGCTCCCGCTCTAAACAAACGATTATAATACTACCTGACCTAGCATTACGAACTACCAATACCAGCCATAAGATAATACAAAGGATTCGGTAGGTTAATAGTACTAAGTGGGTAATAGACCAACAGACCATTCATCCCATACTGCCAGTCTAAACCACCAACGGTTTTCTCGCAATACCGCACGCATGACCCGCATCCCCGTAAATACTACTATACAAGTCATGGACAGACATAGGATAATATGAAGACCCAATGGCTAATAGCACACCCACATGAATATATACCACTACTACCAGATCACCAACCCACCCCCTTACGAGAAGTCCGATACGCCCCTGACCCAAACAACGTTATGTCAGATTGTATAGAGGACAACAACAATGGTCAACGTCTCTATGATGTCGCGAGCGCATCATGACGTCACGCCGTCAATAGCAACGTCAACTGTTTCGCGGGAAAAACTTTCAAGAAAACCTAACTTCCCTATCAATTTCCCATCACATACCCATAATATATATCCGTAGCACTGTTTTTACATACATAACATATTATATATGCGGTACGTGTACTACTTGCGGGATCTAGCTGGATGGAGCTGAAATTTTGCACAGGAAAAAGCTACTCCTCCAAATCTTCGGTTCCCCTAGTAATTTAACACCAGCTGCTCCTCCAAAGCACCGGGTCATGGGGCACGATTCATACCTTACATACCAATTCTGCTGGAATGATATTGAGGAATCTGGACCAATCATTATTTGTATTTGTGAAGTCAGAGTCAGAGTCAATATCTAAATTAGCCAATCCGTACCTTCTTTGACATTTTTGTGTTTTTGGTTAGCCATGTTTATTTATTTATTTCATCATTCCATGATTATTGACCTTATTTCGATCCAGCCTTGGATACGTTGCGAGTATCCAGAAAACAGCATCAGGAATACAGCAACCCCGGCCAGGGTGATGCCGGAGCAAACTCTCACCGACTGACCGGTTGAGTGTGGTTAGTGCCAGGTCTTCAGACGTTGGACTTTTAACCAATTATTTTGTAATTCTAGTGCAATGAAGATTGCCACTGACAACCTAGGCAGTGCAATAAAAAAGGAATATGTTAAAAAATTGAAATTCGTTAGAAGTCAGTACACAATGCCAATGACAAAATTGTATTGAAAGAAATATCTATTTGAATGACCTTCCAATGCCTCCCAAAGTAATACCCTTTTTGGCCAGACCAGGAGCACCCGTCCACGCTACGTCCGAGATTACGACTAAAGCAGTGTATTGGGCGGACAGGTATCTCCAAATGGAAACTGCCCTTACAAGGACACTGTTTTAAACCTATCTTTGACAACGAAGTCCTTCCCTGCTGCATGGAAACATACTCACGCACAGCCGATTCATAAAAGGAATCCATAAATAATAAAAGAAATTATAGACCTGTTTCATTGACATGTAGTGTTACCAAGGGGTTTGAAAAAAGCAGCTTTTAACCACGAGTTTACTTTTCTGAAAAGTAATAATCTTTTGACGGACTTACAGTCAGGGTTTATTCCCCTGTAAATCAACAATATATCAGTAACTTCATATTGGCAATCTTATATGCAGAGCCTTGGATCACCGGAAGGATGTTAGCTCGGTTTTCTGTGATATAAGTAAGGACAGGGTTTGGAACAAACGTTTGGTGCATAAATTATATGGTATTGGTATAAGGGGTAATTTATTGTCGTCGTTTGAGAATTACCTTGAGAATAGGATCCAGCAAGTAGTAGTTAATGGGAAAAAGTCCGGCATTAAATACATCCCTGCTGGTGTACTACAGGGATCTATTTTAGGACAGCTGCTTTTTAATAAAAATATATTAATGATATTGTAAATGATATTACTTCAAATATCCGTCTGTATGCAGATGACACGTTACTGTACCTTATTGTTGAGGATCCTACATTGACATCTGATATATTGGATCAAGACTTGAATAAGATAGGTTTATGGTAAAACACATGGCATGTTTTATTCAGTCTCGAGAAAACAGTGAGCATGTGAATTAGCTGTATACATACCTCTCAAATGTATCCGACATTTTCTCTGTTAGGTAAACCTATATCTGAAACAAGTAGTACCCATAAACACCTGGAACTTTATTTCCATAATCTGGCACGTGGGGTGCCCACGTTGACAGCATTATACTTAAAGTAAGCCCAATGATAAAATGCCTACGTAGCCTCAAGTATCGCATATCTGGAACAGCGTTAGCGACACTATACAAGTCTTTCATTTTACCACTTTTTGTCTATGTGGGTGTTATTTGAGATAACTGCTCGGCAAGAAAATTATTATTTATTTATTTATTTATTGGCGTTTAAGGTCACATATTTATGCACAACGGCTAATCATGACCGTGACAGTTTTACGGGTGGAGGAAGCCGGAGTACCCGGAGAGAACCACCGAGCAACGGCGAGACAAGTGCACCATCGACGTGCAGTACGCCTTAGTACACAACGCCACCGTGTCCCCACGCGGGCAGTGGAGATGAAGTGTCTTGCCCAAGGACACAACGCGGTTGCCGTAGGTGGGTTTCGAAGCCAGGACCTCTCGGCTTGCAACCGGCACCTCTACCTACTGAGCCACCGCGCTCCCGCTCGGCAAGAAAACTAGATCAGCTTGAGCGCCTACAACTGGACGCGTTACGCTCTATTTGTGGGACAAGAAGAGGGGGTAATCACCGACATTTGTACGAGGAAACGGGTTTTATAACATTGAGTGAGCACAGAACACAAACTCAGTGTTTTAGAAAATGAAAAAGTGAGTTAAACCGAGGTATTTATCTCTATTGGTGCCAAATCGCAAATGTTACGTCATACTCAACTGATCCCTTCGTGAGATACTCGTTCGCACAGTGAGTTACTACCACTATTTCTTGCCAGCGACGGTACGATTATGGAACGCCCTTGACCCCTCTACTCTCAACTGTTTGACGTTATATTCTTTCAAAAACATTTGCGTTCCATTGTACTATGGAGTTGGCAAAAGAGCAAACCAAATTCTTTGCTGTAGATTCCGATTGGGGTGTAGTAATTTAAAGGCACATATATTCGAAAGATTCCTCATAGATAACCCCAGATGTAATTGTGGTTACGTATATGAAACCTCAGAACAACGCTATTTACTGCAGTGTCCGCTTTACGCAGATAAGCGGAATATTCTGGTGCAGAGCCTGATTGATTTAAACGTACCCTTTTCAGACCTACTCTTTGGGAACGCCCGATTTAGTCGAGATGAAAATGAAATTATTGTGAATAGTTTTCATACATTCCTCACGTACACGAAGCGTTTTGACAAGCCATAGTATGCATATGTATGTGTTTATATGTACATATATGCGAGCATACGTATGTATTTGTGTGTGTATGTTTATATATACATATATGCGCATGCATATGCATGTGCTGAGTAACTCCATAGGTCTGTGTGAAGTGTCCAATAGCCGTGCTCACAAAAATCAACACAACGTCAAACTTACTATTGTTCAACCAAATGAGATAGAGAAATGTATAGTGCACACCATTTAGCCGTCCGTGTCCAAGTTATATTAAATAACCCATACTTTTTAAGGATAGATGTCTTTATCTCCATTTGCACCTGCACCATTCTATTAATGTATCCTTTATTGGTGTAGGGTGAGGTTGTTTATAGGCGTAGCCTGTTTGCCAAACCCATTTCTGTTTCAAGAAATAAAATATTGTTTAAAAAAGAGGCACTGTTTGTCCTCAACTACCTGGATTCCCTCCTCCGGTACCCTCGGAACGCACAAAACGGGAGAACAAAGCACCCTTCTCCTTTCACAACCAGGGCTTGGGAATGGCTCTGGCGGAGTCTGGGCTCTTTTTAGTTCCGTTCCCCATTTTTGGGTACTACTCGGTCCAAGAACTGCGTTAGTGTAGTGTGCGTTATCCGGGGTAGATTGAATCATTCTAGGATGGTATAAATTTAACAAGCATGTCATGAGATGGCAAAATCACCCACCTGCAAAGAGAGCGATTGATATAAAGTTGTATGAAAACTGCCACTTAACAAGACACGAAATGTGTTAAAATCAGCTTATATCCGTGCATGTTTGTCAAACACCGTTGCCATTGTTTTATTCTGTTGTTTTCTCTATTATTCAGACTTGTCTTCCTGTGAATGGAATCAATGCATTAATAATTATTATTAAGTTGATCGCAAATGTGTTTTGTAAAAGAACTTGCATCAAATTCCACATTAAAAACAAGTTTGGTAAATTGACTTTTTTCATCTTTTGTTATTTGCATGTAGTCTTTTTTTGCGATTGATGATTTTTCGTCCGGACAATTCAGGATGGGGAATTTACACCATCGTGTAGAATCAATACGCGCCCAAACCAGGCCCATCATTTTAAAAAAGTCACTAGAGGGCGATTAACTTTCTCTTTGGGAAAAAAGATCCAGGAGGAGGACTGCCCCCGCAGTATAACAGTCATTTCTTTAAGTTATCTCCCTTGAAATTATTAGATGAGCGATGAAGTCCAACGAAGAAGCAAGTAATTGTTGAGGAAATAGAAATACAACACCCGATAAAACATCTATGACATCAGGAGAAAATAAAGCCGAGTTTCGTTTTGTTGACAATTAAATGCAACTAGTTCACAGATAATCCATCATTAACCCCCTGCACTCTGATGTCAAAATGCCAATATTTCAAGTAGCCATTATTCCCACAATGCAACTAGAAATTTAATCAATTCAGTCTTGTTTGACAGAGTTCAATGAACTCTGTCAAACAAGACTGAATTGATTAAATTTCTAGTTGCATGATGGGAAAAATTAGCAGCCTGAAATTTTGAGATTTTGACATCAGTGTGCAGGGGGTTAAGAATATCTCTCTGTATCAACATTACTGCTTTGGCTCTTTGTTTAGCGAATATGTTTTTACAACTTCTTTTGCAAATTTTTATTCTTAGCAAGAAAAAAAAATCGCAAATCTCACTTCCTTGCCTTTTATATTGATGGAAAGTGCAGTGTTTGTATTATATGGCACGATTATACACACTGTTGATATAACGAATGGGTAATATAGTTACAGAAAAACTTAAGAAAGATGGCAAAAACGCGGCTTTTTATTTAATTAAGCGTATTTCAATAGAGAATAATAGTCAAACGTTCAAACGGATTGGGAAACAAATTGTAAAATGCCAGCTTCTGTATTGTAATGCAAGACGTTTTGTGAAATGATGAGCACATCGATGATACAAAATCTGTAATATTTCCAATTTTCAGTTTTGATAAACTCACTGACAGCTTTCGGAAGTTGAGCGTGTGGTGATAGATGGTGAAACGTCATCTTGGCTATATGTCAATGTTGTAGTCTCACAAGTCTCAATACTTGGTCCGTTCATATTCGTGTAAGCGAATATTTATTTATGGCATTCTGAAATGAGGGTCACCGTTACCTATAAGATGCACATTCGGAGCCTTCTTTCTCCGCCTCTTTTTATGATTTTGATTCCCCCCTCACTTCGAGTTACGTCGATCTGACTTTCAGCAACAAAGCTCCCACCCCCCACCCCAAAAATTCCATCGAGTTACTCCTCAAAAGCTGGCGCATATTTTCTGTGTAACCCGGACAAAGAGCTCTTGGCCCTAACTCCTGCTCGATAGTTTGTATTGCAATCATGGAGAACCCTTTCCCTGATCCTTCAAGATCTCTAGTCTCAATGGAATAATTTTTCATTAACTTTCTCACCTGTCTCGTCTATCCTGTCTGAATGTTGGAATCCCATACATAGTTAAATGTTGTCTCTGTTCAATAAAATTACAAGGTAATTAAAATAGTTTATATCTATTCTATAATAACAAGCATCCAACCATGTCCATCTCTGACTGCTTCCACAACGGCTGCTTTGCTTGATCCGGTTATACAAATGACCCGCATCATTTTGCAGATTCTCCAAGACCTTCATTTCTGTTTGGTACAAAGGAATCACTCCGTTCCATAAGTTATACTCGGTAACCCCACCCTCTCCCAAATAATTTTTCCAACGAACACCTTGTTATAAAGTTATTCCTTCCCAAACGTTTTAACTGATTGAGTATTCCTTTCCCTTCTATGTTCCGTTTATTGACGTAGTTTCTGTATATCTGTCAACGCGAGACACATAGAGTCCCTAAGTATTCATATTCCCCCGTTCCCAACAGTTTTATAACCTTGCTTTCTCCTTCAGTAATAGAAAAAAAATTACCCACCCTCCATCTTCGGGACTCATCTACCATACTGGGTCACGCGTACTACCTTACTCTTGTTTTCGTTCAATTAAGTCGCCATTTGTTCCCGTACTTTCTTATTTGTTTTTGGTTTTGTAACACCTCTTCACTCTGAGCTAATGAAACCATATCATCTGAAAAGTATAATCCTGGGATATTTGTCCCTCCAACTTTCACCCCCCCCCCCCACCCCCTCTGTGCTTGCCAACAATTCTTCTCTTAAATCTTTTATGTACAATGCAAACAGTATCGGTGACAGGATACACTCCTGCGTAAGACCTATCTCCATTGGGACCCTTTTTGTTGTGATGTTTCTCATGTTGAATACACTCTTCACATCCCTGTACAGTGCTTTCATGATGGAAACGGCAGTGTTTGAATTATAGTTCACGATTGTGAACACTGTTGATGTAACGAACAGACAAAAGAGTTACAGAATAGCAAAAGATGGCAAAAACGCCGTTTTTTATTTAATTATGTTTCAATAGAGAATAATTGTCAAACGTTCAAATGGATAGGGAAACAAATTGTAAAACGCCAGCTTCTGTATTTTTAATGCAAGACGTTTGTGAAATAATGAGCACATCGATGATACAAATTCGCTAACATTTTCAATTGCCATTTTTTTTTAATTTACTGAGAGCTTTCGGGAAGTAGGCGTTTAATGATAGAGGGCGAAACTTCATCTTGGCTATGTGTCAATGTTGGAGTCCCACAAGTTTCATTATACGGTCCTTTACTTTTCCATATATATATATGTATAAATGGTACTGCGGAAAATGTATTGTGCAACATTCTCCTTTTTGCGGATGATACGTCACTCTGTCTTACAGCCAACATTCTAAATGATGACTTATTGAAAACTAAACAATCATCCAAACATTGGCTTGTTGACTTCAACCCAACAAACACGGAATAAATGATCGCACCATGTGAACCGGAAACAACCACACATCCCCCACTCCGAATGCAGAATACAAATATCGAAACAGTTGACCACTACACACATCTTGGTCTTAACTTCAACAACGCTGGATCCTGGTTCAATCAAATACTAAACATTACCTCCAAAGCTTGGAACAGAATAAACCTTCTCCTAAAATTAAAATTTACTCTCCATTGCGGGAATCTGGAAAAATACATACATCATTCATACAGTTTGAAATATTCCGATACAGTATGGGACAACTGCTCAAATGCTGAGGCAGAAGATGTAGAAAGAATTCCGTTGGCTGCTGCTAGAATTGTCTCGACGTCGTGAAGTGGCGAGCATTGTTTCTTATTTTTCCCTAGCATTTATTTTTGCTTAAAGGAGTAGTGCGTGACCCAGCTTGCTTTACCGAGTCGTCAGCTTCGCTGATAGCTCTTTTTGCGGTTAGTAACACGGTGGACAAGAATACGAGGTCTTGGGACTATTTATTACAGATATGATCCGCTACCCTTGTCCAATTTCCATTGAAGTCGAATTTTTGAAACCGCCACCTCTTACATTTAAGAGCCGAATATGGTCGAGTTTGCAGGGCAGTAATGATGCATGGAATGAAGCTTGCCGGGACTCACTGTTTGGAAACCCATGCCTTGACACCGTAGTGTCTAACTTGACTCGCTATTGCATCCAAATATATACAGAAATATTTGTTACTTCCAGGCCTAACCAACCAAAATGCATGCACAATGAGATAGAAGGTTTGATGAGACAAAGGAAACGTTTATATCGAATAGCCAGACGCACAAACAACTTACATTGAAATTGTAACAGCTCTAAAAAAGGCCAAAACTTCATACACATCTAAAGTTCAATCCACCCTGTTGAATAACGAAACATCCCCATCACAGTGATAGAAGATTCTATCAGTAGCGACTAAATAGCAGAAATTCCTTCCATCAGTAACTTGAATAGCATATACTCCTCAAAGGCGGAGAAAAGCAGACGACTAGAATTCCTCTCATCGTCGGACGACTCAAACGCCTCTCTTCCCGACACTCTTGCCCGAGCTTCATGGACAATTGATAGTATAACTCTACACTACAGGGAAATAAACGATGCAAAGAGGACGATGAAGATGTCTAATGCGTCCGGTCCGGGTCTTATAAATCTGCGTCTTCTTAAGAAAAGTAAATCCTCACTGTGTGAGTCACTCTCGGTATTTTTTAACATATTGCTGAACAACTCATATTTGCTTCGTTGTGGAAATATGACCATTGTCTCCCTATTCTGCAAGAAGAACTCTGAAATTCAATCACTAATTATCTTTCAATCTCACTGTTCAGCTGTGTTAGTGAATTATTTGAACACTGTATTTTTAAAATTTATGGCAGTTTTTGAGCCAGACCAAGGCCCTTAGTCAGTATGAGTCTGGCTCCAGGTGAGGTGATTAAACTGTCCAACAATTTACCGATATATAAGATGAATTCTACCGAGTGTACGATGACGGTAAAGAAGTAAGGATAATATGGATGATCTTCTGTGATGTTACTAAGTATACTAGTCTTGTCCGCAAACTAGGGCGAATTGGAGTGACGGGAGAATTATTATTGTTTCTGAAGTCTTATCTTTCGGATAGGTAACAAAGCGTAGTCTTAGCGTCGGAGTCTTCCTTCTGGACACCCATTAATGTTGGAGTTCCTCAAGGATCGATACTCGGACTCTTATTGTTCTTGATTACTTCAAATGATATAACAGACAATGATGTATCATCTGTATGTGGCGTTTTGCAGATGATACATCAGTATACCTTATTCTGGAGAATTCAGAACAAGCTTCAACCTTTATCAATCAGGATTTGGTCACAACAGAACACTGGACCCATACAAGACTGGTTGAATTTAATGCTAACAAAACAACTGAGGATATATGTCGTATAAAAGTAATCCCTCTCTTCACCTACTCCTATTTCTTGGTAATGCGCAGTTAACGGAAGTCACCAAACACAAACACTTATTATGAGTGATATTCAATAATTCATATACGTGGAACAATCACATTGGCCATGTATGCCCAAAAGCATTGACCTGCTTAGTCCTGCTGAGGATTTAATTATGACCGTAAAGTATTAGAAAAAATACTCTGCCTTTATTAGGGCTCTTCTCGAATACGCGGATGAAGTCTGCGATAACTGTTCGATATCCAAAATAACCGAGTTACTTTTGCAAAATGTAGCACCGCTTGTCTTCCCCCTACATTTCCAACAAAGTTCCTCCTTCCTTAATCTTCGGTTTCGTCAAAATCATCAAGTTCCATACTGTTATTCCCTCCCACCCAACACACACATCGTCCCTTCTAATGTCCCAGCATTCGGACAGATACTGTTTTATTATTTCCCCCACTGGCGCTTTCTCAACCTCCCAAACTATGATACTGAACTTTTCCATTATATCACCACTCATCTATTTTTGTTTCCCTAGCTTCCATCCCATTCATTTTTCAAAAAATATTATTCTTCTTGGCAAATATTTAGAACATTCTAAATAAAATATTCCAGGTCACCGTCACCCCTAACCCCTTATATGCACATTAGACACCATCTTTCCTCGCATCTTTTCCCTCAATTCGAGTGACTTTGACCTCAGTTTGAACAACAGATCCTCTCCCAAAGATCCACCGAGTTACTCCACAAAAACTGGCGCATATTTTTATGTAACCCGTCCAAAGAGCTCTTGACACTAACTCCAGCTCGCCAGGTTATTTTCCACTTCGGTACTTTTCTATAGCCGAAACCAAAAAAAAAACCCCAAAAATAAAACAAAACAAAACAACCCCCAACAAACTATCAAAGTAGTGCTAAAGTGTTCTACAGAAACAACAAATAGACAAGAACATTTATTTATTAACCACTTTGAATCCGAGCGGCCGCTTTTCCAAACCAGGAACATGATACGTCATAACGTCATTAAATAGGATGGCTGTTTAGTAAATATGTGTGCTAGATCAATTAATATTTTCAACATGCAGCCTCGGGGGTTGCACGTTGAAAATATTGATTGATCTACCCCAAATAATGAATATGGACTCTTCTAATTGCTGTCATTGAACTGGCATGGAAGATACCACTAGAGTTCAAAGAGTTAAAACGACGTAGTCTGATACATTGTACTCTCCACTCCACAGAGAGTGTGATGCACCAGGATAAGTGAAGTCTCCATATATAATCCAAATTTATCTCAAATGGGAGCTTGTTCCTCAAGATGAACTGCAATACTTGAGGAAGCGCGTTTGCAACATGTACACCCGCATCTCAACGAAAACTTATTTTCATGTTATTTATTGTTCCACTTTCATTCAAAGGGAACCACAAAGAATACTATCATATTTATTCTTCCTTACATGTATGAGTTCTTTATTGTTTCAGAAGCTAAATCATATTACAGCGTGATCGTGGTTCCAAAATGCTGTGAATGTATTTACATATTATTGTAAGAAATATTACAAATTGTACATCAAGTGGTTTAGGCTAGTTAGGAAAATCTAGCCCAGTTAAATTAGAACCCTGACTCCCACATAAACACGAAGGCAAGATTAACCATGCGTAATTATGCCACGTAATTATGCCGCTTCCCCTATCCTGATTATGTATTTTTCGAGGCTGTTTGAATCAGATATCAGATACTGCTGCAGTTTATTCAACAGGTGTGGCGGAACAGGATGATAAGGTGTTTTCCCTCCGCGGAATAGGTTTGGAAGGGGGGTGGAGGTGGGGGTAACTGTAACCCACATTAGTCCAGAAAAATATCCACCTTATTTAATATTTATACACAAAATCTCTGGAAGAGGTTTGTGTACTCACATCCAAATATTTCCTTCACTTTCCAGATACTTTCCTGATACTAAAACCTTCATAAATCATCCAGGCTTCTCCTCGGGGAATTTATGGTTCCATTGCACAAAAATGTACGGAATTGGCTTTTCTGGGCTCAACGGATACTATGGACTACACAAAAACGTATCCGACTGAGATTTACTATGGTAGATTCAACAAAACTTATCTGGAAAAGGATAGTCTCTGTATCGTATTCTGTGAAAATTTACACCACCAACGCTTATAATGTAAACACTGTTACGTGTCCTTCGAGCCATTGGGCAAAAGTAAAGCAACAACTTTTTTTTAGTAATTGCGTCATATTCCAGGTGATCAAACCTTTTATTCAACATAATTTTATTTGGCAGATATTTTTTTTATAAACATCGTAGCGCCAACTGGCTAAATGGACAAGCACCGTAGCTGGAAAGAGGTTCCCCCAGTTTTGTCCAAACACCATTACATAGACCATTCAGAGATCAGCTCCTTCCAGGAAAAGGGGTATTACATTTTGTGGGAGGACCTCCTTCCCACACTAAGTGTCACTCGAATGACACTGGATCTTCACTGGACGCCAGTAAGACGATGGGAAAGAAGGGCCGCTCTGCCATTGCCAGACGATGAGATTCCCTGACTGTGAAGAAGACGGAGAAGTGGGAGAAGAAGGTGCGCCCCCGTTGCCTCGGACCTCAGATTCGCCTGTATCTAGCCCAGTTAACCTCTCACAGGAGATTAAACAGGAGGAGAATGATGATTCTCTAGCCATCCTTAACTTCAGCACGACTCTTTCCTCTCGGGAGGTAGAGTCGGAGGAGGGAAGCATGATTTCGGTGCTTGCGGAGGAGGTGATGGATAGTGTGATCGAAGACCGGTGGGATACCCTTGATGAGCTTCCAGACATAGCAAACCTATGTACACCTGCATACCAGGAGGTGTCTGTTGTTGCCTTTTTATACAAAGCTAATAATATATAATATGGATGGTATAATCCATCATCAAGATTATCTATTTGTATTACCCCTTTGAACCCGAGCGGCCGCTTTTCCGACCAGGAACATGATACGTCATAACGTCATTAAATAGGATGACTGTTCAGTAAATGTGTGGGGGATAGACCAGTTAATATTTTTAATGTGCAGCCCGGAGGCTAAATATTGATCAGTATACCCCAAATAATGAATATGGACTCTTCTAATTGCTGTCATTGAACTGGCATGGAATATACTACTAGAGTTCAAAGGGTTAACCCTGCCTTTTTGGGGATTTGTTTAGTTAATGTATTTTTTACCGATTTACCGCTCTGCTTAGTGAATGTGTTTTTACAGTAATTTGAAAGTTTTTATTCTTCTCCGGAAAAATAGCAAATCTCACCTGCTGGAGTTTATATTAATGGTCAGAACGGTGTTTGTATTATGTATTAGGGTTTAACGACACATGAACATACAAGGTCATATCATGTCGGTGACAGTTTTACGGGTGGAGGAAGCTAGGAGTACCCGGAGCGAACCACTGAGCAACGACAAGCAGCTGCCAGCTCCCCAACATTGTTACTCCGCACCGCAGCACAGGCAGGGTCAGATTGGTTGAAGACATGCGCACCATCGACGTGCAGTACGCCTTAGTACACGGCGTCATCGTGCCCCCCCCCCCCCCCCCCCCCGTGGACAATCGGGAAGAAATGCCTGGCACAAGGACACAACGCGGGAGTCCGAATCGATCGCTCAGACGGCCATCCATCCAAGGGCTAACCGGGCACGACGTTGCTTAACTTCGGTGATCTGACGAGGACCGGTTACCGCAACGCCACTGTGCCCCCAACGGTGTTTGTATTATGTCACGATACGCATACTGTTGATATAACGGGGAGATAAAAAGTTGCAAAACATCAAAAGATGTTGAAAACGCAGCTTTTTATTTAATTAACGTGTTTAAATAGAGAATAATAGTCAAACGTTCAAACGGATTGGGAAGAAATTATAAAATGACAGCTTCTGTATTTTTATACTACTCTCAGGAGCGGACTGGACCAAGAAAAGTTATCGGGGAATGCACAAAGGGGGCTCCAGACGCGGACAAAATTTGCGAACTGAACAAACACTTGAATCTGAGCGAGCAATGACAGTCCACATAGAAGACATTTCGATGGCATTTTGTATCCTCTTCATCGATCATTCGCCAAAAATGGTACTACCGGGAGTAGAGGGATGGCCATAGTTCGACCCAATCGGAGAAAAAATTGGTTTTCGAAATTGAAGGAACGCTGTGTTCTTTCACCTGACTAGACTGCTGGTCGACTAATATCGGAATGGCCTCAATGTGGGCTGCAAATGGCGGCAGTCCACATAGAGAACATTTCGATATATCGGCTGTCTATGCAATCAGATCCATTTCGCCTTTTGGTCATTTTCACGAAATTTCCCGTGGTCTTGGGCTGCACCAATCCTGGGGGCCAAATGGGGAACCTAATGGGAACCTAATGGGGCCCCATCTCTGACTACTCTGCAGGAAAATGCCAGAAGTTTGTGGAATGATTAGCACCTTTATGATACAAATTAGTTAAAATTTCGAAATTTCAATTTTTATATGGAATTCCCATACCCCGAGTGTTAAATTTACTGACAGCTTTCGAAAATTAAGGGGAGCTAACTTCCCTGTAAATTTCTTCCATTGACGAAAATAGCCAGCGATGTTATTGTAACCGTAAACCCCGCAGCGTGAGCGTTTTTATACCATCAATTGGGAGCTGTTGACCATCAAAAGTTTTTCATCCGACTTCGACAAATTTTTCAATCTGAGAAATGATACTTCAATATACCGATTTTATAAATCTTATAGCAGTTGAATGTATTAAATTATAATGGCGCTAATATGCAGCCAGATTAGTTAAACTGTTATAACAGCTTATTAAAATATTATAACAGTTACTTAATCTGTTATAATAGTTGAGCAATTTAGTTAAAAAGTTACAGCAGTTCAACAGTATATTATATTAAGTTATAACGATACTAATAAGCTAGTTAAACTGTTATAACAGCTTATTAAACTGTTATAAATAAATAAATAAAAGTTATAACAGTTAAACAGTGTATTACATTCAATTATAATGACACTAATAGGCCAGTTAAAAAAAGTTTCAAAATTCCCCCCATTGGTGCCTTCTCGACCTCCCCATTTATAAAAATTGTCCCTTTTCCTCATGCGATTCCTCATCCAATTATCCTTCATGTTTCCATCCCATTTTCCATTAGTTTCCCAAGGAGTCTTTCTTCTACAAGGCAAATATTTGGGGCATTATAGAATGAAATGTCCCAGGGTCTCCGCTTCACCTACGTTTACACATTTTGCACACTCTTTCCTCGCATTTCCCGATTCTTCACCTCGATTCCAGTGACTTAATTGGCCCTCACTTTGAACAACAATGTACCCCTCCCCCCCCCCCAAAAAAAAAAGAAACCCCAAAAAACAAAAAAAACAAGACAAAAAAACAAAACCCGATCCATCCAGGTACTCCTCAAAAGCTGGCGCATCCTTTTTATTTAACCCATCTAAAGAACTCTGTTCTAATTCCAGCTCGCCAGTTTCTATCGCAATCCTCAAGCTCCCTTTCCCTTATAAAGCTCCTCCCCTGCTGCAGTCCTCCTTCTGTTATAACAGTTTGACTAAATTGTTATAACAGTTTAGTTAAACTATTATAAAAGTTTAACAGTTTATTTTATTAAATTATAATGGCGCTAATACGCTGTCGCATGCTACAGATAATAGTTTCCCCAGTACTCGCACCGAACAGGCCGTCAAAGAGATAAAGAACATCAGAACTCTCGGGTGCAAGGACGCATTTTTTGAAATGATCTTTCCTCGATACATCGTACTCTCAGTGAGAGCGGGGTTAGTGAAGTCGCCCCGTCTTATCAAATTTTTGCAATTAGAATTGGGAGAGAGTCCCTCAAAATGAATTCCAGAACCGTACATAACATCTTCCCTCAATATGAATACATCTCTACCGGACTAATTTCTTGATATTTTGCGTTCCACTTTTATGGTAGTGGTACTACAAACACTGTTATTTTCTATCTCATTTTTTTCACAACTCCTAAGAACCTAGCGAAACCTCGCGTCAATTTCTAATACATACAGGCGTGATACTGGTTCCAGAATGCTGTAAATCTATTTACATATTTTTGTACTCAATATTACAAATTGTAAATAGTAGAGTTTAATATTTACTGTTATATCTGCTGTAGAATGTAGACATCATTTTTTTTTAAATCAAGTGGTTTAGCCTCATTAGGAAAATCTAGCCCAATTAAATTAGAGCCGTGACTGGGGACGGAGGAGAGGGTGTAGCAGGTGAGGACAAGAAGATGGGAGGGAACTCTTAGCGTTTACAAATGAACTAAGCCTGAAAAGTGTGAATTGGTTTGTAAAGTGTACGGGTAAATGGACGTTTTTTTTTATTTAAATAAATTTTATTTATGTCAAAGTAAATCGGGATTGGTGAACAGGCCTTATTTATCAGAACCATATAGTTTCGCAAGTACCAATACATTTAGACGGAAATTCCTGTTAAATGAATATTTTTAAACTCCTGACCTCATCCAATCGGCATTCTCACTATACCATAGAATACTACACAGCAATCCTGTACATATTACTACCCATTATTAGTCTGTGAAACACACAGACTAATGTTTTTGTACGGTTTCTTTTCTTCTTCTTCTTCTTCTTCTTCTTCTTCTTCTTCTTCTTCTTTTCTTCTTTCTTCTTCTTCTTCTTCTTCTTCTTCTTCTTCTTCTTCTTCTTCTTCTGTCTTCTATGCACTTCCTTGTCCTCACGATAACTCGGAAACGAATTGTCCTATCTCGCTGATTTTTGGCGTACTGGTAGACAGTCACAACTTCTCGCCACCTATTTGTTTCAGGTCGTTAGAGCCATTGAGTATGGCCCAGTAGGCCACAGGGTTTTCACAGCCTCCAATTTCCTGATACAGTAAATTCTCCCTAAGCAATACAATGTTATGTTCACACTGGAGACTATGTAAACATCAGTGGAGTCAGCTGTCAAAATGAAATCTAACCTTGTTATTATAATGGGACGTAAGTTCCTGAAACTAAGTAAAGAAAACCTTTGCCTTGTAAGAAGATAAATTATAAATTATTCAGTTCACTGCTTTTAACCCTCGCAAGACTTCAATGTGGATTGCACATATTTTATTTCAGAGAGAAAACAGTTAACCCTTTCCATAATACTGCCCTGAATAATTGTTGAAACCTATAATAAAGTTAACCCTTTCCATAAAACTGCACTGACTAATTGTTGAAACCTTTCACAAAACTGTCAAGATGCCGGTAAAATGCAATACTGACATGGTCGACTGTACTGTTAACTGTGTTCGTGCTATGACTGTTTAAAACACATTTATTAGAGAAGTTCTATAGTCTTTCTCTGTGTTTGGCTCAGGCTCACTGAGAGTGCAGAAAACCAAAGCGCCATTAAGAGAATGTCTCTGATTTGTGCCGTTTCATCCCGCTGGTATACAAAAGCAGGTACTGTCAGCTCAGAAACTTCAGTTCATAGCTTTGCCAAGCTGACTACATTCACTACTCTCAAAGTACAACTAGTACCACTCCCACTGAACCCTCTTACAGAGCTAAACTCTCCTAAAGAGCTCATGTTTGCTATATTTTGGGGTTAGTTTTAATTACCTCTGTTTGACTAATTGGGCTAAAGAGCGTATAACCTTGTTTTTATTATAATAAGTTAATAATTTTGGTCTACAGCCCATCTTGAAGAGCTATAGCTCCCCTGAAGAGCTGTATCTCCTTTAAGTTGTACTTTGATCTGTACTAAAATGTTTCTCCCATCTGGAATGTAGAATAGTAGTTTGATATTTACATTAAAATGCATAATAGGAATAACATGTTTTAGACTAATTAAACCAAATCATCCGTGAAATTTTGACTAGTGTTTGTTGGTCTATTAGCTGAAAATATCTTTTAACACTTAGCGGCCAAGTCCAACTTCAAATCTGAGTATCGTCCTTTAACCCCTAGCATTCTGGTAGTACAAAAGAATTGTCTCCAATCACTCTGTTTTTCTCTTGTGTAACCAGTGTAACTATGAATTTAACCAAACATATCTTGTTTGACAGATCGCCCTGAGCTCTGTCACACAAGGTATGTTTGGTTAAATATCAAACTGCATTACGGGAAAATATTTGCTGCTGAAAACATTCCCATTTTGACATCAATATGCACAGGATTAATTTAACCCCTAGACATCACTTGCGGATCGGTTCTGATTAACCCCTGCTGGTCATTGCCAACAGTTCAAGAAGCAATGATGGTGAGTGGCTTTCTCGAAACACCTATCACAGTCATAATTTAATAAAATGGAATATTTGAATGATCTCTTTTTAACCCTCGTAATACTTCAAAGTGAGTCCAAACCGCCATTCTGGAGATTCAACCATCTTCTTATTTCGCGCACGTCTTCTTTAGGGACCTAGATGCATTTTATGACCTTTTAACTCGTAAACGACCAAAACCGGCCAGCGCTATTCACAAAAATCGCCAATTAATTTTCATTATTTTTTCAGGTTTTGTCTCAAAAGCATAGGTTATGACCCCTCTTTGGAACGAGCTCATCGAGCTCATTCCAATGAGGGGTCATAACCTATGTTTTTGAGACAAAAAAAAAAAAAAATGAGTTATTCAAAAATTTTGTTTGCAAGTGTCGTCTGCTTTTCATGTTAGGTAAAGGATTAAATGGATCAGACAGGCACGTGATGACGATGAAGAAACGAAGTTGGACTTTAAAGAGAGGGATTCATGGTACTAACGTCACCATGTGTATCTGTGTTGTGTCCTTGGCAAGGCTCGTAATCCCGATTGCCCACGAAAGGGCACGGTGGCGCTATGTACTTTTAAATGGCTTGCTTTTAACCCTCTCAATAAGGCATACTTGCCCAAGCTTCACGGACAATTAATAGTATAACTCTACATTACAGGGAAATATATGATGCAATGTAGACGATAAAGGTGTCTAAGGCGTCCAGTCTGGATCTTACAAGTCCACGACTTTTCAAGGAAAGTAAATCCTCACTATGTGAGCCCTCTCGGTATTATTTAACATATTGCTAAGTATAACAATAACATAACTTTGAAGGGTATTAAGGTTTATTAACGGCCCAACAGGCGTGAATAGTAGCCCGACAGCTTATAAACGGCTCGAGACGAAGTCGAGGGCTTTTAATAAGTTCAATGGCTGTTTTTCACCTGTTGAGCCATTAATAAACCACAAGGCTCAACAAAGTAATGTAATTACTGTTATTGCCACTGGGATTCTGAGAAAGTTTTGACCCTGTACCTTACATGACATTTTTAACGTTTTCAATTTGACAGATGATAGTATCGTTCGTTATCAAACACACGGATGTATCATGATTATCACGTGATCGGCACTGGTACACTTTCAACTGCAACGAAGTTAGAAAACTTAAAAACAAACCCGATATTTACCGCTTTTAAGTCAGAAATGAGACTTAAATGTATACAGACTTACTCGCTATATACAGCTGTTTGTCTTATAGGGTTTGCTTTGTTGGGTATTTTACATATTGTATATTTTTAATAAAAATCACATTGTTTACTAGTTGAAACATTCCGAAAACAGTTTCCATTTTCGAGAGTAAGACAGCGAGGAACAAAGGTCACATGAAGTGTCGGATTGTTAATGATATTTTGAACCCATTAACGGTCCGACACGTCACTAGACGTTTTGAAATTAGTTTAAACAGTATTTATTAACGAACTTGTTTAATGTATACAATTCACAATAATTGTTCAAAGAAGTAAAACGTCAAAGTACAGATACAGTAGTATACAAAAAAAAACAGTAAATATAAGAAGAAAGGTTGCTGAGTAGAAAAGGGATTCGACAGAGAGCTTACAGCTTATGTAAGTCGATTCCCCTTTTGAAACTGAGTGTTGCGTTCTTGTAATGCCCTATTAAACTTTGTTAATGTACTAGGAAACGCCATATGAAGTGGTAATAATAACTCATATTTTCCTTCGTTGTGTAGAAAAGTCAATTCCTCCTTATTCCAAAGAAAGAACCCTCAGATTTATATACTAATTACCACCCATTCGGGCTTCAGGCCAAGTGACCCAACTGCCCTACAACTGAACGATATATAAGCTGAATGATGCCGAGTGCCTGGTGGAGGTAAGGAAGTAAAGGTGGTCTTCTGTGATGTTAGTAAGGTTTTTGACAAGGTATGGCATACTGGTATCTTCCGCAAACTAGAGCGAATTATTATTGTTACTTAAGTCTTACCTTTCGGTTAGATCACATAGGGTAGTCTTAGCATAGGACTCTTATTTCTGGAGACCATTAACTGGAGTTCCACAAGGATCGATACTGGGACCCTTATTGTTTTTAATTTTCATCAATGATATAACTGACAATTTACACAGTAGTATTCGCCTTTTTTACAGATGATACATCATAATATTTGTTACTGAAGTCCCAAAGGGAGATACTGACTATCAAATCAAATTGCTTCTAATTGTCAAATTATAACACACTGTCAAATAGACTATCATACTGAAAGGTATTCGATGTTTGTGAAAAACTGATTGTTCAAACCTTTGACACTTTTATACGGCTTATGACGTACGAAATCAAACAGTGCATTGATACTTTATGGTCATTAGTTTCGTCATTATTTTTCAGCTTTAACCACAATTCCTATTTTCTGCCGAATAGTGCTCAATGACAACCGTTGAGCCAAATATTATTGCAGCTTAAAATACTAATATAATCTTGCTATCAAGACTTCTTAACTCGTTGAATGCTAGAAGCCACTATCAGGGCTTTCAAAAATGAGGATATCAGAGCAAAAGCCAACACTTTCCTTACTTATATTTTATATTCAGTCAAATACAAATAATATTTTGTTTCTGTAAATTTGTTTTATTACAAATTATTGGAGAGTGCCTGTGCTGTGGGCATTCTCCAATAATTTGTAATAAAACAAGTTTTGAATTACAAATTCAGACCACCAAAAATAATCTAGACCTCAACCAGATAATTACTACTGAAAAACTATCTTGTTATTTGTACTTTCCCCGACGTTTGACGTCGCATTTAAAAAAACAAAAACATTACAGAAACTGAATTCTCAGTGACGTTTAAACGTCGGGATAATTAAAGTCTCATAGGGTTAATACAACAAACAATTGTAAATAAGTCCACTATCTGGAATGTGTTTTCAAACTAATTATTTGGGTGTGGCAGGAAGACAGCCTCATGGCTATGCAATTACCCCGAAGTATCATACTTACCGTCTCGTTTTTTTATTTTGTTCAATCATGTATTATACAGCAAAACAAGAGTATGCATTCATTCAGTCATTCGATACGCGGACCCTTATTTTCTTGATTTGCACCAGTGATATAACTGAAAATTTACACAGTAGCATTCGGCTTTTTGCAGAAGATACATCATTATACCTTACTGTTGAGAATCCCGAACAAGCTTCGACCTTAGTCAATCGGAATTTGGTCACAATAGAATGTTGGGCCAAGACATGGCTGGTTGTATTTAATCCGAAAAAACAAGGGATTTGCTTATGTCGCGTAAAAACAAGCCCTCTGTCAACCCACTCATATTTCTTGGTAATACACAGATAACGGAAGTCACCAACCACAAACACTTAGGAGTAATATTAAATAGTGCATGTACATGGAACGATCACCATATATCCTTAAAAGCCTGGTCACGCTTAGACTTACTGATGAGACCCAAATCAAATCTTCACCGTAAAGTATTGAAAAAAGTATACTTTGCCTTTATAAGGCCTCTCCTCGAATACGCGGATGCAGTCTGGGGTAACTGTTCGATACCCAGAATAGCCGACTTGGAAAAGATACAGATAGCAGCAGCCAGAATAATTACAGGGAAAACCGTAATCGCCAGCACGTACCTCATTTATTCCGAAACAATCTGGGAGTCACAAGAAAGGCGTCGTAAACACCAAGTTAATTCAGAATTTCAAAAAGTACCACCACTTGTCTTCTCCCTACATATCCAGCAAAGTTCCTCCTTCCCTTAATCTTCGGTTTCGTCAAAATCACCGAGTTTCGTACTGGCGTACACAACTGCACCAGCCTTCTTTCATCCCCAACATTACTGACCAGAACAGCAGCTTGCCTATGGTCGTCCGCGAGAATTCATCATTGAAAAACTTTTTCAAGTCCTTCTTAAATGACGGCAGCCAACGATCAAAACACCTGAACATTTCCTACTACATTGTCGATTTTATGCAGAGGCCCGTCGTGTTACGATCGATGTACTTCCATTCAGAAAAGACGTGTCCATATTTCTTTTTGGTTCTGAATACGTTAAGACTGAAGACATTCATCTTATATTCGAGGTCGTGCAGAATTTCATTTTATTAAGTAGGAGATTTCAGAGAGCTGCATCATTCCTGTCATCCACCTAAATATACCATCACATTTACTTAGATTGGACAAATTCTCGAACTGCCATATCATTTGTCTGTCCAGGCCCTGTACAGCCATCCTCCACAGCAAACGTAGGCCCAAACAGGCAGCGAACTGTCGATGTTTTTGTATTGGTTCCTAAGGTATTGTATTTTGTGTTCAAGCTGGCTTTATTTTTTTTCTTTCTCTCTTTTTTTATCCTCTTCTTTATGTCTTATTCCTTTTCTTACAAGGCAAGATTAAACATTCTCATGCATCGTCAGCTACGGGGGTCAAATTCTCACCGAACTGCTTTCGTATTCAGATAGAGCCGCCAACGTCAGTTCCGTTCTCCCATTCAATGGAGACGTTGTGTTTCCGAGCCCGTGATTAGTTGTGTGTGTCTGAAAATGTATTGCCTCAAATCTATATTGAAATGGTATCCACTCGTCTGTCCGCGAGGTGACATGCCCTCGTGTCTATTGACTGCTTGTGTGTTGGGTGCGTTATTTTGGTTCTGTGAGCGACAACTAGTGATTGATCTCGGCAGGTGGGTTGCATACTAAATTTCATTTTACTCCATGGTGACGATGCATGAGCCTAGCTACTTATCCTAACCATCTTCTTGTTTTAACATATTCACGGAGCGGGGAGACGGCCCAGATAAGCTCTAAGCTTTCTGTCGAATCCCACCTTCAAAATGTATTTTCTCTTCTGTTATGATGTATATAATTGCATCATACTACGTTATGTTCAAGTATTCCACTTTCTTCACATAAACGGTGATTTGTTCTGATAAATAGTTTTTTAAATAAATAAGCGATTCTCGTAAAAATAAAACAGTGATAAGCTCGGTGTAATATAAAATAACAAATCATTGGGTTTCCGCTGATTTGTTGCGATCCACTAATGAGGAAGCCTACATCAACCACATCACCCACCTAGTTACCCTCCCCCCCCCCCCCTACTGTCCCTTCTAATCTCTCAGCATTCTGACACAAACCTTTTTATTATTTCCCTCACTGGCGTTTTCTCAGCTTCCCTATCTATGATATTGAGCCGTTCTCCAATATCATCCCACATCACTTATCTCTCTTGCTTACATCCCATTCTTCCATTAAGTTTTCAAGAAATCTTATTTTTATTCTATACAAATGTTTAGAGCATTCTACAATGAAATGTTCCAGGGTCTCCGTTATCCCTAATCTGCACCATCGGCGCCATCTCGTCCCCTGAGTTCCAATGTGTTCTATGTGCCTACTGGCAGCCTACTGGCACATAGAACACATTGGAACCAAAAGGACGATCTTTCCTTGCCTTTTCCGATTCTTCCTCTCAATTCGAGCTCTCTAATCTCAGTTTGAACAACAAAGACCCCCAAACGATCCATCGAAGTATTCTTCAAAAGCAGGCGCATATTGTTTGTATAACCCGTACAGAGAGCTCTTGGTCTGTTGTAATCATCGAGAACCCTTTCCCTGATAAAACTGCTCCCTTCACCCCACCTTCAAGATTTACGGTCTCAATAGCATAATTTTCCTTTAACTGCCTCACCTGACTCGCCCATCTTGTCTGAATGTTAGGATCCCAAACTTTAGTTAAATGTCGTCTTACATCACCTACTGTTTGGAAATTTACAAGGTAATTCAAATAGGTTTCCGACATCTAATCTATCTTGAGTAAGCATCCAACCAAGCTCCCAGGTGATCGCGTCCAGGGCGGCTGCGTTACTTGATCCGGTTACCCACTGACTTGCAACATTTTGCAGAATTTCCATGTTCCTCATTGCTGATGGGTTCAAAAGAATCTCATCCGTTACATAAGTTATACTTGGTAACCCTCCCTCTCACAAATAAGTTTTCCAACGAACACCTTTTTGAAGCTATTCATTCCCAGAAGTTTTAACTGATTGATTATTCTTTTCCCTTTTGTGTTCAGTTTGTTGGCGTGGTGTCCCAGGTTGGATACACTGTGCACATTCCTGTACAGTGCTTTCATGATTCCAACAAAATTTGTTTCGTTCAAATCCAAGGTATTCAAGTTTCCGCCACAATCCCTCCCTCTATACTCTGCCATAAGCGCTTTCACATCAGGGAATGCCACAAACATATTTTTCTTATTGACTTTGTTCATTCTGTCGGTTGTGAAAGAGTAAATAAGTTGTCCATAACCTTTCTTCCTTTTCGGAACCCATTTTGGATTTCCCCAGGAATCCTTTATCTTCCACAACGCCCGCAAGCCTTCCATACAGAATCTTGCAGAATAACTTACCAATATTGCTTTTTAACGGATATCCGTCTATAATTATCTAAAACTTGTCCTCCTTTTTATGAATAAAGGTTACCCGATTTTCCTTCCGCTCATTGGGGACCTCTTGCTTTCTGATAGCCATGTTAAATAATGCTGTAAAATGCTCATATAATGGATCCCCTCCTCTTTTTAGAATTTCATTTGGAATTTCGTCAGTGCCTGGTGCTTTGTCATTCTTTAACTTGGTGACTGCATTTCGTACTTCTCCCAACTCAATTTCACTGTACACTAAATTTGATAAATTTTCTGTACTACCCATCTCACATTCTGGAGGAACCCCTTTCCCCATCTATTATTGTTTACCCTCTCCCAATGCTTGACCATTTCTGCTGTAATGCTGTTCCGGTCCGCATTAATATTCTCTAAGGTATTGCCTTTGTTAGTTTTATGTACTCATTTCCAGAATACTTTTGAACTTAACCCCTTCTCCCACTCTGTTTTCATTACTGTCTTGATTAGATTACTGTTCCACTGTTTCCAAGTTTGTCATTGATAATATTACCTCTTTTCCTTGTCTCTTCATATACTTCTTTGGCACTTCTAGTGGCTTATCCTCCACCCGCTTGAGTCTTCTGCTTCTTCTAAAGCAGTACATTTTTATTTCCTATCTTTCATTGCATTTTCGTGCTCAATGTTTACCATGTATCCCAATTCCTTTGCCGACACTATAATCCTCCCTATTCGTTCCCTCCTAGCATCTGTTACTCTTTGTACTATCAAGTCAGCCAACTCCTGATCGTTATCCCCAGTTGACACAATTTCCAACTTTGAATTTAAATTCTCCCCAAAGTACCCCCAGTCAACTTCCAACCCTATTTTCCAGACGTCCTTGCAGATCACGTGAGATTTCGCTATTCTTTTGACCCTCACCCTCACTGTTATCATGTTGTGATCACTATCCCATTTAGAAATTCATTCGTCACCTATTTCCATGTCTATGACCTCCTCCACAGCATCCTAATTCAATATCTTCAGACCCTCTTCGTTTGTTAATTCCAAGAGTTTTCTCCCATAACATTAACGTTCGCGTCCCCACCTACTATACCCTCCACACTATCTACAATGTGTCCATTAAAATCCCCCATTAGTACAATATGAAGGCCCCTGTTTTCAGTAACATTGGATCTGAGTGTCGTATTTATTACATCGTTCCACTCAAGCTTGCTTCCTTCAGTCGTCAAATATACAACCCCCATTGAAATGCTTCCATTTTTCAACTTTATTTTCGTCCATACAAATTCGCTTTCCACTTGATTAGTTGTACTTATTTTTGAAAAGTCTGTGATGGCCAGAGAGCCAAACTCCTCCTTGATGTACGTACATACGTATTCACATCCCCTCACACTTTTTGGCCATCTAATCATTGCACTCCAATCCATTCACACCCCTTGATTGAACTAGTGATCCTTTCATCCTGTCTGATCCATGTCCTACTCAGGCCTATTATATCAAGATTCTGTTCCATCACAATGGCCGTGATTTCATTTAATTTCCTATGATGACCCTGGAAATTGCTGTATACCATTTTGAAAACTATGATATTATTCTTTCATATTACATTTTCCCTTTTGGAAATGCTTATAGGCCCTGTAACACCAGAACCATGCAACTAGCTTCTGTGTAACGCCTCAGCACTTTGGTCCTTTTTTATAGCCGAAAAAAGCTACACGTTTCACAGAAACAACATACAGACACGAACATTTATTTTTTAACCCCTACAAAACCGAGCGGCCGCTTTTCCACCCAGGAACATGGTACGTGATAACTTCATTAAATGGCATGGCTGCTCAGTAAATGTGTGGGGTAGATCAATCGATATTTTTAACGTGCAGCCTCGGAGCGGCACGTTGAAAATATTGTTTGGTCGACCCCAAATAATGAATATGGTCTCTTTTAATTGCTGCCATTGAACTGGCGTGGAAGATACCACTTGAGTTGAAGGGGTTAAAACGACGTAGCCCGACACATTGTACACTACTCCAGTGAGTGCGATATACCAAAGAATTTTTTAGAGGAGCTTTTGCGACACAGATCGCACACCAACACCTCAAACCTATTTTCCTGTTTATTGCTCCACTATTTATACTTATGGAGCCACAAAGAATGTTACCATTCATATACGCGCTCTCAATTACGTTAGAGCTCTCTTGTTTGTGATAACCGATTCAATTACGACTACACATTGAAGCGTGATACTTGTTCCAAAATGCTGTGAAAGTATTTACATATTATTGTAAGAAATATTACAAATTGTAAATAGCAGGGTGTCATATTTTCTGTTATATATATTGTAGAATATGGACAAAAGCATTTTACTTCAAGTGGTTTAGGCTGGTTAAGAAAATCTAGCCCATTTGTATTAGAACCCGGACACCCACAAAAACACGAAGAGCAAGATTAACCATGCGTAATTATGCCGATTCACTTACCGTGCTTTTGTATTTTTCGAGGCTGTTTGAATCAGATACTGCTGTAGTTTGGCGGAACAGGTGTGACGGAACAGGATGGTAAGGTGTTTTCCCTCCGCGGATTAGGTTTGGGGGGGGGGGGGGGGGGGTGTCTGGAGGTGGGGATAACCCACATTAGCCCTGAAAAATATCCACCTTATTTAATATTTATACCCGAAATCCCTGGAAGAGGTTTATGTACTCACATCCAAATATTTCCTTCACTTTCCTGATACTTTCTTGATACTAAAACCTTCACAAATCATCCAGGCTTCTCCACGGGGTATTTACGGGCCCCTTTTCACAAAAATGTACAGAATTAGCTTGTCTTGGCTGAACTGATACAATGGACTACACAAAAACGTATCCGACTGAGATTTACTATGGTAATTCAATCAAACTTATCTTGAAAAAGGATAGTCACTGTATCGGATTCTGTGAAAATTTACATCGCCAACGCCCATAATGTAAACATAGTTACGTGTCCCTCGCCCCATTGGGCAAAAGTAAAGCAACAGTTTATTTTAATAACTGTATCATATTCTAGGTGATCGCACCTTTTATTCAACATATTTTGCAGATATTTTTTTTTAAACATCGCTGCGCCAACAGTACTGGCTAAATGGACAAGCACCGGAGCAGCCGGAAAGAGGTTCCCTCAGTTTTGTCCAAACACCATTACATAGATCATTCAGAGACCACCTCCTTCGAGGAAAAGGTAGTACATTTTGTGGGAGGACCTCCTGGGCCTCATTCGAATGAGACTGGATTTTCACTGGACGCCAGAAAGAAGATGGGAAAGAAGGATCGCTCTGCCATTGTCAGACGATGAGATTCCCGTCCTGACTGAGAAGAAAACGGAGAAGGGGGAGAAGAAGGTTCGGACGCCTACATGTATCTCGTCCCCGTTACCTCGTTCCCCAGATTCGCTTGTATCTAGCTCGGTTAACCTCTCACAAGAGATTAAATAGGAGGAAAATGATGATTCTGTGGCCATCCTTCACTTCAGCACGACTCTTAACTTCTCAGGAGATAGATTCGGAGGAGGGCAGCATGACTTTGGTGCTTGTGGAGGAGGTGATGGATGGAAGTCCTCTCTTCCGCGGAACCAGAGCTTTGTCGAGGAGGTGGCTTCCTCGAAGACCGGTGGGAGACCCTTGACGAGCTTCCAGACATAACACACCTTTGTATACCTGCATACCAGGAAATGTCTGTTGTCCTCGTTTATTAAAAGTATCAAAAGGAAACTTGCCTTTTTATAGAAAGCTAATTAGAAGCAACTAGTTCACAGATAATCCATCATCAAGATTATCTTTTTGTATTAACCCTTTGAACCCAAGCGGCCGTTTTTCCAAACCAGGAACATACGTCATAACGCCATTAAATAGGATGGCTGTTCAGTAAATGTATGGGGAAGACCAATCAATACTTTCAACGTGCAGCCCGGAGGCTGCACGTTGAAAGTATTGACCAGTCCACCCCAAATAATGAATATGGACTCTTCTAATTGTTGCCATTGAACTGACATGGAAGATACCACAAGAGTTCAAAGGGTTATGTCTACCTATTTGGGAATTTGTTTAGTGAATGTATTTTTTACCGATTTACCGCTCTGTTTGGTGAATGTATTTTACGGTAATTTGAAAGTTTTTATTCTTCCCCGGAAAAAATAGGAAATCTCACTTGCTAGACATTATATTAATGGAAAGAACGGTGTTTGTATTATGTCACGATGCGCATACTGTTGATATAACGAACAGATAAAAAGTTACAGAACATCAACAGATATTGGAAACATCGTTCTTCTTATTTTGATAACCAAAGAATACTAGTCAAACGTTCAAACGGATTGGGAAGAAATTGTAAAATGACAGCTTCTGTATTTTTATACTACTCTCAAGAGCGGACTGGGCCAAGTAACGTTACCGGGGAATGCACTAAAGGGGCCCCAGATGCGGAAACTTTTGCGAACAAATGTGGCTTCCTTGCCTTGCACCTGAACGATCAATGTCAGTCCACATAGAGGACATTTCAATGGCATTTTGTATCATCTTCATTTATCATTCGACAAAAATGGTACAACCGGGGGTGGGGGGGGGGGGGGTGGGGGGGTGGGGATCGGAAAGAACATAGTCCGGCCGAATCGGAAATAATTTTGATTTTTGAAATTGAAGGAACGCTGTTTCCTTTCACCTGAACGATCAGTGCCAGACGAGACTGCTGGTTGTCCAATATCGAAATGTCCTCAAGGTGGACTGCAAATGACACTCCACACAGAGAATATTTCGACATACGGCAGTCTTTGCAATAAGATCCATTTCGCCTTTGGTTATTTTCACGAAATTCTCCGTGGTCTTGGGCTGCATCAATTTTGTGGGCCCTAGGGGGAACCTAATGGGGGCCCATCTCTGACTACTCTGTAGCCGAGAGTTTGTGAAATGATAAGCATCTCGATGATACAAATTCGCTACCATTTCGAAATTTCAATTTACATATGGAATCCCCATACCCTTAGTGTTAAATTTACTGTCAGCATTCGAAAATTAAGGGGAGCTAACTTCTCCGTAAATTTCTTCCATTGACGAAAATTGCCAGCGATGTTCTTGTAACCGGAAACCCCGTACCATGAGCGTTTTTATTAATACCATCAATCGGGAGGTGTTGACCATCAAAGGTTTTTTATCCAACTTTGGCAAATTTTTCAATCTGAGAAATGTACTTCAATTTTCCGTTTTTATAAATCTTATTACAGTTTAATATATTAAATTATAATGGTTCTGATACGCTGCCAGATTAGTTAATTAGTTAAACCGTTATAACTGCTTATTAAACCACTATAACAGTTCAATAAACTGTTATAACAGGTTAGCAATTTAGTTAAAAAGTTATAACAGTTAAACAGTTTATTATATTAAATTAAGGCTGTTTAAACACCTAACTCAACTGTTATAATAGTTCAGTAAGTCAGTGTTATAAATAAATAAATCGTCTGCCTTCCGCTGATGTCGCGGTTCTCTAACGAGGAGGCCAACATTAACCCAGTGCCCGCCGATGTATTCCTCCCCACTCTCCTTCCTAATCTCCCAGTATTGTCAAAAACGGTTTCAAATTGGTCCCTTCTCGACCTCCCCATCTATAAAATTGACCCTTTTCCTCATGTCATACCTCATCCAATTGTCCTTCGTGTTCCCATCCCATTTTTCCATTAGTTTTCCAAGGAGTCTTGTTCTACTAGACAAATATTTGGGGCATTATAAAAGGAAATGTTCCAGCATCTCCATTACACCTGAGTTACACATTTGGCACACTTTTTCCTTGAATTTTCCGATTCTCCCCCTCAGCTTGAGTGACTTGGATCTCACTTTGAACAACAGTGAACCCCCCCCCCCCCCCCCACACCACCAACCCCAACGATCATCCGGGTACTCCTCAAAAGCTGGCGCGTCCTTTTTACACAACCCGTCTAAAGAGTTCTTGGTCCTAATTCCAGCTCGCCAGTATCTATTACAATCCTCAAGCACCCTTTCTCGTATAAAGCTCCTTCCCTCCCGCAGCCCCCCTTTTGGTTTAACAGTTTAAAACTAAATTGATATAACAGTTTAGATAAAATATTTTAAAATTTTAACAGTTTATTTTATTAAATTATAATGGCGCTAATACCCCGTCGTACGCTACAGATAAGAATAGTTTCTCAGTACTCATATCGTACAGACCGTCAAAGAGATAAAGGACATCAGAACACTCTGGTACAAGAACACCAAAGGGACAATGCAGAAACAGTCCCAAATTAAACTTAGAGATTTCAAATGCCCTTAAGCACACTCCGTAATGCGGCAAGTGGAGGGGGTGCAGGGAGTATAGCCCCCCCCCCCCCTCCGTCGGGGAAACTTTCTCCTTTATTGTAGGCTTCTCGGAAATTACTGTTTCTACTCTTTGGCGCACCCCATCTAACAGTCCATCTCTTCAACATGTTAAATTTATACCATTTAGCAGTTCCACCGTTCATCGACAGACCAGGAAAAAAAAATGTCAACGCCCAACAAAAAACCTTAAAAAAAAAAAATCCGAAACTGTATGGAACAACCAGAAAATTTTATAAAATTATATCAAATGGAGCTATATGACAGCATTGGGAAAATATTAACCCTTTACCCAATGCAGGCGGTATCAAAATTTATTATTTTAAATATAATTTTTTAAAAATTTTAAAAAAAATTTCAACGAAACCATATCATATGACCCCGTTCTAAATAGGGGTTACTTGATATAGTTTTGTTGAAATTTGTTAAGAAATAATATTTTTTTCAGCTGCTGAATTTGCATATTACGCAGGCGCATGTTGCCGATTTTCGTTGGGTTAAGTGATATTTAGGATCTAAAATAAACACTTTAGCAGTATTGAATGTGAAAAATTAAAAAAAACAAAAGTGATTGAGACAGTTGACAGGCACATATGATTTCCCAGCTCTATACCATAACAAATATGTAATTCTGTTAATATGTGACTCTGCCAGAAATTGAACTGCGATAAGCTCGGCTTAACAAAAAGTGTATATAACACCAGAACCATGCAAATAGTTTCTGTGACACACAAAGGCACTTTGGTACTTTTTTATAGTAGAGGCTATAAAAGACTAGCAAAGTAATACCCAAGCATATTTAGACACTTCATGCAAACGAAAACATTTACTTTTTTTTTTAAAGACCTTACCTTGATACATCGTACTCTCTGTGACAGCGGAGTAAATGAAGTCGCCCTATCTTATAAAAATATTCAAATCACAATTGAGATAGAGTCTATCAAAATTCTAACATCGTGGGACGATGCCGTCGTACCAAACAGCGTCTATTATGACTACTTTCTTAGTATTTTGTGTTCCACTTTTCTGCTAGTGGAACTACAAAGAATGTTATTTTTTTTTTTTTCAATAAACTTTATTGAATACAAAGCGACGTCTGCACCGGCATAAAAAAACAGGATATCACAGCAAGGGCCGGTACAGAGCGAAGCAAGCATACATATACACATGATAAATCAAAAACAGTTAAGAAAGGGATAAGCGTAGCACAAAAGGGAAAATTTTGAAGGAAATAATTTTGAGGACACAAAGGAAAGGGAAGATAATACAAAATTAACACATAACGTTCAACCAAGAACAGAAAATGGTACTAGGCCTAGTGAAAATTAAATTCCAGTTCGTCATTAATGATAGAACAAATAAGTGAGATGCGAGTCCAGTATTGACAGAATACTTCACGGGGAAAACGAAGAAAATCAGCAGAGAGCCGCAAACGTAATCTGCCCAAAAAGGAAGACAGAATCGTTTGGGAAGAAATAGTCGTAATGGTACGATGAGTGAATTCGTTACGGCGATACCAAATAGTGGCCACGGCTTCGGTAATTAAAACCATTGATGAAGCGCGGGCGAAAAAAGGACAAGAAATAGGAAGCCGTAAGAATAAAATAGTGACTGGGTTTGGCACCACATCGACCCCTACAAGACTAGTAATCCACCGGAAAACCAAGTCCCATAAGGGCCGAACCAAAGGACAATCACAAAATAAGTGCTTGGTACTCTCAGTGGCACGACGGCACAATTGGCACTTGTCATCCCTGAGATTATACCAAAATGAGACAAGCTGTCTTACAGGAAGAATATGATGTAAAATCTTCCACAGAAAAACGCGACAAAAGGTGTCAATGAAGGGGTGATGTAAACTACGCCAAGTGGAGGCATAATCTATGGAACGATTTTTTGCAACCACCAAAGGTATGGCAGTATAAGGTGAGACCATTATATTATAATATTGACGAGTGTTGAGGGGGAGAAAGTCATCAGGGACATGTTTGGAAAGAAAAATTTGCATGGCTAACCAGCATTCAGTATAGAATTTGGGTTTCCAAAACGTGTGGGGATTTAAGCAAGAAGCCAAAGAGGAATCAAAACGGCGTAAGTATAGACCCATCCAATATCTGGTAAATGGTTTCCACTTAGCTTCGCATTCGGGATTAAGGAAGGCTCGTAAGTGTCGTAACCTTAGAGCCCGAACTTTAGCAATTAAATTAATAAGGCCCAATCCACCATCTAATTTTGATAAATAAATAGTGGACCGAGCTAATGGTTCGCTAGCACGGCGATCCCAAACAAAAAGAGCAATTGCACGTTGGATCGACCGTAAGTGCTGTACACTCATTGGAATAACTGAGCATACATACCACAGTTTACTCACAACATAACAATTAGCAAGGGTAACACGACCAAACAGCGATATTGTGCGACCCTTATAAGATCTTAAAGTATTGACAATCTTAATTTGAATGGGATGGTAATGGTCATCCATAGACAAAGAGACACCATATTTAATGCCCAGGATGACTAAAGAGTCTACCCAGGAGATGCCGAAAGGATGATCAGAACGGGTCCGCCATTTCCCAAAAAACAAACCTTTAGTTTTTGTCATATTGAGCTTAGACCCAGAGGCTCTACCAAAACGATCACACCAATAAAAAACACAAAGAATGTTATTACATTAAAATGGTTTCTCAACAGTATGAATTCTAAGACGTGTTTTGCATAAGCTTCAATTTCGTATACATATTAGCGTGATACTGGTTCTAAAATACTGTGAAGGTATTTACATATCTTTGTAATCAATATTACAAATTGTAAATAGCAGAGTTCCATATTTACTATTGTATCTATTGTAGAATGATGTGGACCTAATCTTTCTAAATCAAGTGGTTTAGCCTCATTAGGAAAATCTAGGCCATTTAAATTAGAACCATGAAAAAATCAACGTTAATGGGAGGGAACTCTTAGAGTTTACAAACGAACTGGGCATGAAGATTTTGAATTGTGGTGCAAAGTGTAAGAGTAAACTGGCGTGAAAAGGGAACAAATGAAAGACAACAGTCAACAAGGAAATTCCGAGTTAAATAGTGATCACAACCTGATAACAATAAGGGTTAGGGACAATTGAATAGCAAAACAAAGGGCCGTATTTACGGACATTTAGAAACTAGGAAAAGAAGCAGACTGGGGCACTTTGGTGATAATTTCAAGTCCAAGCTAGATGATGTATCAATTAAAGAAAACGTTCAGGAGTTGGCCGATTCAATAGTGAGAAGTCTGAAAGATGCTGGAAGGGAAAGACAATTAGAGTAACGACAAATGAGTCAGGATATAGGGCAAATAATGATTTTAACCCTTTATCCACGCAGACGATATATCAAAATTTATTATTTTAAATATTTTTATTTTTTAAATTATTCAAAAAATTTAAGAAAACCATATTATGTGACCCCTCATTGAAACGAGCTCGGCGAGCTCGTTCCAAAGATGGGTCACATGATATGGTTTTGCTGAAATGATTTGAAAAATAATATTTTTTTCAGCTGCTGAATTTGCATATCTCGCGTGCGGATTTTGCAGATTCGTTGGGTAAAGGGTTAAACATGCAATGAAAGAGAATAAAAGAGCGAAAGGAAAAAAATGTGCTTGATTTAGAAGGTGTAGAAAACTTAAGGGGGATAAATGCTGCAGCCACTAAAAGTACCAAAGATGTTTCTGAAGATGTAAGAACAAAGGAGAAGATAATCAAGAACGAAAATAGAAAAATGCGGAACAGTTACCTCATTAAAGCAATAAGAAATGCTGGGGTGGAGGGTGGGGGTCAAGTTTTAATATATTCTGGAAATGGATAAATGGAACTAACAAAGGCAATACCGTACAGAGTATTGTGGTGGGCGACAAAAGAACTGACGACTTGGACAGTATTGTACTAGAAATGGTTAACCCTTTACCCAACGTAACGGCCCAAACCGGCCAGCGCTATTCTCAAAAATCGCCAATTAATTTTCATTATTTTTTTCATTTTTTGTCTCAAAAACATAGGTATAATTATTCAAGAATTATTTTTGCAAGTGTCGTCTGCTTTTCATGTTAGGTAAAGGGTTAAGCATTGGGAGAGGGTAAATAATAAAATATGGGGTAGGAGTACCTCCAAAATGTATGATGGGGAGCACATAACATTTATGTGACTTAGTATGCAGGGAAATTGAGGTGGGGGATACGAAATGCAGTCACCGAGTTAAAGAATGGCAAAGCAGCAGGTACTGACGAAATTCCCAACGAATTTGATCCTTTGTACGAGTATCTTTCAGCATTATTTAACATGACAATCACAAAGCAAGAGGTCCCAACAGAGTTATGCGTCTTACAGCTGAAACACCCTGTGATTCCATTTCTTTCTGTATATCGAGGTCATCTATTTGTGATAGATAACGGAATCTGGACCAATCATTAATTGTATTTGATGTCTGAGTCCATATCTAAATTAGCCAATCCGTACCTTCTTTTTTACTTTTGTATTTTTGATTTAACCATGTTCATTGTTTATGTCATTATCCTATGACTCTTTCCCTTACTCCGATCCCAACCATGGATACGTTGCGAATATCCATCAAACAGAGCCAGGAGTGCATATAAAGCAATCTCGGACAGGATGACGCATGAGCATACTCTCACCGACTGACCCGTCGAGTGTGGAGTTAGGGCAAAGTACGGGGACAAATGGCGACTTTAACTGAACGAAGACAAGAGTAAGATAATATCTGTGGCCCCGTATGGCACATGAGTCCCGAAGATGGAGTTGATATATCATTCCATTTCAGACACAGTGCCAGTTGTTTCAGAAACCTCAGAAGGATTGAATGTCAAGTAGAGATGGGTATCAACAGCGTAAAGATGGCATGGCACGCTAAGATCTCTCAACATTCGTCCAAGTGATACTGTGTATATGTATGATAAATAGTATGGGTCCATGAACTGAGCCTCGTGGCATTCTGAAATTCAAAGCTTCACTTTCAGATCTAGTGTCCTCAATATAGATTGAGTTGGTTTTCCAACTTTGATTTTAAATTCTTCCCCAAGTGCCTCAGTCTGCTTCCATTCCCTTTTCCTAGATGTCCTGGCTCGAGGTTTTGCTACTCTTTTGATCCCTACTCTGACTGTTATCAGGTTGTGATCACTATCCAATTCAGATATTCCTTCGTCATCTATTTCCGTGTCTATGACTTCCCCCCACAGCTTTTGGTCGGTGAGTACTTAACCCTTTACCCAACGAACGAATCGGCCACATCCGCCCGCGTAATATGCAAATTCAGCAGCTGAAAAAATATTATTTTTCAAAAAAGTTCAACAAAACCATATCATGTGACCCCTCTCTGGAACGAGCTCGTCGAGCTCGTTCCAATGAGGGGTCACATGATATAGTTGTGTTGAAAGTTTTCGAAACATTTAAAAAAATGCTATTTAAAATAATACATTTCGATATCGTCTGCGTTTGGTGAAGGGTTAATCAATTATTGTTATTGTTATTGTCTTTCTGTCGCTCTGTCGCCAGGTCCATTTACCCTAAGACTTTGCATTCCTATTCAACACCTTCAGACCCACTTCGTTTGTAAATTCCAAGAGTTTCCTCCCATAACATTAATATTCGCGTCCCCACCCACTATATCTTCCACACCATCTCCAATATGTCCATTAAAATTCCCCATTAGTACAATATGAAGCCCCACTCAGGCTACTTCCTTCTGTCGTCAATTATACAACCCCCATTGAAATGATTGTATTTTTTAAATTGATTTTGGCCCATACAATTTCGCGTATCACTTGGTTTGTTGTATTTACGTTTGATAAGTCTGTGATGGTCAGAGGACCTCACTCCTCCTTGATATGACGCCTATTATATCACGATTCTCTTCCTCTACAATGGCCGTGACCTCACTAGATTTCCACCCCGGATATTATCCACGCTTCCCTTCCAGACCTTGTACTCCATCCCTCACAAACAATTGATTGTATAACCCTTCACTGTAGTGAGGTGTACGAAGCGCCGAAGTCTTTGAAGGTGACTAAGGCGTCGGGTCCTGACCTTATCAGTCCACGTCTTCTTAAAGAATGCAAAGCTTCCTAAAGTGAACCACTTTGGTTTTATTCAACATACTGCTGAATTTCCCTTCAATGTGGAAAAGGGCAAACGTCTCTCCAATCCTGAAAAAACAACCCTCATACATTATTAGTAACTATCGCCCCTTATTCGTGAATAGCTGGGTTGGTACAGTCTTTGAAAAATGCATTTTTAAACGACTATGGCAGTTCCCGAACAATACCAACGCTATTAGTCAATTCAAGTCAGGGTTTAGACCAGGCAATTCAGCTCTTCTCCAACTAACTGACATATATGACGAATTCTGCAGAGCGTAAGAGGAAGGAAAAGAGGTTAGGGTCGTTTTTTTTGCGATGCCAGTAAGACCTTCGACAAGGTATGGGATGCTGGTCTCATTCACAAGCTGGAGAGTATAGGTCTTTCGTGTGATCTACTGTTGTTTATAAAATCGTACCTTTCAAATAGAACTCAGCGTGTGGTCGTGGCACCAGAGGCATGTTCATGCCGACCTATAAATGCTGGAGTACCACAATAATCTATTGTTAGGCCCGTATTGTCCCTGGTCTATATTAACGATATAACCGAAAATCTACTTATTATACGCCTTTTTGCTGATGATACTTCATTATATCTAATTGTGGAAAATCCAAAACGAGCCTCAAACCTAATTAACCACGATCTAGCTGCAATTGAACACTGGGCTGAAATATGGCTAGTTGAGTTTAATCCTAAAAAACCGAGAGCGTGGTTATAACACGCAAAACCAACCCCACTGCTCACCCACCCCTATTTCTAGGTGGTACTCGAATATGTGAAATCAATACTCATAGGCATTTAGGAGTGGTACTAAATACCACATGTATTTAGAACATCCACATAGGCACACAGAACACATTGGAACTCAGGGTACGAACTCATATTCTAACTAACTCCCTCGTCCTTTGAATCTTCGCTCTCAGTACTAATGCAACTATTTAATCAGCTGGCCAATGGCAAGGGTTTGAATTCTTATTGTTGCCAACGCGTCATTTGAATTCTTATTGCTGGTAATGCATCATGTATTCAGGATGACCTGCTTCTTATTCTCCATTTCTTCCCTCATCTGTCTAACTTCTACTCTTGCCCTATTGTGTAGTTTAAACAATCTCGTAAATCGCTGCCTGGAGGGCTGGGTCTGTTGGTGAGTATCTGCATATGCTTCCTTTAGTCATAACCCCCCCCCCCCCTCCCCTAATTATTGATGACTTTCACAACTTGTAAATTATGGACACAAACGAACTTAGAGTTAAGGAAATTGCGTTTTTTATGTCTCGAATTTCAAATTTTTTTCCGGGGAGGCCCCCTCCAGCGATAGGGGGTGTCCCCCTGTTGTGCTCGGCCCCATCTCGTCGCTACGTGGCTCAGATGCTGCTGCGCATCCTATTCTGTATGCTCCGTAGAAGTTCAGCTATCTGAATGTAGCGGCTACCCCCTTCATGGAGGCGTTACCTGCTACGTTCAGATCGCTAAACCAGCCCCCTTAGATATTACTCTTGCCCCCCCCCCCCCAACTTTGATATCCTGGCTTCACACCATCCATTATTGGTCTATCACGTGTTAGTCTAATGTTTTGAGGTTGGGCGCTCGAACCTGACTACGCATCCACAACTCAATTAAAGACTATTTTTGCCATTTTTTGTTCCACTTTAACACAAAGGGAACTACACAGAATGTTATTACATTCATATAATTTCTCAACTGATTTACCATTCTTCAATTACCGATACATATAGATGTAATACTGGTTCGAGGATGCTGTAAAAATATTTACATATTTTTTAATCGACACTACAAAATGTAAATAGCAGGGTTTCATATTTACTGTTTTATCTACTGTAGAATATGGACACAATCTTTGTAAATCAAGTGGTTTAGGATGATTAGGAAAATCTAGCCCAGTTAAATTAAAACCGTGATTTTGAGAACATTTACATCGCCAAACGCCCATAATGTAAACACCGTTATGTGTCCCTAGCCCTATCAAACAAAACTAAAGCAAGAGTTTTGTTAATAATTGCGTCATATTCTAGGTGACTGCATTCATATGTTTCATTTAGCATATTTGGCAGATAATTTTTTTTATTATAAACATCGCTGTGTCAGCTGGCTAAATGGACAAGCACCGGAGCCGGAAAGAGGTGTCCCTTAGTTTTGTGTAAACACCATTACACTGACCATTCAAAGATCATCCCTATTCAGAGAAACGTAATACATTTTGTGGGACTGGAAAGATGCTCGCTATACCAGCGACAGACGATGAGATTCCCTCCGACTGGCCGAGTTCTTGGGAAAGGAGAAGGAGGAAAAGAAGGCGATGACTTAGTGGGATCAGATGTTCGTCTCTGAATTCTAATATTCCCCGGAACCAGAGCTTTGTCGAGGAAGTTACATCCTCGGAGACCGGTTGGCGGCAGCTTTCCGACACAGCAAACCTATGTATATCTATATATGTCTGTTACCCTCCTTCATTAAAAGTAACAACCGGAAACCTGGCTTCTTTTTTATAGAAAGCCAATTAGAAGCAACTAGTGCACGGATAATACGTCATTTAAGAATATCTATTTGAACACTATGTATTTGGCGCTTTGTTCGATGAATGAGTTTTAACAGTAATTTGCAAGTGTTTATTCGTTCCCAGAACAAAATAGCAAATCTCACATATTAGACTTTTATATTAATGAAAAGGAAAGTGTTGGTATTATGTCACTGTGCGCGTATTGATACAACAAACAGATAAAAAGTTATAAAAAGTTACTGAACATCAAAAGATGGTGAAAACACCGTTTTCTTATTTAGTTAACCCTTTACCCAACGCAGACGATTTCAAAATTTATTACTTCAAATATCATTTTTTAAATGTTTTCAAACAATTTCAACAAAACCATATCATGTGACCCCTCTTTGGAACGAGCTCGACGAGCTCGTTCCAAAGAGGGGTCACATGATATGGTTTTGTTGAATTTTTTCGAAAAAATTTTTTTTTTCAGTTGCTGAATTTGCATATTACCCGGAGGGATGCGGGCGATTCGTTGGGTAAAAGGTTAAATATGTTTTAATAGAGAATAACTGTCAAACGTTCCAACGGATTGGAAAGAAATTTTGAAAACACCTTGTGACGTCATGGTGGACGGTCGCTACATTTGACTGCTCTCTTTTGAGGTTGTAATTTCTGTGAAATATGTGGGCTCAGTGGAGATCTGTTGAAAATATGTTGTAGGAATGCTTCTTCAATGATGAAGATGAGAATTTGCTTACTCTAGTGTCTTCAAACTATCGGAATTGATGTGAATAAACGGATCTCAGGGGCGACGGAAGCTCGATAAAAGTGGAGGGGCACAAATTAACAATGATGCCATGATTCGACCCAGAGTGAGAAAGGTTACAATCGTATATCAGTAAATGTACCATGACTCGCTATAGTCTCTCGTTCAGATGAATATGCCGCTGTGTGATCACTGTCCTGTCCGTTTCTTCCACTTCAAACGTCTTCCAACTCGAAGGCCAACCTTTGGGTTGGAAGATAGTTGAAGTAGAAGAAACGGGCCGAAGTGATCGAAAATGGGATTCATTGGCTAAATATTGCAAAATTGTTTGGATTTACAGATAATCTTACAGGAATGCCTGTATATTGACACATTTGCATGCGTCCATTTTAACTCATTATGTAACTACGAAACATATCTGTTAAAAAATAGGAGGGGCACGTGCCCCTTGTGCACCCTGGCCCATCCGTCTCTGACGGATCTTCAGACTCCGAATATGCTTGTGGTGTCATGGCTCTTGGGCTTGTGGATTTCCAGATGAAAGCTCAAGTAAGCTTAATGTTTTCTTTTATTTATTTGTACTTGTTAACTCTTTACCTAACACGAAAAACAGACGGCACTTGCAAATAAAAATTGCAAATAAAATTCTTGAATAACCATTTTGTTCATTTTTTGCGTCAAAAACATAGCTTATGACCCCTCATTAGAACCAGCTCAACGAGCTCGTTCCAATGAGGGTTCATAAGCTATGTTTTTTTTGACGCCAAAAATGAAAAAATAATGAAAATTGGACAGCATTTTTTGTAAATAGCGCTGACCTCGACCATAGTCGTTACGCCGAGTAAAGGGTTAAATACTAGTATCGATATTCCCAGACATTATCAGCTATTGCCGGATTGAATTTTTCGTTTGTGATCATCTGACTTTGGAATTCTATGATTGAGATATTGCAAACGAAAAGAGATCAACAAAAGGTTAAGAACTGATGACAAACCGAGCCCGAGGCCGACACAGATTCATGATTCATGGACGACGCTTGCTCACGCAGTACCGTTAGATTGTGTGACGCTTCAATCAACGCCCCAGTCTGTTGTTAGATTTGTGTCTTGTTCACGTTGTACCGTTATGTGTGTGTTATGCTTCAATCAACGCCTCAAACAAACTGTTGGATTTGTGAATTGCATCCGTTCGGGTTCTTTCTCAACTGGGATCAATATTATTATTATTTATTTATTTATTGGTGTTTAAGGTCATATATTTATGCACAATGGCTAACCATGACCGTCACAGTTTTACGGGTGGAGGAATCCGGAGTACCCGGAGAGAACCACCGATCAACGTCGAGCAGCTGCCAGCTCCATAACATCGTACGTCCGCACTGCAGCACAGGCAGGGTGTGACTTGTTGACGACATGCGTACCATCGGCGTGCAGTACGCCTGAGTACACGGCCTCATCGTGCCCCCACGTGGGCAATCGGGGTTAAGTGCCTTGGCCAAGGACACAACGCGGGAGTCCGAATTGATCGCTCAGACGGTCACCCATCCAATAATTAACCGGGCTCGACGTTGCTTAACTTCGGTGATCTGACGAGAACTGTCGTGAAGTGAAATATTTGGCACTGAAACTCAACTTGACACTCTCAATTCTGTCGCTTTTCTCAGCACGTCAGTCTGCCTGGTTGTACAAAGGATGTTTCATCGGTTGCAGCCTTCTTGATACGCCCTTATTGTTATTATCTAACACCTTTTTAAACTCGTTATACGAGTTCGGTTTCATGTAATAATAATAACACTTTTGCCGGCCGCTGATTTGTCGCGGTTCTCGGTGAGAAGGCTACCCCTGTACTCCCAACTGCCTTCCTATTCCCACGTTTCTTCTCTCCTCCGAACACTCGGAGACGAACTGTTTGATGACATCCCTTGCCCCATTCTTCCCAATCTCTCCGATTAGCATATTAACTCTCTCCTTTGAGTCTCTCACTAATCACATGTCCTTCATTCTCCCATCCCACTTCCCCATTATGCTCCCAGTGAATCTTATTCGTTTAGACTGGTATTTTGGGCATTCGAGAAGAAAGTGTTCCAGGGTCTCCACCACGCCCAAATTACACATCTGGCACTCCTTTTCACTGTTTTTCCAAATTTGTCCCCTCAGCTGCAGTGTCCACGACCTCAGTTTGAACAACAGTGACCCCACAAAGGTGCCATCAAGGTACTCTTCAAAACCAGGCTTCTCTTTATCACGCAGGCCACCAAAAGACCTCTTTGATTTGACCCCATCTCGCCAATTAAGGTTACCATCCCCCATGACCCTTTCTCTGACGATTGTTTTACCCTGATATGCCCCAACGTCTAGAGCCGAGATCTCCAACGAGTAGTTCTCTTTTTGCTCCCTCACTTGGACCATCCACCCTGTCTTGATATTTGAGTTGAAAACTCTCAGGAACATTACTTTACACCATCGACTGTCGGGGAGATTCACCAAATAATTTAGATAACCGAGTTTCAAAAAGTCAATCCTGTCCTTGATCCGCATCGTTTTACCAACATTATGAAGGATTTTATAATTTAAAACTGTTTTGTCTCTCAAACTACTGTCAATGCTCATGTTGATTGACAAAAGAGTTAATTTAACCCTTTAACCAACGTAACGGCGAGAAGCGACCAGCGCTATTCAGAAAACCGCCAA
The DNA here is from genome assembly GCA_031216915.1 of Pictodentalium vernedei. Lineage (NCBI taxonomy): Eukaryota > Metazoa > Mollusca > Scaphopoda > Dentaliida > Dentaliidae > Pictodentalium > Pictodentalium vernedei. Next base: position 354,582,130 of record CM062290.1, read on the forward strand.
TTAATTTTCATTATTTTAATTTTTTTTTTGTCTCAAGGACATAGGTTATGACCCCTCTTTGGAACTAGCTCGACGAGCTCGTTCCAAAGAAGGGTCATAACCTATGGTTTTCAGACCAAAAATAAAAAAAATAGTTATTCAACAATTTTGTTTGCAAGTGACGTCTGCTTTTCATGATAGGTAAAGGCTAAATATGTGAACAGACTGTCAGAAACGAATTATGCTGTTCAAATCAAAGTCACGACCAGAACCAGTGGCGCTTCAGTACTACCGGGATTATTCTTATAAAAAATAATATTACATCATTTGGCATCTGAGGCACAACATGTTAGTTAAAAAACCACCATCAAAAGATGTTTTTTTTTCCGAGAGCGAGAACCACGATTGTCACCAAGACCAAAACTAAGTGAATTTGTTCGCGAGTATCAATTTCGACAGGGAGTGAGTAACACTCAATAAGATGTTGTCATTGACGACCAGATAAGAATTTCTCCCTTGTCGAAGAGCATTAATTATTTTGAAGACAAAATGAACCCACCAGAGCGACAGACGATAAGGGGTCGTTGTTGTCATCTATCCAAAAAGACGTCCTACTGCAAATCCTGAAAACCGATTAAAACAGCCTGAGGCAGACTATACTTTCCAATGATGGCCTGCTGTCGCTAATTATTCCATCTCTGAAGTGGCAGACAATACTTTCCCGAAAAAAAGCACTACAGCACCCTCGGGGAGAGGTAGTACCTTTGTGAGAGGACCCAACCTCTCACTCTGGTCCTCACTCGAGGGGTCAGTCAACGAAGTCAACCCAACACCACTGATACTCTAGCCAGGGACAACTGCCGAGTACCCGAACCTTTTCCTCCTTCAATACGCCTTGACATGAAGCTACCAGATATTAAACAGTCACTGAGGGTCGAAAGGGGCTTGTCCAACAGCTTCCCTGCGTATGGTACCCCCTCCCGGTCCTTCCCCATAGTTGGAAATTTACTACCGAGAAACATATTGAAACCACGAAATGGGGGGGGGGGGGGGGGGGGGGGGGATAAAATTGATTCTAGTAACTGAAATGCCAACACATTTATGATAGAATTATCAAGTTATTATTATTTGGTATTATTCTGGGAACTGAATATGCTAAACAAATACTCAAGCTCAGAACTTTGAGCAATTCACACTGTCCAAACATTAAATCAAATCTTATGCAAGAATGATCAGTTTTCGATGTTTCATCATTTTGTAACTGTGAATGATGGAATTAACTCAGATAATGATTTTCTTGAAGTGCATTTCGAGGATTTGTTTTTTATTACGATAAGTAACGTACTATAGAAATCTCTTACCGATTGACACCGTGCATACTTGTGAAGCTCGATATTGCGTACCGTAGTTGTAAATAGTAAGAGTTGGAATTTTTGCTGATTTGAAACGATGTTGGAATTTTGGCAAGTAAAGGAGACATCAGCATCACCAAAGAAGCTCAAAAATCCAGATAGATGGAATTTCCAACTATAGGAAATTTTTGCCAGGATTGGAGGAGGTGACACCACCACACCGCCCTGTCGCCACGTCCCTGCACGGGACGGGGGTGGGGGGCAAGTGGAAGGGGTACAGCGAGTTCTGTCGCCCCTTCCCCCGTCGGGGAAACTTTCTCCTTTATTGTAGGCTTCTCTTGGACTGTACTCTACTCCCCATCGGGGAAATTCTAGCGCCACCCATCTAACACTCCATCTCTCTCTTCAACATATTACATTTATTCCATTTGGCTGTCCCATCGTTTATCAATAACAAGATAAAACAATATCAACGACTAAATAAAAATGTAATAAAAGACCCAAAATTCATGACATAACCCACACATCTCAGGTGTGTAGCCGGGAATTTTGTTGGGGCGATCGACGATCACCGGCAATGCCGGTGTGAGAGGAATGATAGTCCGTGGGAACGTTAGTCCCTCTGGACTATTAGTCCGCGGAATTATAGTCCTAGGTCTAACATTTCTAGGAATAGTAGTCCGCCGGACTACTATTCCAAGAAATGTTAGACCTAGGACTATAATTCCACGGAATAATAGTCCAGAGGGACTAATTTTCCTACGGACTATCATTCCTGTCACACCGGATCGACCATGATTCGCCCCCTCCAAAAGTTGAAAAATTAATATCAAATGAAGCTCTGTGGTAGCATCTGGAAATTATTAAGAGAAATTGTAGATCTAAAATTACAAACAAAAGAGATTGAGACAGTTGATAGGCATTATGCTATTTTCCAGTTGTATATTATAACTATATACGTAATGTTCTGGCAGAAATTGAACAATGATAAGCTTGATTTAACAAAAAAGACATGTTACACCAAGACGATGCAACTAGTGTCTGTAAAGCACACAGGCACTTTGGTACTTTTTTATAGCCGAGGGTAAATGCCCAGGCATGTTACAGAAACTTCATGCAAACAAGAATTTATTTTTTAAAATGACCTTACCTCGCTACATTATACTCTCTGTGGCAAATTTTCAAATTACATTCCTCAAAATGGACTCTAATATCGTAGAATGACAAAATCGCACCTGTTCTATTGGACATTTTTGGAGGGTCAAAGGGCGCTCTCCAATAATTTCTTATGAAGCAAATCACAGGAAACAGGCTCTTATTTGCTTGCGAAGGAATACGAACCCAATTTTATCTTTATTTGCTGGTAACAGAATATGTACTCTGATTAAAAACGTGATGACTTTAGTAGTTATGTTCGAGCTCTAATTACTTACCCAAATTGCTGGTTCCGATAAGTTCAGAATTATGCTTTGCCATCTGTGTACTCACTCGATTATTCGAAGGATGTGCATGGGTTTCCATTCGCAAATCTTGATTGGCTGAGTGCTGGATCATTTCGGGAAGTCATAAATTGTTCACCAAAATCATAATTTTGTTCATCAAAATTTGTCCTGTTGAAGGTTTTTGTGGGTGCATAAGGGCACTCTACAATAACTTTCAATTGTTATAATTGATGGAAATGGAATCTGATGTGATGTTCTAAGAGCCTTCTGTATCTTGCTCCAGTATACATATATAGCATATATGTATACGTACACATGTGTATGTTTATATACACAATTGTTACTCAACCGACCTCCCCCTTTCCAAGTCACCAATTATGTTTGAAGCGTGACCAATTCGTGCTTTGAATTTTGTATTTCATTTTTTTTCTCGATTACGTTTCTTTCTTCTTCTTTGACGAATAGCGGTGCGCGGATTTTATATAGGTCTGTCACGATTTTTTAATTTAGGAATCGATTAATCGTCGCAAATAATCGATCATAATCGATTAATCGTACCTAGATGACCCTCTCTCCCTCTCTCTGACGTCGATAAAAAATGAAGTTCAAGTCAGTTGACCTACCTCCGGTAAACAACGAAGACGACCCTCTTTTAGGTACATTCAAAGCTTTGATGTTCTGAACTTTTGAACCGCCAGTGTAATAATCAAGACCGGTCGGCAGTTGCGAACTTCGCAACTGCCGACCGGTCTTGATTATCACACTGACGGTTCAAAAGTTCAGAACATCAAAGCTTTGATGAATGCACCTGACAGACAAATGCTTCCAACGGCTTCTTGGAGTTTAACACCGATGTTCTTAACTCTTTACCTTTAGAAACAATAGTTTTTTCATAAAATTTTCTTTTAATTATTAAACGTCTAAAGCGGGATAAAATTTACCGATTATCCGACAACGAAAAATACTAATCGATTTCGCTGTGACCGATCAACAATCGACTAATCGATTAATCGTGACAGTCCTAATTTTATATACCTTTCTTGGTAAGTGTTATATGTTTGCATATCCAACAGTCAATACTCTATTGATACTGTGTTTGCCTAACACCAATTTAAAATGTTACTGTTTATTCTCCTTTATCGATGGCGACTGATAAAATCACGCTAGATGCACTGAAATCAACTGAAAGGTTTGATTTCACGGCTTTATTCAGTGAAAGGACTGAGGAGGATGAAGAAAGTATGACACCCTTTAACATACATCGACATTCCTGCAACTATTACACCAGCGAAAATTTTATGAGCTCGCTAGCATCCGGGAGTGCACTTAGCTTATTTAATATAAACTGCAGAAGCCTCAGTGTTAATTGGGATTCACTGACAAATTTACTTAAAGACTTACAGTACACCTGCAATGTATTTGATGTGATTGGCCTCACAGAAATATTTAACATACACCATGAAATCGAATATAAGCTACAGGGCTATCGTCGGTTATTAACTAACACACGCCCAGTTGATGATGATGGTAGATGGGGTGTGGGGCTATTCATCAAAGACAATACCTCTTATCGATTACGTAATGATCTAACAGCTTTCATACCACATGTGTTTGAATCTTTATTCGTTGAAATATTTGACAACACTAAAAATCCCTATGTTGTTGGAATAATCTATCGCCCAAACACTGCCCCCAGAGCTGACATCAACTCGTTTATAAACGAAATGACCGTTATATTAGGCAAACTGAACCAAAATAATACAAAAGCATTCTTAATGGGGGACTTCAACATGGACCTTCTAAAATACGGAGTACATGACAGAACACGAACATTTGTTGACTGCATGCTCAACGAAGGTTTTCTCCCTGCAATTACTAAACCAACACGAATGACGGAATATTCGGCCACCATAATTGACCATATCCTTACAAACTCACTATCTCCAAATTATAAAGCTGGAATCATTATTACAGATATCTCCGATCACTTTGGAACGTTTTACTCTGAACACCATGTTAAGTTAAAGCATGTCTCTAAAACTTTCGTCAAACGATCCGTTGATTCGCACAGTATAAACTCCCTTAACCCTTTACCCAACGAATCGCCCGCATCCGCCCGCGTAATATGCAAATTCAGCAGTTGAAAAAATATTATTTTTCAAAAAATTTTAACAAAACCATATCATGTGACCCCGCGTTGGAACGAGCTCATCGAGCTCGTTCCAACGAGGGGTCACATGATATGGTTTTGTTGAAATTTTTTGAAAAATTTGAAAAAATGAAATTTAAAATAATAAATTTTGATATCGTCTGCGTTGGGTAAAGGGTTAAAACACAACTAGGCAGTGCTGATTTTGAATCGGTGTTTGAATCATCATGCCCTAAAGTGGCATATAAACACTTCATGAAGATCTTTTCGAATGCGTTCATCAAACGCCAGCCCTGGATGACAAAAGGTCTCATTCAGTCGTCACAGAATAAGACTATGTTATATCATAATAAGTTGAAACGCGTATCGGCAGACAACACTAGTAGGTACAAATCATACTGCGCGATGTTTAATAAAATAAAGCGAGCTGCTAAAGTTTTGTATTATAAAAATATCTTGCATGAGAATGCAAACAATAAGCGAAAACCCTGTGAAATTCTTCGTGATATTATTAATAAATCAGATAACAAGCAGGTCCCCAGACTGAATTCGTTATAAATGAAAAACAGGAATCAAGCCCAACGAATATAGCTAATCACTTCATTCTCCGATTTCCTAACTGGTAGTAATCCACATAATATATCTATTGCTCCGGCAACGATGGAAGAAGTAATATCCATAACAAAATTAATGAAAGGCAAAGAGACCAAAGACTATAATGACATTACGTCAAAACTGGTGCAAGAAGTAATAAGAGAAATAGCGGATCCCTTAACGCACATAATAAATCTTTCATTTTCAAAGGGAGTTGTGCCAGACGAAATGAAAATTGCAAAAGTAATTCCTATTTACAAATCTGGTTTTCCCCAGCAAGTTGATAACTATAGACCAATTAGCATTTTGCCTGTTCTCTCCAAAATACTTGAAAAACTTATGTTCAGTAGAGTTTATGGGTTTCTATCGAAATATAATATTCTATTTCCGCATCAGTTCAGCTTTCGAAAAAAACATTCCACTTTTCATCCTATGCTGCATCTCCTTAATTATACCGCGGAAAACACGAAATATCGTACACTGTCACTATTTGTGGAGTTCTCAAAAGCATTTGACACTTTTAACCATGATATACTCCCACATAAGTTATATTTCTACGGAATTAGAGGCATAGCGAACGCGTGGTTCCGCAGTTACCTCACAAAACGGGTTCAGTTTGTAAAATATGGAGACACGACATCGGAATTACAGGAAACGTTATGTGGAGTTCCACAGGGATCTGTCTTGGGGCCTTTGCTATTTTTAGTTTATATTAATGATATCAGTAAATCCACAACACTGAACATTCTTTCTTTTGCGGATGACACAGCTGGATTTGCCTCGCATAACAATATTGAACGACTACATAACCACGTGAATAGTGATTTATGAAGCTGAGTGATTGGTGTAAGGCAAATAAAATTGTTATAAACGCTAAAAAAACCAAAATATATTCTCTTTAGCCCATCACACATTAAAACAGATAATCCAACTCTAGGTTTGTTAATGGACAACAACAGACTAGAACGGATATCAAACAGAGCCGAAAATAAAGCAGTGAAATTTCTGGGTGTTTATTTTGACGAGTGTCTGAATTTCAAGCACCATATTACGCAGACTGCATCTAAAATATCAAGGGCAATATATGCAATAAATAGAGTAAAGAAACTTCTCCCACATAGTGCGCTTAGATCCTTGTATTTTGCACTCGTGCATAGCCACTTGTTATACAGCATCCACGCATGGGGACATGTCAATAACTGCAATAAGCTCTTCCGTCTACAAGAAAACGAGCATTACGCACCATTAACAACAAAACATTTAACTCTCACACGGATCCCTTGTTTAAGAAGGAAAAGATACTGAAATTTCCCGACTCATACAAACGTAATGCATTAGTTTTCATGTATGATTGGCACAATGGAAATCTTCCAATGAGCTTTACCAATCACTTCCAAACTTATGGCAATGAGTTCAGTAGAATAACCAGACAGACAGGTCAACTTAGAAGAGGTATCCCAAGATCAGATTTTTCAAAACAACTCCCACTACATTCGTTTCCCAAACTATGGAATAACCTGAGTAACACTATAAAAATATTAGATCGAGACCATCATTTATAAAACAAGTCACCCAGATTTCACTCGACTCTTATCATAATTCTATACGCTGCCATAACACGGCATGCTCTGACTGCCGTTCCTCCGCTACATCTTGACCAGCTGAAGGCGCAATATGTACAGTATTTGGAGTATTCACAGTATTTGGGGTAAGTCCACCATGTAGGCTAATCCTTGTCCTTTCCACCCAATACGGGCAATGCAAAACAACACAACTTAATTGCCTCTTTCCAAATTACCAATGCAAACATTTTAAATTCTAAAATGTACTTGTGCATCACACATACATGTATATATCCACGCATCGCTGCCGCTCTTTTTATATTTTTTCTGTCTTTTAAACTGCCTCTCCTAACGGCTCCTCCTTCTTCAGTTCTTCAATTTTTATCGTTCATCTTTCAACCTTACCTTCAGGGGGTAACGGGAAGACAGCCAACTTGGCTATGTTACCTCCTAACAATATGCATGCGACTTAGCGCATTATTCAGCACATTGTAACAAATCAAGATATTGAAAATTCTTGTGAAATGCTTTATTTTTAGCTCTGTAACATGTATATTGTTAAATAAATAATTCAATTCAATCCTTCTCTCCACACCTTTTTCTCTAACAGACTATTTTTTGTATTCCACTTTTAAAGTGATGGAACTACGAAGAATTCAAACAATTTCCGCTATGTTTTATATATTTCAAGACAGCTGAAATTTTATCGGCACCTTTCCTCTATTGTATAGGTGTAATACTGGTTCGAATATGGTGTAAAAATATTTGCATATTATGTAATCACTGTTGCAAATTGTAAATAGCAGAGTTTCATATTCCCTTATTTCATTGCCTTGAAATATCGACATAATCTTTCTAAATTAAGTGGTTTAGCCCGATTAAGAAAATCTAACCCAGTTAAAATATAAGTGGGCCCTTGTGGTTTCCTACCCCAAAGGTTATATTATGACGGTTTCGGACACCAGTGCATACCGCCCTAGTGATTACATATCCCAGTAATAATCTACCCTAGTGACTACATATCCTAGTGCCTACATTAGCGTTTACCCATTGCAGTGGTTACATATGGTCATCTCATACAGTCCGTCCTGGAAATAAGGAGCTTACTTCGTAATCCGTTATCAGGTTGAGCTATTTAACATGGCGATTATATGTGAGAAGAAAGTGTTATGATGCTTTTTCGCCTACTCTGTTTTACTACGCCAATCATGCTTTATGCCTCTGAACAATTTCCGCCCAAATAAATAGCAACAATTGACGCGCGTTCTCTCCAAAGCGAGATCGCGCGTAAGTTATTATTATTATTTATTAAGGTTTAACGACACTTTAACAGCTAAGGTCATATCGTGTTGGTGACAGTTTTACGGGTGGAGGAAGACGGAGTACCCGGAGAGACCCAACAAGCAACGGCGAGTAGCTGCCAGCTCCCCAACATCATAACTCATGGCTAATCATGGCCGTGACAGTTTTTCGGGTGGAGGAAGCCGGAGTACCCGGAGAGAACCACCGAGCAACGACGATCAGCTTCCAGCTCCACGACATCGTAAGTCATGCAGCACAGACAGGGTAAGATTGGTTGAAGACATGCGCACCATCGACGTGCAGTACGTCTTAGTACTCGGCGTCATCGTGCCCCCATGTGGGCAATCGGAGTTAAGTGCCTTGCCCAAGGACACAACGCGGGAGTCCGAATCGATCGCTCAGACGGTCACCCATCCAAGGACTAACCGGGCTCGACGTTGCTTAACTTCGATGATCTGACGAGAACCGGTTACCGCAACGCCACCACGCCCCCTCACGCGTAAGGTTCCGCTCTACAGTTTCGCACAACTGCACAGGGTAAAATATCAAACTAAGGTCATATGTTGAAACTAATGCCATGTAAATTGTAGATGTATTTCTTTAGTACCAGATATATGATTGCATTGGGCTATTTGTTGGACAAGAGAAGTTAACCCTTTACCCAACGCAGACGATATCAAAATTTTATATTTTAAATACCATTTTTTCAAATTTTTCCAAAAAATTCAACAAAACCATATCATGTGACCCCTCGTTGGAACGAACTCGTTCCAACGAGGGGTCACATGATATGGTTTTGCTGAAATTGTTTGAAAAATAATATTTTTTCAACTGCTGAATTTGCATATTACGCGGGCGGATGCGGCCGATACTTTGGATAAAGGGTTAAAGCTTTGGTCACAGAGTTGGAGTCTGTTGGTAAGGGGTAAGTTAGCAGAGGAATTATGGGAAACAGTGGCTTCGAAAAACTGACTACTTTTTAAAATGTCATTTTTATACGGGGTTGTTACTAGACATGTCACAAAAAATGAGATAGAAACATATAATTTTTTTTTTTGCATTTTAGAAACAGGAGATGGTATGTTCCAGCGGTAGTTAGGTGGGGGTAGTGGGAAAATTCTCTGGTATTCTAGTGCTTACATATCATACTGTTTACATATCCAAGATGTTATTTATTTATTTATTTGTGTTTAAGGTCACATATTTCTGCACAATGGCTAATCATGACCACGACAGTTTTGCGGGCGAAGGAAGCCGGAGGACCCGGAGAGAACCATCGAGCAACTGTCAGCTCCCCGCCATGCTAACTCCACACAGCAGGGTTAGCATAGGTTGAAGACAAGTGCCCCATCGACGTGCAGTACCCTTTAGTACACAACGTCACCGTGGATCCAAGTGTGCAATGGGGATGAAGTGTCTTGTCCAAGGACACAACGCGATTGCCGCACGTGGGATTCGAACCGAGGACATCTCGGTTTGCAGCCTGCACCCGCACCTACTGAGCCACCACGCCCCCATCCAAACCGTTACCAACCTCAATGGGTACATATTCCAGTGAGTAGATATTCCAGTGGATTCCACTATAGTTGTATATACAAGTATCTTCATTCCCCAAAAGCTCCCAATAGTCCCAGACTATGACATTAGTTTTCAAAAACAAACAAGTCCCTAATCTTACTATCTTCTGACATCACTCCTCAAATGTTCGAATTGTCCCCGACAATCCTTTAACCAATTTCCGTCGAGCTTGGTTCCAAAAATATCCACATTAGTCCAATCTTGAACCAAATGAACCTTAAAGACTAGAATTTAGGAACTACAGTTAAAACTAGAAGTCCTGTCATGAACTGTGTGCTTATCTAGGCTTCATTGCACGTAGGAATTGCGCGCAATTGCCATATCGAATGGTATCCACCACACGGCAGGTTCTTCCGGTTACTCATAGCAAACACGGGAAAATGTTTCTGCCAATTGACCTCCGGGTTACCCGGAGGTCCATTGGCTGAAGCATTGCTTGTGCACAGGTCATATGCACAGGATTTGATAGCCTTACTATGGTCATAATGTGTAGATTAACGCGCAGATCCACGTGCTATTTGTGCGCATTTCATGACAGGACTTCTAGTTTTAACTGTTGGTGCATAGATGCTGTAATATAGGAGGTATGACGCCTCTTCCATGACACCGAAGTACACTCCAGAACAATTGAACTGTGGACAAATGGTTGTACAGTATAAAGGCTTTAAGCAGCCAGCTGGTGTTCACAGTGATAAAGGGGCCCAAATGAGTACAGCAAATCCGTACTCTTCTACCATACTAGACAACCAGCCACACCCCAGCAGCACACATGACAAGATACTAAATTGTAATTACAAGATACTAACTTGGAGTTTCAAGATAATAAATTGTAATTACAAATTTGTAAATTGTCATTACAAGTTAGTAAGTTGTCACTGTGAGTTAGTAGACTGTAATTATAATTTAGTACCTTTCAATTAAGCCTGAACTAGACTGAAATTATAAGGTTGTAAATAGGGCTGGTGAAATATAATAAGTAATAAGTAATATAATATAATATATATTACGATTTGGAAACTAATATAAAGCAATAAGTAATGGAGATTTTTTTATTGCACGTAATATAAAACGTCGTAGTTTGAAAAATAACTGAGTAATTTTTATTACTTTTTATAACTTTTTTAATTACAATTGAGATACTGGAAATGTTTAATGTATTTTAAGCAAATCACTAAATAAAATTCTAATATATTAAAACATGATGTAATATACAATTATGGACCTTTGTGGTGGTGAATGTGATGTGATATTAACCTAAAAAACGTATATTGACCGAGGCGTTAGTTTTTAGGTTGATATCACCTCATATTTACCACCACAAAAGTCCAGAGCTGTTTTAGAATATACACCATCCTAAAAAAAATCATCGATTTATCAATTAAAAGTTCAGTTATATCAACCAGAAAGACTTTTATTTAGCAATAAAATAGTTTTCACTGCAGAATAACATAAAAATGAGACGGGAATCAGATAGACTACGCATCTACGTCGACTGGAATAGAACTAGAGAGGGGGTTTCCAAAAGCTATATTTAAAAGACTGATATTCACTGAAAAACCGGTGTACATGGATTTTTGAGTACCAGTCACGTGTATAAGATCCAGCCAATAAAAATGTTGTTATTTATAAAGTATATGCCAAACGTAGTTAATATTTGTGTTTTTTTAGATACACTGTTATGCATATACAGCATTATGTGAATGGTTTCAATCCAAGATTACAAACAATACTTTAAATTTATAGACAGAAAAACGAATTTGTTTTCTTTTGATCAAATGTAGCTTGTTATGTAAAAAAAACATCCACCTATCTATGCAGCTACTGCCTCAGCCATTGGTATCATTTATTGGAATCCTCTCATCATATCCAACAAATGATGCCAGTTGGACAGAATAGAGAATAAATTGGGAATAAGGCCAAACAAAATTAAATAATTGATTCTCAGGCAATTTTATTTCAAAACGAATAAGAGAGGGAGGTTTTTATTTTTATTTTTTATTCCTGATGGAATGGTCGCTGATGCCTAAAATCCAGTTGTGAGAGCCTAAAATTAAATACTAGAGCTTCCATGTTGATTTCACTGATAGTTTTTTTTTGTAACAGTGATCATACAACACAAAATCAATAAAGAACAACTAAAATGGAGATTAAAATAATAAGGAGTTTTTTAACCCTTTACCCAACGAATCGCCCGCATCTGAGCACGTAATATGCAAATAGAGCAGTTGAAAAAATTAAATTTTTCAAAATAGTTCAACAAAACCGTATCATGTGACCCCTCATTGGAACGAGCTCATTGAGCTCGTTCCAATGAAGGGTCACATTATATGGTTTTGTTGACATTTCTTGAAAAATTTAAAAAAATTATATTTAAAATAATAAATTTTGATATCGTCTGCTTTGGGTAAAGGGTTAACTGTTTGAGTGCTAGAAGCCAGAATCAGACCTTTCTAAAAAAATGAAGGCACCAGTGGAGTTTCGCATTCAGTCAAACGTAAATAAGTTTGTTCATACAAATTTGATCTATTACAAGTTATTGGAGAGTACCTGTTGGTACTCTCCAATAACTTGTAATAGATCAAATTTGTATGAACAAACTTATTTACGTTTGGTACTCTCCAATTATTTGTAATAAAAGAATTTTTGATGAACAAATTTAGACCACTAAAACTAATTTAGCTCTCAACCAGTTAAATAAATCTTTATTTTGCACATACATATGAGAATCGTGTCGCATTTCCCGAAGAGAATAACAATACCGTATCAATATGTACGACATATTCCAAATCGCGATGTTATACCGCTAAATTCACACCCTATGATAGTTTTATACATTTTGAATTATGCCTCCTAAATAAATATGACGAACGCAGGCCGAAAAAAAAACGAATGCGCCAATGCCTGAGAATCAAAAGATTTATTTTCGTTAGCCTAAATTGTTTTCTTTCACGAAGACGTGCAGTGCTGGAGGTGTAGTGGGGGTGGGCGGGGGGGGGGGGGGGGCAAGTGGAACACCCCAGCAACTACCGGGGGTGTAGCCACTTCAAAAAAGTTAAAACAAGCATCCAGCTTAAAGCTCTAAATGTAAGTAACGTCGATAACTCGTCCTACCTTTATTCCACATGTACCCAATGACTGGCTCAATTTTCAGCATAATGAAAAAAACATGGACACCAATCTTTCGGACGTATGCAAAGAGATCAGTAAAACAGTTTTTTTTAATTTATAAAAACTTTGATATCTCACAACGTATTAAAAGCGGCCGTTAACAAAATATAATCAGCTTACAATATTACAAACAGTAAATAACCTCAGTATAGCTATTCATAAACCATTCATGGATATATTACAAATAGACAGGGGAACACTCGAAGCGTTAATAAGAAAAACTCGCAAATATCCATTTATAACAACAGGGACATAGTTGGAATTAACGAAACATGGCTGATACCAAGCAAAACATTCTCGTTAATTTTGATATTATTAGAAGAGATCGTTCCGTCCAAAAAGTGGCGGCGTCGCCCTTCTAATAAGGCAGGAGATCAAATACAAAACAATACTTTGCGATCACCTCATCGCTGAAGTGATTGCAGCTGAAATTGAACTTGACCACAAACACGTGGCCGTCATCTCACATTATAACAAACCGCAAGCAACAGTAAACGGTAAAGTATTTGAATTCTTTACCCCAAAATGCAAGCACTGCATATTCTTGGGAGCTTTCAGTTCCAAACACCAGGTATTCGGCTGTCATAAGACTGAGCCTAATGGTGACGCCCTTTTCAACATCATTGAAGAACTCGATCAATTCGTGGTAAATAACGACCAAGACGAACATACGTAAGCAACTACCCACCCCATCAATCAGATATCATAGACCTGATTATCACCAGTAAATCACTAAACAATCAAATGCAAGACATATTTGTTGGGCACGATGATCTAGGCAGGGAACACCTATCAGTTCACGTCAGAAACCTATCGAATATTGACTGGAACCTCTTCAGAAACATTGTCGAAGTAAAAATAAATGCAAATGACGTCGTAAATGCTCATGGACTAGAAAAACGCCTGCACCAACCTTTACGAGATTATCAACAGTACACTAGATGAAATCTGACCTGAGTGAACCGTAAAGCCGCGGATAAACAGAATAACCCAAACAACACTTCAAATAATTCAACAAAAAAGAAAAGCATTCCGGGCTTACCAATCAGAGAATGATCAAATAAAAAAGCAGAACCTGCAGAACTTAAAACCACGTATAATCGCTTACATGGAGAAGTAAAAAGGCCATAGCTAACGACAATCGCGTAAGATGGCAAAAAAACAACAGAAAACCTACATGGGCTGAGAGTACCTAAGAGGTTCTGGGATACATTTAAAGCTCTTACTGGCCAAAAGAGCAAAAATGACAATAATATTGCGCAGAAGACTAGTTATGGGACTATGGCCCTGGTCGACAAGGCAAAAAAAAAAAACAAACAAAGAAACAGCGCTTTTGCCGAACTTCTAAAGAAAGCTCATCGTCCATAAGAAGGAACAGATTTGACAACGATTTCAGGATAAAAGTAAATAAATTTGTCCAAGATAACAACTCCGTTTTCAATGAGCCCAACTTCGACCAAAGGCCTGAAGATGGGGACGATCATGAATTAACCGAACCAATAAGCTTTGAAGAGGTCATGGGTATAATCAGAAAATGCAAGTCAACTCTGCGTGTGGGGAGATGAAACCCACCACTCGCCCATCAATTGCTACAATCACACAACAGTCACAATATAAAATAGCGGATTTCTGTCTCTCTCCAATAAAGACACGGAGGAGTGGAATCAGTGAGGATTGCTCGCTACTCATTAAGAACTTTTGGATTAAGTTTGCGAGGATTGCCTCTCAACTCTGCGTGTTGGGAGTGGGCTACGAAGAAACCCACCCTCGCCCCATCAATAGCAACAATCACACAACAGTCACAATATACAATTGCGGATTTCTATCTCTCTCCAATAAAGATATGGAGGAGTGGAATCAGAGACGATTGCCTCGCAGCTCATTAAGAACTTTAGTATTGAGTCTACCTAGAACTTTTCTAACTGAACGCTCTTAAATTTTCCTCTTAGGTTCTCTCAGCCCATGTAAGTTTTCTGTTGTTTTTGCCATCTTACGCGATTGTCGTTAGCTATGGCCTTTTTACTTCTCCATGTAAGCGATTATACGTGGTTTTAAGTTCTGCAGGTTCTGCTTTTTTATTTGATCATTCTCTGATTGGTAAGCCCGGAAGGCTTTTCTTTTTTGTTGAATTATTTGAAGTGTTGTTTGGGTTATTCTGTTTATCCGCGGCTTTACGGTTCACTTAGGTCAGATTTCATCCAGTGTATAGTTGATAATCTCGTAAAGGTTGGTGCAGGCGTTTTTCTAAAAAAATTAGTTATTCAAGAATTATTTTTGCAAGTGTCGCCTGCTTTTCAGGTTAGGTAAAGGGCTAACTAAACACTTTCAAATTTTCTTGAACCAGATGAAAAGCAGAAGGAAGTGGAACAAGCGTTTCGTTGGCATACACACGGAAGCCAAACACCAAGCAAGGATTAAAACAAGCTTGCCTGACTGGGACCAGTGTATATTTTAAATGAACATATTGATAAAGATACAACATCCCTTTTAAGGACTTTTGGGTATATATCTGTGGGAGTGTTTTTTTTCTCTCCATCACCCCATCTTCTGTCCCCCCTGAAGGCATACCAGATGGCCAAGTCTCAGCATCCACTCTCCCTCGTAGGCCGATGGCTGACTATCAGCTTTCAAAAACACATATTGGTGTACTTTTTTCTTTATTATAACCGTTATGGGTGATATGCTGGGGCTGCTCCCAATCTGCAACTGCTTGGGTTTCTTTTTCTTTTTTCTAAAACAACCATGCTCCGGTTCCAGTATTATCATAAATATGCCCACGTTTCTAAAAAACAGAGAGCAGAATTCTTGTAGTTATGCACAATTTCTAGTCGCCTTCCAGTTCGAGATTCTCGGGGGTCTAACCCCAGTACCTTACTGCCAGAGCGCACATTCATAAGATAAGAATATTGGCCCTTACTTCCGGCTCTCGTGGATTCATAAGTAAATAAAGTTATTTGGGTCTCAAGGGATTTCAAATCCCACATCGTCTCTGTGCCCCTTCGGCGCGCTGAAACTTTTCATTCATCATCTTATTTTAATGACTGCTTTAATAGGCGTGACATGCCTACTGACCTATTAAACAATGCACAAAGGTTGCATCAGAAGATTAACAACACTGTAACACAATGTGAATACCAATGTGAATACTACAGTGTCAATTGAAAAAAGTTGTGCATAAATGTGAATTAATGTACATAAATTATATCTGTGTCTAGAAAGCCAGTCCCTGGTATCATTTTTGTAAGACTTGATATGTTGCCATTCAAGCAATGATACCAGAAACTGTTTTCATCAGAAAGGATATTAAATAATGTTACAAAATGATATAATTTGCCTGTATTTCTAACGAGTCTGTAATTTTACACAGAATCTTGAACGTCTTGTCTGATATGTTAAAGAGTTAAGGAATCACTGTGGGAGACGGTTTCCTAATAGTATTGGAGAACAAACAATGCAAGACAGGTGTTGCTGATGAAAGAAAAAGCAGGATGTATTGTATTGTGCAATTGATTTTTTAAAAAACTCTCATAATTGAAGACTACCTATCAAGCAGAATCTTTTGTTCTCTTAATGCATGGGAACAATTTTCTGAATAAAATTTGGGTAAATGACAAATGTACAAGTTGAAAATCGGAATTACTAGGTTGCAAATCATAATTAGAAGGAATAGAACGAAACACTTTAGTATATGTGGGGAATATCCGAAACAGACATATCCCAAGTGCTTCTTGGAGAATTGTTTTCATACACATGTTTTTGTACGTAGTTTGTTAGCACCACGGCATAATTTCTAAATTATTATAACAAGAGCGTTAGGTATTATTAACAGGATGGAGAAGTTGTAAACTGATAAATAATTTGTTATTACAAGGCAGCTCAGTTGTTGTAACAAGATACCAACAAAATAACTATAAATACCATGGTTGGCGTTGTAAAACACAAAAGGTGGAAACGTATCAGAACACTTTCCATGTGAAATATCGTAACATGCTAACGGGTTACGATGGAATTTCCTTATTTCCAGGACTGTATGAGAAGACTTTTGATGATTGACTTTATTTAACAGTATACAAATTCAAATATTAATAGGATCAGCAGTCTGTATGGAGTCGGATATAGACAGAGCGCGATGTGTGTTTGAATCGGTGTGTGTTTTACATAACAAGTTGGAATGGCGTAGTCATATTTCGCGAGAGCCGTATTCTCTCGTGAAATATGACAACGCCATTCCAACTCGTTAACCGATTCAAACACACATCACGCTCTGTGTTTATTACATATCCCATGCATTAAAATTCATTTAAATAAACAAATTTTAACTCCGATGTTTAAACCTAAAGGTGAAAAGTCCGTTTGTTTTGTTTGAAGCCGTACTGATCAAATGGATCGATACAAAATCCAAACAACCTTTTGGGTACCAGTCTAAATTACATTCGTTATCTTTTCTATTGGACGTGTTTGTTAAAATTCATGTCACTGTTTCTCTCCGTCTGGTGTCCATTAACGCCTAAACGTTTGGTGGCAATTACTGTTAATAAAAATATAAATATAAATTTGGACAGATTTGCAAAACAGCTGAAAGAGTCTTTTTTAAAAGTGGTTCGAAGCATGTCAAGATGTTCGAAGATTTACCGAAATAAAGCTGACAATTTAAATATAACGGGGTCCGCAGTCGAGAGAGCCATGGGTCTGAATTAATGTTGTGGTTGGAAAAATATTATCTCATTTTTGGTTACCTAATTTTTTTGGTGAATCGACTTTATTTTGCTTTGGGCGTTTTCATTTTCACCTAACACGACAGACGCTCGATAACTGCACAACGAAATTTGGAAACATTTCGAAGTGTAACTAATGACTCGACGGGAAAGGAACCGGGAAAAAAGTCCCGGCTTGTACATTACCAGTTGAAAACAGAAACATTTATGTTATAGCGGCGATTCCCTTAAATACTAGGATTTAAAGTTTAATGGATGAGTAATAAAGACATTTAGTTAACAACCACGCAAGAAAAAGTCGAAGAAAAATAAATACCTTTCAGTTATATGATGAAATACTAACCGTAGTTGCCGAATAAACGTGGTGGCGCCAGGGATGGGACGGTTAGCCCCATCTTCGGGGAAATCGGCCAAATTCGTTGGGAGATAAAAATTATGCAAACATCATGAAGATAGAGATAATACTCCCGAAAACCCGATAGGTCTACACAAGCCCAATAGTAATAACCCGTTGGGCATATAATCACTGTGGTGTAAGCAGAGTTAATCACACTGCGAGAGCTTTAGTCCGTACCAGAAACTTTCTACACAATCACTGGCCGACCCACATACGGTCTCTGTGTTATATCGTACTTATTAAACTTGTGGCTTTTGGAATTAGGGTATCAAAAACTGGTGTCATGGCTAATCGCTATGGCAAATGTTTTTGATTTTCTAGTTCCACAAACCACATTTTTGCGTTTCGTTTTGACTCTCTTGAGTCACGGATATTGTGACTTTTCTCCCATTTAAAAAAAAGAAATTCTTCCACCACCCCGAACCATGATGGGGCTGGTGAGTCCAAGGACTCTCTAGCCCCTACCCCAACCCCCCTTCGGGGTCATTGCCCCGCGTCGAGAAAATATTGCCACTACCCCTGCGGTTACGTTTGGCCGGTTAACGTTTTACTGTTACCCGCAGTACCATTTTCAGTTACCGAAACACATTTTATAGTATGATCATGGTTGATCCGTTGGTACTAGAGCCATTTTGACTCATTGTTTTGGAAGACATCTACGGGATTTGACTGCATGGCATACATTAAATATCGCATTTAATGAGAGTATTGTTGTAGGTCCGTAATGAGCAAACTATAGAGTATCCATTCAAACACAAAAAATCCCGATCATGGCGTCACGAGATGACGAACTTCCGATGACGACTTATATTTTTGTTAATTCAGCGACGTTATCTACTTCCATTCACCATAAAAAATACTTCATGTGCGGAAGTATGGCATGTTTGTTTTTTATAATTCCGGGAGTATTTTCAATCCTATGAAACCCCGATGTAGCTAATATGTGGTCAGATTTTGGAACAGCTTGGGAAAATATAACTCTACCCTCAAAAATGTCTACTTTGATTTTAACGGATTTAATGTCCAACGTATATAACCTATCTCTCCCAGTAGACTCAAAATGTCTCCAATGTAACAAGTCGTAGTCAAGTGATGATTTTTCAGTTAGTTCAACCATCCAAATGTACACAAATCTACCAAATTTCCCCTTGAAAATGCGTAATTCCCTTAAATATGCGTAACTCACATAAGTAGTAGGAGAGGTACGGATCGCCCCCTTTTGCTTGGACCCCGCAAGGACCCCGGAAATGTTGTCATAGTCAATTGACCAAATATGTTATTTGTGTTATCATGGTAGCCCGCGTGAACGGCCATCTTGTGGCGTCATCATCATAATGATACGTGGTGTCAGTACGCATGCTCAGCGCGTGTTGTTGGGTAGCACGTGTTTCCGTCGTCAATAAGTGGTTCATGTTATTTACGTTGAACATTAAATCCGTTAGACATTTGGGGGGGGGGGGGGGGGGGGGGTAGGATTATATTTTCGCTTGCTGTTCCAAAATCCGACCACATATTAGCTGCATCGGGGTATCACAGGATTCAAAACACTCTGTGAATTAAAAAAATATCAAACATGATGTATTTCTGGACATGAAATAATTTTCATAGCGAGTGGAAGGAGATAACTTCGCTGAAACACCGAAAGACTGAAAGTGTCACAGGTAGTTTGTCATCACGTGACGCCATGACGGGAAAATCGGGAAGTGTTTATGTTTCCATGAATATTCTATAGTTTGCTCAGCATGGACCTACAACAACGATACTCTCTTCAAATACGATATGCAATGTTTGCCATGCGATAAAATTCAGCAGAGATACTCTGGTCATCATTCAAATCCCGAAACTTTAATGAGTGTCCTATCACGTGGTGGCGTAAATTCCCCCGAGGAGGGTGGTATGTGCATTCTACGTCCCCTACTAGTTATTTCCAAGACCTTGCTTCTTGGATCAGAATATCTGCAACAGATATTGCGCTCACGGCCTGTCACGCCTGGTACTGCGGAATAGGAAGGGAAAATGTCTTCCATCAGTGTAGGAGGGAGTGGCGGTGTTGTGAGTGCTTTTTTCGTAACTTGTCTCCAACTAATTTCAGAATAATTGGCGTATCAATTTGGTCATGTCTTCCAGGAGCCACAATCCAAAAATGAGTAGTCGGTTTCAGGCGCGTAGCGTTGCCTTGTATCCGTATTTGGTGGGGTGAGGGCACATGGAGCTTTTTGGCAGGCCAAGCATTTTTATACCGTATAGGCATACCACGAAGATCGATGTCATTCTTTCGGAGTTGGCGGAAATTATCGGAGGGGTGGGGGGTGGGGGTACGCAATTGGCCGTTGTGAGATGACTGACTGCAAGTTCGTCTCATTCAATCTTTTTTTCGATAATAAGTTTTTAACATTGATTGCCTGGAAGCTGGAACATTACATACATTTTCTTAACGGGTCTTCTGAACGCGTGCCTACGGACCTCAACAGATTATTCACTTAACACAAGTAACAATCACCAAATTGGCTCCAGCTGTCAGCAGTATCGTGGTTAACACTTTTCACCTCCACACCCACTTTAGTCATATATGGATGACATCTATGTACGCCTGAATGTGAGAAAATTGAATAAGATTTACGACATACTCTCTGAGCCCTTTCTAACAATTAAACAGATGGTTGGTTTGATCTGCGCACACCAGAACGTACAGATAATTATCATAAGATAGGTGACAGCGTAAGTGTTGAAAAGCTCAACAGAATGTCACGGTTTTCTCAACGCATTACCAACTGTCGTAACTAAACTAGTAACCACGTGTAACGGTTGTATATCCACTCTGATTTTCATAATGCTGGATGCACTGGGAACAAGTTCATTTTTTAAATTTTTCTACTTCACAAACACCTATTTCAGCACATTTCCAAAGAGCCATGATAGTGGCTTCTGGTACTCAACCAGTTATGATGAAACTCCCAGGGTGCATGTTTTTGATTTATAAAAAAAACAATTATTTCCCGTTAATCGCGTTTCAATTAGTTGCATTGCTTGCTTACTGAATAGGGCTTAAACAAACAATGAAGGGAAACACTGACTGCTGTGAAAGAGGCTTGTAGTTATATGACGAAATGAGAAATATGCTTAGTTTGACATTCGAGGATCTTCGAGTCCTATGGAATACCAACAAATATTGTGACTCTTATCGGTTGCTTTACACGGATTTTGAATGTGCTGTGAGCCTCAACAATAACCTCACAGAATGGTTTGCTGTAGAGTCTGGAGTACGACAAGGCTGCATCATATCACCAAAGCTTTTTTTATTGCTATTGACTGGCTAATGAAAAACACTTTAAATGACCAAGCTGGAGGCACTAAGTGGACACTATTCTCATCTTTAGAAGATCTGGATTTTTGCCGACGGTATCGCCCTACTATCCTCCAAATACGACGATATCCCTGCCAAGTCAAACATTGTGCTTGTTAGACAGGGCTACGCATTAACACATCCAAGACCCCAAAGATGCGTATAAATAGCACCAACAAGGTCGACATTAATACTGAAGGGACTAACAACAAACGAGTCAATGAATTCATCTACTTGGGATAGTCATTAGCACAGAAGACGCAGCCAACAAGGACACCAGGAACAGATTGTCAAAGGCAAGAAAAGTATATCAGCAGCTAAAGTTCAAATGGAAATCCAATCAATACTGCCGCAAGACCAAGATCCACAGTAATACCAAGGCCATCCTTCTCTATGAAAATGAGTGCTGGAGGTTCACCAAGCCTGATATGGAAACTCTGTATTCTGGCCAAACAAAGTCTCCAACAAAGTCCTCCTTGAGCTCAGCCAAGCCACCTGTATCGCGGAAGATGTCAATCAGAGACGGATGGCTAGGTCATGTGCTAAGGATTTCAACATCAAACATAGCAAAGGTTGCTCTGAGGTGGACCCCCACAAGGCAAGAGGCCCAGAGGAAGACCAAAAAATACCCGGCGCAGAACATCGGAGTCAGAACTTAGAGAGATGGGAACCACCTGGAACGACGCAGAGGCCAGGACAAAAGACCATGTTGGATGGAGGCATCTTGTCGATACCTTATGTTCCAGAGGGAGCGAAGCGGATAAGTAAAAGTAAGTAAGTGAGTTTGAAATAACTGAAATTAAATCAGTCTTTTGTATCGAAAGACAATGTCTTGGAACATGCCCGGTGATATATCTCCGCCACTCCAGTTTCGGATCGTCCCGAATAAGCACTTTATTTGAGATAGGGCTTATGAGCATGTGTAAGCTATCCGCGTAATTTATTGCGGATTCTGAGTGACAATTTACAACAGTATTTTCTATCTCCGTTTCGAAACTGATAGACTACAATCCTAGAATTGTCCCTCGATCGATATACTACTCGAAAAGGCTTGTCAAGTTCTCGTAATCAGACCTGGATATCATATGATCCAATATCATAAAACGTTTACAACTGTTCTCTAGAATTGTATCTCCTATTAATATAACTGACTAAAATGAATCATTAGCATTTTAGAAGATATGGCAATTTGCCAACTCGCAAATTGCCACGTCTTTGAAAATGCTAATGGTTCATTTCAGCTCATTTAAAGTCATAACTACAGTATCCAATTCCAGAAAATACAACTGTAAACGTTTTATAGTATTGTAAACGGGGTGTTTGTGTGTGTGTGTGTATGTGTGTGTGTGTGTGTGTGGGGGGGGGGGGGGGTCGTCCTATTGAATGCTGCGGGATCAAAAATAATGTCCAAATGATATAAGACACATATAGCGTTTATTACCATCTCCAAGAACAACAATAACATGTAAGACGTTAAATCCAGGCTATGAGAGCCGTATAACGTGGTCAGTAACTTGTGCTTCCAAAGTTAGTATTGAACATTTGAGATATCATTTATATTCATAATGTTTAACAAAGAATTCCATTCTACCAAAGAATTTTACTAATACTGCAATTAGCGAAGAATATTAATAGTGGTAAACAAGGAAACTGATTTACTAATGCCAGATTAAAGATGCTGATACACGTCTTAGCTGTGGGAGTTAAACTTTCTATAGATAAAAAAAAACTTTCTATAGATAATTAGCAGTCCACTGTGGTCGCTACGTGAGGTGTGAATCACATAGGCGGCTTGTAGCTCAAAAAAAACAATGGTCCATTACTGGACGTCGGAACGCCTCGCAGTGAATAACATTCGATTGAAAGCCAACTAATTATACCTTATATTTAGATTCACCTATTTCCAATAGGTGGATCTATTGTTATTGCTATTTTTCTTCTTTTTTTTTTTTTTTTTTTTTATTTCACCGAATCTTGTCTGACGGATTACGAGAAAACGGTCTGTACGATTTTGTTGAAATTCGACACATTTGTAGAGCTCCATGCGAAGTTTCTCACCTGGGTCATGTCATTTCTGAAGTTTTTCGTTTTCTGCCAAATCCGTGAAAAATGTAGTCAAAATGTCACGTTTTGCCACAATTCTCACAATTGCTCTGGGAGATTGGGCTGAGAAATTCCTGATTTGTGCAGCATCACCAATTACATCTGCCTGCATAGGCGATATTACCCAGGTTGACCCTGTTTTGCCACAATCGTCACCCGAAAATGCATTTTTGGCGAAACTTGCCAACATTCACATGCGATTTCTCAGCACTGCAGCAACCTTTTCTCAAAGCATGTCACATGAGAAGGTTGGGCATTCATCCAGGAACAATTTTGCTGTTATATCTCTTATTCAAAGATTTAGCCTTCATCCAGTTTTCGGTGCTTAAATCCGAGTACCCTAAAAGTCTAACTAAAATTCGCTCAGTTTGAGTTCACTTTTCTTCCACTTTGGAATGGAATATCGAAAGATGCTTTGCATGTCCGCATTCACAATTGATTACCGAGCATATTTGCTGTTGTAAGTTTCGTTGAAAAGTTTAACCCTAGAACCATTCTGGTTGCCTAAAAATAGGTACCGTCCAAGAAAACTCCAATTTTCTTAGAATTTGGTAAGTTTAAGTGTCAATTTCCTTCATATCTAATTGATTGAGCGCTAAATATTTTCTATGTCTGCATGCAGCTGTCAAAGTATGACAATTTTTGTTCTATATGTTATTATAAAAAGTTTAACCCTTGCCAGATTTGGGAGCTCCCATAAGGGTACTGTCGGAATAATTGCTGTTTTCGCCAACTTTCACATGCGATTTCTCAACACTGGAGACATATTTTCTCAAAGTGTTTTCCATGAGAAGATAGGGCGTACATCCTAGCACAATTTTGCTGTGATATGTTTTATTCAAAGTTTTACTCTTCACTCAGTTTTCGGGCCTTGAATTGGAGTACCCTCAAATTCTTTATAAAAGCTGTTCTCTTTGCTGCTATGTTAAACTTCCTCAAGCCGTGTTATCAGTAAGTGTCTAGATGTGATTGGCAACATGTGTTCTGTTTTATTTATTTGTGTAATATGATTCTAACTGGCCAGCATTCTCCAGATGCTGTTTTTCCTATTTGATAGAGAGTACTGCCTGAAAAAAACTGCACTTTTCAAAAAAAAAAATTTCTCATTAACCGTCTTTTACTGATTTTTATTGCAACAAAGCAATATAACTATAGTGCTGCTGATTTCTAAATTAACCCTGCATGCGTTGTTACAGAGAAGTAGATATGGATTTCCAGCAAAAATGGCTGGAATAGTATGAAAAACGGCCTGTGAGTGTGTATGTCTTCCTACCTGCCTAACAGTAAGCACGCCCTGAATTCTATTTTAACCATTCGCCAGCAATTTCTTTGTGAAAGGGTAGAGTCGGAACAGATGTCAGAAATGCCCGCCTGCCCTAACTTCAACTTTAACCATACAACAGTCATGACAGTGTGAAAGAGAACAGTCTGTTAACCCTCTTTTGCTGATTTATATTGCCACAGAATTGATAATGTGTGGTGATACTATTTCGTAAGCAGTATTGCTAGGATGCTGTTGATTTCTAAGTTAACCCTGTGCACGTGGTTTCAGAGAAGTAGATATGGATTTTCAGCAATTATGGCTGGAACATTATGAAATGCAGTCTGTCAACCTACCTACCTGCTTTACAGCAAGGATGCGATGACTTCGATTTTAACCATTTTCCTGTCATGCCTGTGTGAAAGAGTCCAGTCGGAAGAGTTGTTAGAAGTGCCTGCCTGCCTGCCTGCCTGCCTGCCTGCCCTGCCTGCCTGCCTGCCTGCCTGCCTGCCTGAAAAAGCCTGTTAAACCGCCCCAAGCCTACCAGCCTGCCCTGGCTTCGACATTAACCATACAACATTCATGCCAATGTGAAAGAGTACATTAGGTTAACCCTCTTTTACTGATTTTTATTGCAACAGAATTGATAGATGTGTGTTCGAACTATTTTCTAAGCAGTACTGCTGTGAGGCTGTTGATTTCTAACTTGACCCTGTACGTGTGGTTTCATAGAAGTAGATATGGATTTTCCAGCAATTATGGCTGGAATAATATGAAATGCAGTTTATCAGTCTGTCTGCCTACCTACCTGCCTGACAGCAAGCATGCCCTGACTTCGAGTTTAACCATTCACCTGACATGTCTGTGTGAGAGTTCAGTTGAAAGAGTTGTTAAAACTACTTGCCTGCCTTCCAGAAAAAAGCCTGTATACCCGCCAGCCTGCCTGCCTGCCCTGACTTCGACATTAACCATGCTACATTCATGCCAGTGTGAAAGAGCACAGACTGTTGACTCTCTTTTACTGATTTTAATTCCAACAGAATTTAACTCTGAGGTTAACCCTTGAGGATTTGAGAGATCCCATAACGGTACAGTCGGAATAATTGTTGTTTTCGCCAACTTTCAAAGGTGATTTCTCAACACTGTAACCGTCCATTGGCCTTTCGGTGGTGCAACATGAAGCCGCAAATAGTTAAGGTTGAAAAGTTCATCAAATAGACAGATATAATGCCAAACTCAGCCGGTGACAGGTAAATAATGAATGGAAAAGCCGTTGAATTGAGAATAAAGTAGGGACGAATCATGCCCTCGGTTTCCACGTGATCCGCGGTGTTTCCACGCGGTCTCGGCACTCGACAAAGATACTAAGCTGTCGGCCATGGAGAGTAGAACACACTCTGAGAATTTCAAGTTGCTGTCTTGCACGGTCGGGACATAATTGGCGTATATCCAACAATGTATCTGTTCAATTTGAATGTTAAATTAGTCAGATGACGGCTTTTTCGCCACCGTGTCAAGTTGTTAGTTTCTGCCGGGACGGCCTAAAATAAGCAGTTTAACTCC
This sequence comes from Pictodentalium vernedei, assembly GCA_031216915.1. Classification (NCBI taxonomy): domain Eukaryota; kingdom Metazoa; phylum Mollusca; class Scaphopoda; order Dentaliida; family Dentaliidae; genus Pictodentalium; species Pictodentalium vernedei. The sequence continues at coordinate 354,608,638 of CM062290.1, forward strand.
ACACTTTCTGTCCATGTGAATGTGCGAATATGTAAAGCTGAACAATTCATCAAATAGACAGAGATGATGCCAAACTCGACCGACTTGTGGTGAGTAAATAGCGAATGGAAACGGCATTGCATTGAGAATAGAGTAGGGACGAATCGCCCCCATAGTTTCCACGCGACCCACGTTGTTCCCACGCGGGTAACGCCACTCAACAAAGATACTAGCCTGTCAAGCAAGGATAGTAGAACAACATCCGAAGATTTCGTGTATCTGCCTTCACTGGCCTGGACGCAGTGGGCATATGAGCGTCACTGCTGTCTGTTCAATTTTAATGTCAAATTAGCCAAATTACCGCATTTTCGCCATTAACCCATTCGCGATTTCTGTCCACTTTTCATTTTTGGTAATTTTCTAACTGTTACCAGCTTAGCGGGGTCCATTTGGCGCCAGTGTACACAAAGCATCTTTCTGTCACCAGCATCTCTTCACCAGTGACTGTGAATCAAAACGATTCAAGTGGAACTACCTCAGAGAGGGAACAGTCCCACAACCCCACACATACACCCAGCGTCAGGTTGCACCGGTTAGAACAGCACCAAATTAAAACTATCACCGCCACTCATCATAACGCTATATCTCAGCCAATTCTAGGCGATTTCCATGAAATTTTCATTCATTTTTCACAAATAGTTTCGGCATTGTTTCACATGGAGAGCGACATCAATTTTGCATTTTTGAATGTCGGGAAAGCGTATGTGCAGTGTGTGTGTGGGGGGGGGGGGGGGGGGAGGGGGGAGTCCCACGACGGGGCCATGCTTGGTTCCGGGACTTTCTAATAATATGACAGAGTTTGCGCGAACTTCAAGAACAAACAACAAGCGCTGAAAGTTTGGAATCGCTGCTACGAAAACATTCTCCACAATCTATGATGCCACATACGTACATGCTGTTATTATTAAGTATACAGGATCTGTTCAACAGGTTTGCTATTTAGCCCTAATTTTGGACATTAACCATACAGCATTCACGCCAATGTGAAAGAGTATTGCCGAAAGAATTTTTAGACACTGTAGGGAGTTTTCTATCGGCTATGCACTTAATATAGCCTAAAAAACCTACCAGCTCTATATGCAATCTATTTCGCCGGTGCCTAAAAAACAAGCGGAATAGGTGAATCTCTCGATTTCTTGAAATCGAAAAATCTAGAAGGAGGGGGTTGGACGGGTACGATGTGTTCAACAGGTTTGCTATTTAGCCCTAACTTGGAGATCAACCATACAGCATTCACGCCAATGTGAACGAGTATTGCCGAAAGAATTGTTAGACACTGTAGGGAGTTTTCTATCGGCTATGCACTTAATATAGCCTAAAAACCTACCAGCTCTATATGCAATCTTATTTCGCCGCTGCCTAAAAAAACAAGCGGAATAGGTGAATCTCTCGATTTCTTGAAATCGAAAAATCTAGAAGGAGGGGGTTGAACGGGTACGATGTGTTCAACAGTTTTGCTATTTAGCCCTAACTTGGAGATTAACCATACAGCATTCACGCCAATGTGAAAGAGTATTGCCGAAAGAATTGTCAGACACTGTAGGAAGTTTTCTATCGGCTATGCACTTAATATAGCCAAAAATCCTACCAGCTCTATATGCAATCTTATTTCTCCGCTGCCTAAAAAACAAGCGGAATAGGTGAATCTCTCGATTTCTTGAAATCGAAAAATCTAGTTAAAACATAATTTTTTGAATACATTCAATACGAGTGGGGAAATATTAGCAACAGTCTACAGATGCCCCCGGTCATAGTATTGTCACCTGATGATAGAGAAAAGTTTACGATGAGACACTTTCTTTTCGAATCAACGCGACCCCCTCAAATCGAATTGAATCATTGGGATGATTAGAATTGAATCGAATTTCGAAACTTCGAATCGAATTGAATTTCGAAACTTCAGCCGTTGAAATTTGTACTGATTTTGATTTTAATAATAGGTTGTTATTTTCAAAATCTTTGTCTCCTGAATTTTAGCAAACAAGGAGAAAGATCACTGTGAAGGACTCAGCACTCCATATATCGCGCGCGAATATCTGTGCCCGCAAAATAGAAATCGGGGAGTACATTTGCATTCGTGCGCGTCTCCAACAAATGACTAAAATTGGAACTAGCTGGTTAAGGTCGTTCCAAAGGGACAACATAAAACTATGCAGGGTCGTAACTATGGGAGGGTGTAGGGGATGTGACACCCACAGTTACCAGTCGGGGTATTTTCATCTTGATGTGAATATTGATATCGAATCCATCTTGTTGGAAACACGTACTTTCTTACGTCACTAGATTTTGATTTATATGTCACATACGCAGTCGATCGAATACCTATAGAATATAGCCATAGTAGTTTGGTGTACCAAATGTTCAACACGAGTGGTGAAATGGTGTTAACCGCGAGCCTTTGGCGCGCGGTTAACACCACTTCACCCCGAGTGGTGAACATTTGGTACACCAATCTACATTGGGTATATTTTATTTCTACCATGATCGTCAGATTATTAAGAGACGCTATTATTTTTTCTCGATTTTACTGAGCAGCAGACGTACACACGTGCGACTCTGTTTTTGTTTACATGAGCATCAGTGGGCGGTACTTCTGCTGGCAATTTTATCGCCGAAACGAAATAGAAAACGAAACCACAAATTTCGACGCAAATTTCGACGGTTTGCGAATCCGCAAATGTCGACGTCACCAAAGGTCAACTTGGATGTTGTTCCAGTGAAATTTTAACTACTGAAATTCCATTGCTGGCGTGTTCACCACATTTGTGTAAAGCTAAAATTTATGTCATAGGTTTTTCATATATAGTAGAATAGGTAATCATGTTATAAAAATGGAAGTCTGTGGCCGATTAGGGATGTTGGGGTCCCAGCATGACCAATTTTGAGTACTACACGCGATAATTAAATAAGAAGTTGGAAAGTCATTGCATCATAGCTACTATATGTTTTATCCATAAACAGCTTTTCTGTTTTTCAACTACATCCCCTGGGAGGGCTGTGGCTCAGTGGTTGTGGCATTGAACCTCAAATCGATAAATTCATGGTTCGATCCCCGCCAGGGGCAGGTGCGTTGTGTCCTTGGTCAAGGTACTTAATCCTGATTGCTTGCGTGCTGCACGATGACGCTGTAAACTAAGGCGTATTGCACATCTATGGTGCACTTGTCTTCAACCAATGATAACTCTGTTGGCGTGGAGTTAGTACATTGGGGAGTGTGACAATTATTTGCCATGTCTCGGTGCTTCTCTCCAGGTACTCCGGCTTCCTCCATCCGTGAAGCGGTCTGACACGAGGTGACCCTGGTTGTCGAAAGTGTCGTTAAACATCAATAAATCAATTAAATCAACAGCAATACCTATTGACAAATATTCCAACTACACCATCAAGGCATGCCTTGATGATGCAGTTGGAATATTTCTTCATTCGCGATTTGAGTCATGACAGTGGTAACAAATTGGGATTACCCCCCCCCCACACCCCCACCCCACCCCCACCCCCCACCCCACCCACCCCCACACACACACACACACATGTGGTCATCCTCGCAACGCTCCTGAAAGTATGGACCGAAAGAAGAAAAAAAAATGAATTACATGCAAAGTTGATGCCGTTACCAGTAACAAACATGTTGTTGTGAATATCCTTTTTCATATTCCTGTTGATTCTCTCTTTAAGTAAGCATTGAACGGAATACACGTTAGCTGTCAATGCTTTACTTTTTATCTTGGGGATTTGTCGTGAATGAATGCGCACCAGATATATGAAACTGAGATTACAATCGATACACAACTCGGGTAATTTCTTTATCTATTCATCGTTGTCAGGTACAATAAAAGAGCTTGTGTAGACCGACATTTTAAGGCTTGCTCACAGTATTGGTCAAGTCAATATCACATTATTGAGGGACGTCACAGAAGGAAAATACAACACTTGCGAGAAGTAGTCATCACGGAACCAGAACAGTAAGTATCAACGGCATAACTTGAGGGCGCATCAGGCTTCGCCAGGTACAAACTCTGAACTTTCAAAGGGGGAAAGAGGGAGGGATGGTTCTGGGTGGGGGAGCCAAGAGAAATATCGGACAGTTTGAACAAAGGGGCCCACATGACGCGGAACTTGATTTGACAATAACAAATTTGTGGGTTTTCAAATGTACATTGACTATATGTATACATGCTCATACAACGAAATACCTCGAGTCGATGGGGACGTGACAATCACTACTTATTCCCAGTTCATCTTCGACATTTCGTCGCCTGAGTGCTAGAATGTTCTATGTCCCTTATGGGACATAGAACATTCTAGCACTCAGGCGACGATTTGTTATCAACCGATAAAACTGGTTGATAGCGAACGTCAAATAAGGAGCTGGCAATAAGTAACGGTTGTCACGTCGGTCGAGTCGACTTGGTGGTAACCGATATCGACGGACAAGTTTTGTGCCATTTGTTCAAGCGTTTCAATGACGAATCCTTGCTCCAGAGGCACGGTGCCCACCCACACATACTTCGTTTATTCAGCTTGGCTACGCCAATCGGTTTAACAAGAAGAAATAATGTGCCTTCTCTCGGTGATCTCACCATATCAGATTGGGGAATGTTTAAATTATAAACTCAACGTGGAAGCACCCACCATGAAGGGGGTTAGTGTTTATTCTCTACGGTAAACAAGTTATGTTTTTTTCTGTAATGTAGGCCACAGTAACAAATGCATCTGATGGAAGTCCTCTAAAATGGGCAACACGGGTATAAATGATTGATTTATTTATTTATGTATTTATTGGTGCTTAGGGTCAATTTAGCATCGAAGTCGTGGCAGCAACACAAGTATAAAGTCGAATTCAGCGATCGTCCACACATCAACTTTAGAGGACTCACACCCAGGCGTTGGTTACCGGGGCCTGCTTTACTAGTAAATCAAAAGCTTGCGTACCTTCACTTTCATAGGCTTCCGCAGGGACAGTCAGAGGACATAGATAGTTGTCCACCGGGGGAGGAGGGGCTCCAAGCCCAAACTTTTCGGCACACCAAGAAAAAAATTGCTACAGATTTAAGAGTGGTTAACCAAATTGCGGCTGTTTTTGCACACAAAGGGGTTTATTATCTAAAATTGAGTCTAAAAACATGTTTCAGGCCAAAATATCAATATTTTTCTTTCTTTCAATTTTGCAAAAATTTATTAACATCAAGTCAAAAAAAAATTCTGACAAATTTTTTGGTGGGGGCCGCCGGCCCAAGCCTCCTATATCTGCATTATGAGTAACAGTAGGTATGGACGATCAGCTAAACTTGACATTCTAGTTGTGTTGTGGTCAAAATATAGCCGCACATACTGTAAGTTACCCAATACTAGAGATGGGCAATAAACCCCCAAAACAGAACCGATACCGAATGAATGAATGAATCTTTATTTGCAGCATACAATTACATAACATATGATTGACAGTTTAAGTTAATTTAGAACAAAAGTAATAGTACACTGCATGGAGATGGCATAGCCAAAAAGCTGTCTTCCTGCCATCCCCTTATTGAAACAGTAAAATATACCTGACATCAAAGTTAAATTAATTTGCTCAAAGCCAATTCTAAAAGAAGCGATTCACAGTTTCCAAAATAAATACATAGTTTATCATTGCAGTGGAATATTTTCTATGTGGAGAATGTTAAGGATTTTGAGATCCATATATCATGGGGATACCGAAAAGCCGAACCGAACCTATCGTTAAATACCTAAAACCGTCTGAATTTTCAAATCTTCCGACATTCGCTATTTATAATCCCCTGTTGAGGCTTGATGACAGTTGAAAATTTTCATGAAACATGTGACAGATTTGCTTTCAATTTTTGTTAACCCTCAATGGACTGGGCAACTGTCCTGAATTACAATTAGACTACCACAACCCGCACGTGCTCAATTGCTTAGCAGTGATGTCTAGTCCAGTCTTGGCTGCCTCAGGCAGCCAAGGCTTCAGTAGAAATCACTGCCCAGGTGATTTGCCTATTGTCAGCAGGACCTTCTAAAGATTGAATGGTCAAATTACATGCTCTGAGATTATAAAGGCCTGAAATAGGTCCTTTAAACATTAACGTGTGTTTAGAACAAGTCACAAAATTACTGTAGATATTATTTGTGGTCGCAAAGGAATGCGGCTGTTGAGCTCATTGGCAGTGTCATTTGGAGCGTTGTGGTAGAATGATATTACGACAACTTATTCTGTTTTTCCTGATGTGAATTCCTCTGTCGTACTATCAGCAAATCTCAGTCAAGTCAGATACCGAATACCAAACCAAAACCCTCTACCCTCTAAAATACCGAACCCGATTTATATTTATTTATTTATTTATTTATTGGTGTTTTAGGTCACATATTTCTGCACAATGGCAAATCATGACCACGACAGTTTTACGGGTGGAGAAAGCCGGAGCACCCGGAGAGAATCACCCACCAACGGCGAGCAACTATCATTTCCCTACATACTAACTCCAGAGAAGCAGGGTTAGCATTGGTTGAAGACAGGTGCACCATCGACGTGATTTACGCCTTAGTATACAACGCCACCGTGCCCCCACGTGGGCAATAGGAGTGACGTGCCTCGCCGAAGGACACAACGTGGTTGCCGCAGGTGGGATTCGAACCGAGGGCCTCTCGGCTTGCAGCCTGCACCTCTTCCAACTGAGCCGCCGCACTCCACCGTAACCGATACCGAACCCACAATTCCAACACCGCCCATCTCTACCCAAACACAATGATGTATAATATCGCCCCCTGAATAGAGAAAGAGGCCACATGCAATCATTTAGCGTTCCAGATGGCGTCTTGTTCAACTGAAGGGACAATATACATAGGATTAAGACCAGCGTACAAATTCAGTCATTGGGGACTTGTTATGGAAAGGTTTCTTTTGAAGACTGCAAGTCTTGGCGAACATAAATGGAATGAGAGGAAAGGTTATTATAAGGAGGAGACTATCCCACTGGCGCCAGGGGTTTCGGAAAAATGACCGATTGGGGGGGGGGGGGGGGTGTAAACCTAATCTGTCCCGACTGTGATGGCTGAAGTCCCAACTGATAAATATTCCATCTACATCTTCAAGACATGCCTTCGTCGAATGAATGCCTTGCAGTGGAGTACCTAAGGTATGACAAGGGTCTGTGGGTAATTGTAAGCCATAGAAACACAGTATGAGGTACATAGCAACAGGGCCTGAACGACGTCAAAGTGGACTCGTACAATAACTTTAACACAAGTGTTGATGCCGACGCAACTCGGGTCATGAGATAAGCTCACCCAACATCTTGGAGTCGCGCCGTGCCATTGCAAGGTGAGAGGTCGCAGGGTGTAAACAAAGCGATATTTATTTTCGCCGCGTTCAGATCTGTGTCATCCAAGACAACTAGTTTTGTGGAATATCAAGTTTAAATTCGTAGAACCGATGTCATCATTCAAATTAACGGAAGGGGCAACCCTAGACGACCTTAAACGGCGGGATACCACAGGTTTAAAGACTTGGCAAGGACTTGTTTTGAGTGACAACAAGGAAGCACTCATTGAACGGAGTTTCTCGGCCTGCGCGAAACAGCGCCCACGGCCAAAGAGTCATGACACAAACACCATTTAAGTTGAAAGGATCTCAATTCGAAATAATGAAAGTTCTCATACAATATTGCAATAGTCTTAAACAAACCGTAACCTTGGCTTAATGATTTATGAATTCGAACGGATGAACGTAATGGGTCCGAAGCACTGCACCCGCTCTCTTCTCCCATTGCTTACAACGTGTTTTCTTGAAATGTTTACACTTCGCGACCTGTGACCTTGCATAGATTATAACCCAAAATGGCAGTGTCGGAAAAGTCTTGTCGAGTAATGCAGACCCTCCATTTTCACCACCTTACTCTAGATCCAGTAGGGTGTCGCAATTGCGTATATCAGTTGATGCGCAAACCAGCCTGAAAATAAGCAGACTGTCTTCTGCAAAGTGAGGTCCCCAGGGGTGAATTTGGTGATACTACCCTACACAACAGAGAACCTCAGTCTGAATCAAGGTCTCAAGCTAAAACAGAAAGATGTACCTAGAGGATACATTGGCCCACTGTAGAGGATAACACGGGCAAATTCTCCCCCTGGGAACCTCATTTTGCACATGACAGGTTGCTTATATTCAGGCTTGTGCGTAAAGTGCTTGGTTGTTTTTTGTTTATTATTGAGGTTTAACGACACATTAACAACCGGGGTCATATCGTTATTGGCAGCTATACGGGTTGAAAAAGCTAGAGTACAGGAAGTGAACTACCGAGCAATGGCAAGTAAATACCAGACTCTCCGACATACTAATCTGTACATGCAGGGTTAGCATTGATTGAGAGCGAATGTGACGCCAGTGCGTGGCGTCATCGTGCTCTTATTTAATAATTCCGGATCTGGTTCAGAAAAAAATGAGTTTGTTGAACTGGAAAGGTGGCAGAAGTTTGATACTGGTAACAAGCTGTTCCTACCTCCAGTTCACTTGAGGGGTTGTTAAAAAATATGGTGGTTTAGACTTGGTGGCACCAAGTATTGAATTACCATTAAGGTATTCAATATTAGAAATTCTTGTTCAAGGCCATATGTTGAAAAAAAAAAACACACACACAAAAGCATTCTATTTACTACCACATATCGTAGTCGGTGGGTTTCCACCATGTCGTATCTCAAATTTTCGAATGTTTCAGGAGAGATAAAAAACTAAACAACAGAATAAAACAGAGTAACTGTTGTTCCTCAAGCAGGAAGCCATATTCGCTGTTTCAAAGAACATTTTGAGCCTCTTTGATGTGTTTTTATGAGAAAAAATGACTTTTGGGTGGTTATACGACATTTTAAAGTTCACTCACAATAACGGAAAATATACATTTTTTAATTGATAATATCTCTGCCATTTTAAGACCTTTGACATTCAATCTAGATTTAGTTTGTCGAGGCTTCGCGCCTGTTTTATTTCCAGCTATCAGAAACAAGCTGCTTACCTCCGTTCACAAGACATGAATTTTGAGATACGACATTTTAGAATCAGCACTCCCCGTTTTTCGAAAATACATTGGAGATAAGACATTTAGGAACTTTATATGAAGATTTCAAACAACCCCCCCCCCCCCCCCCCCCCACACACACACACAATTCGCCCGGTTCATCTTATGTAATCGGACACGTATATTCCGAATTTATAAAATAAGTGTGGTTTCGCGCAAATATTTTCTCGGGGGTAGTCGGCATCGGTGGGATTTGTCCTAACCAGGACTCTCTGATCGTTACCCACATCCTTCCACTTGCCTCCTCCTAAAAGTTTTCGCCGCCCCCCGCCCCAATATTGGCCTAATACATCTTTAACACATTAAAGTGCCCTAAAAAAGGTCCCCTCAGATTCGCTCTTGGAGCAATGGAATTTGCAAACTCGATTTTTCGGAGAGGGGAGAGGGGACTAGTCTTAACAAGGACCCTCTGGTCGTTACACCCTAAACCAACTTTTCGTCTGGGGGAGGGGTAATGGAACAGAGGGTCTTAGTTATGGCTAGGAAGGGCCTTCCAAATATCATGTTTGGCACCCCAAAACAGGCTAGGACACTTCCTATTATAGGATCCTGGCTACTCGCCTGCTTTTAATGCATTAGGTAACCCCAAGACGAACACTGAGGGTGGCAGAGAGGGATATAATTACCTAAACATATCTCCATCACTGTGGAAACATGTGTATTGTGTCTTTATCCCTGCTGATGCGTAACGAAAAAAAAAACAACAAGTACAAATGGCTGTTAATATTCAAAGTTTGCTAAGCACCAAATATTTGACACATCATTGTGAAAATTGCTTGTGACATATGTGCGATATGTTTGGTGGAGATGATTGAGGAATGTATTGAGATGGTCCACAGTGTTTACATTAGCTCTCATGACAGGCAGGCGTTTCGTGACAGTTATGGAAAGCATGTACCCCTTGAGTTTCATGATGTTTTCGTGTACTGTCTACATGTACATGACATGTGTAGGTATTCAGTCTTCATTTCAACACAAAGCCTTGTGATTTAATGATTAAATATGGCAAATGCAGATGTAAGAAGATATTTGTCTGAAGTAGAAATGTGGCGAGCTGTAGGGATTGTGGAGCAAGAGAGCCTGGATGAGATTCCAGAAGTATGGCACACTAGTAGGACGGCATGGTGGTGACAGAGACAGGGAAACATCTGCAGCTGAAGACCGGTTTTTGATCATTCAGGCCCATAGGAACCGCTTTGCCACAGCAACCCAGCTTCGCAGTGACCTTCAGAATGCATCAGGGGTAAATGTTTCGACGCAGACTATCCGGGCAAGGTAACACGAAGGTGATCTCTGATCGAGACCATGTATTCGCATTCTTCTGTCCCAGAACCACTGCCAGGCACGATATGAATGGGCCATGGACCACGTTGGGTTGACAAGAGAAGATTGGCGACCGGTCCTTTTTACAGATGCGTCAAGGTACTGCTTAGACCACACAGATAAGCGTTCTAGGTATGGAGAAGATCAGGAGAGCGATTTCATGCAGCCAGCATTGCTGAACATGACCGCTATGGTGGATGATTCAATCATGGTCTGGGGTGGCATCAGCAGGGATGGACGTACAGAGACAGCTCTGTGTCCTTGAACTTGGTAGATTGACTGCTCAGCAGCATATTGATGAGATTCTGGATGTCCACGTCAGATTGTATGCAGGTGCAGTGGGTGATAGATTCATTCTGATGGACGATAACGCCGTCCTCATGCTGCCCATGCTGCCGGGAAGTACCGACAGATGGAGGGGATTGAGCATATAGACTGGCCAGCAAGATCCCCTGACCTCAATCCAACCGAACATGTCTGGAATGAGTTGCAGCTTGCAATTTCAGCCCGTCCAGTCCAGCCAAGAAGGGTCCAGGAGCTTTCTGCCATGCTGGTCCAAGAATGGACCAACATCCCACAAAGGACCACCAGGAACCTGATTGGGAGTATAAGAAGGCGTTGTCAAGCTGTAATTAACAGTAATGGGACTCATACTCGATATTCAAGCCATACCAGTTCGTTCCGTCAACTTTTTGGCAAATTGAAAAATTTCCTCTTTTACCAATAATATCTATTTTCCATGGTTATCGTATTCAAAAGCTAAAAAATAATGTCAAACACAAATAAAATCTTCATTTCTGTACTTAAATCATTAAAGATATAATGAAATAAAAAATGTATGTATGTAAGTTGATATACTATAAAGTCCATCAGAAATATCGAAGAAAACCATGATTAGTGCCAGGATACTGCCAAATTATACAACTCCATTCCAGTAGTGTAGCCACTGGCAGTCGGGGGATGCCCTCTATCATTTTCGCTGGCGCTCCCAAAACATTGGCCCAATACAAGTTTCACATAAGACAGAGCCTACATCATTTCCAATATAGGGCTACACACGATACAAATGGCTCCGATACGCTCTTAGGGCACTGAACTTTGCAGATTTCTTGAGCCCTAGCCCTATCTCTTACCCCTCTGTCGTTCCTCTCCTTCCACTTCCTTAAAGCGGGAGGAGGTAGTAACGACTAGTTAAGACTAAGGTTGGGTCATCGAACCACACCCACCAATGCACTCACTAATGCACCCACCCAATACACCCACCTAAAAGCCCACCATAAAAACCCACCCACCCACCCACCCACCCACCCACAACGGTATTCTGAATTTTTGGATTTCCTTGCCCCCCCCCCCCATCCCCCTCCAACCCCCCCTCCCCTTCGGTTTGGGAACCCCCTATATACACAGAACGACTCACGCGTGTTAATGGGTTAATCGATATGGCACAATGCATGAGGATAACATAGAACAGGCGTGTAATAAAATAGAAACCTGGCTTCGCACTTGCTTCATCCTCTGTTAGTTTCAGTGACATACAACCCTGACGTATGATGGGAAAGAATTTTATGTAGGTTATAACAATAATACTCTTACAACCATTACGACAAGAGAAGGAAGAAAGAAATCAAAATATCGCAAAACTACAGTCAAGTATTCAAAACATCTTACAATAGCGGTATCTTTGTACCTCTGAACGTATGCAAAATATCCCGTGACATTTTTTTAAAATCCTTATTATCCTGGTTTCATAAAAGTGCGTTTTCAAAACTATGGCAGAGGTTTGTATAGATAACCAGATGGAGTTGATCCTTCCACCCACCCACTCACCCCACTCACGCGCTGACCACACACTGCCACTATACGTTTCACCTCGATATCGGCCTACTAGATCTTTATCAGTAAACGTGTATCTAACATAGAGGCCAGAGAAGTCAAATAATTACCATAAAGACTAATATCGTAAAAACAAACGTTACAATTTGTCAAAATAACAATAAAAGTCTGAGTCTCATTGAAACAGCCTCAGTGATCTCATTCCAATGACAGTTATAGTTTTATTGTTTTGATAATGATTTCTATATAGATTTTTCAAACTTTTACTTCATTTCTAAAAAAACTGTTATTTATTTATTTATTTATTGGGGTTTAACAACAATTTAGATAGCCAGGGTCAAAGACAGTTTTACTGGTGGAGGAATCCGGAGTCCACGGAGAGAACCACCGATCAGCGACGAGTAACTGTCAGACTCTCCAACTTACTACCCCGGCAGAATCAGAGTTAGCAGTGGTTGAAGGCGTGGTTACAATCGACGTGCTATGCGTCTTAGCACACTGTGCCACCGTGATCTTGCTCGAGGAAGTGAGGTTAAGCATCTTGCTCAAAAACACCAAACGCCTGACCCTAGCGAAATTCGAACTCTTGACTTCTCGTTCACAAGGCTGGCATGCTACCCAGTGGGCCACCACGCCCTTCTAAAATAGGGTGGTGACGGGATAAAGAGGACTGACAAAAGACTCTACTCAGGTAAGTCAATTCTTTCGATAAAAAAGAAGAGAAATGGATTCATTCAGGAGATTCCTGAAAAAAGTAAAAAAGACGCCTCATTCAAGAAGACTGTGTCCAAAAGCTCGGGAAAGAAACAGCAGTCCGATTGCCCTAAAGGCTACAATTTTCCGAAAGTAGTCAATTTTAGAACTCCTGCACACATGTGTATATGATGTTGATACCGGACATTCGCATCAGGTCTAGGTTTTGATAATCATGACTGAACATCACGTCCAAATATTTGCAGATCACTTCATTTTTCACACTGACAAAATTGTAACAAAAGCGATTGTTGTGACAAAACTGGTGAGCTCATTTTATAACAAAAGTGGTTGATTTTGTTACAACAGTGTTGAGCTCATTTTGTAACAAAGTGGTTGATGTTGTAACAAAAGTGGTAAGCTGTAACAAAAGTGGTTGTTGTAACAAAAGTGGGAGCCACAGGCAAGCCTGGACTTTTAAAAATTCTAGGGGAGCAATTACAGCTTCCCTAAACGTGTTCCAGACGAGCCATTCTACACTTATATCAATTATACAAGGTTATTAATAAGGGAACTGAATGTTTAAGGAGAGCCATTCTCAATTCTCAATTTGCGGCTTCTATTGTTTTCTACATAGGAGTCAATGATGCATGTTGTTGCGAATGTCCGGTACCTTTACCTAATGAATCGCCCGCATCCGCCCGCGTAATATGCAGTTGAAAATATTAAATTTTTCAAAATATTTCAACAAAACCATGTCATGTGACACCTCATTGGAACGAACTCATTGAGCTCGTTCCAATGAGGGATCACATGATATGGTTTTGTTGAAATTTTTTGAAACATTTTAAAAAATTATATTTAAAATAATAAATTTTGATATCGTCTGCGTTGGGTAAAGGGTTAAAACAACATTTGTTGTGGAAGTTTAAGATGGATGGGGGGGGGGGGGGGGAGGGGGGATTTTGTATTTTGTTATTAATTTTCTGGGAATCAAACGGTGATAAAAAAAGACCTTTCCTGTGTGCGTATGTGCATGCATTAACTGGCAGGGTGCTAAATTATTCTCGGTCGTCAAAATTTGTTCATTTGTTATTGCCTTTTTTTCAATATATGAGAGTGTGCCAGTAGGCACTCTTCCGTAAATTGTAACAAGTCAAAACCATACAGACGAAATACATAGATATCATGAAACACATGGATAAAATGTGAAATCTTTAACCCTTTACCTAACGCAGACGATATCAAAATTTATTATTTTAAATATCATTTTTTCAAAAAAAATTAAACAAAACCATATCATGTGACCCCTCGTTGGAACGAGCTCGACGAGCTCGTTCCAACGAGGGGCCACATGATATGGTTTTGTTGAATTTTTTGAAAAATAATATTTTTTCAACTGCTGAATTTGCATATTACGCGGAAGGATGCGGCCGTTTCGTTGGGAAAAGGGTTAAGTTGAGTTATCCATACTCCAGAATATAGCGCAAACTAAGTTCACGTGCTAATGGAATAAAAACATTAATAAACAGTAAATATTGAAAGTATTACATTGTTAACTTTTTTAAAACAGGCTATAGTTACATTTTCCTTCAGCTGCGGGCAAGCGGAGAAAATAATTATTTTGCGGGTAGATCGAGAATTTTTAAAAGTCGGGCAGTCGGCAAATTGAGACATAACCTTACTATTCGTAAGGAAATCAATTATGGATCTCCTTAAAATGATAATATTTAATTCATAAATCCAAAAGAAAAAAAAAGACACAGTCACGAAAGTCGAGTTAATGGCACAGCTAGGCGACCAATAATTACAGGAAATGTCAGTCAATGGTAGTCGTGTAACAATATATCCATATTTTATTATTTTTGTTATTGTGCACAGGATGGCGACGTGGAGATGTGGGGGAGCTGGAGTTCACCTATCGGGGTCTCGCTCCCACCCCTCCTGGGAAATTGCTTAAAACATGTTTTTCAAGGCCTCCCGCATGGTCCTTTCTGGCTGCCGCATGCTCCCTTTTTATAACCAATGCAAATTTAAAAAATGAAAATGAAATGTTTTATGTCTGATATTTTACCCAAGTTAATAAAACTGATAAATTTGTCCCTTGAGTGCAACCAGGTTTTGCACTCAAGGGACTAATACACCACCACACATATTATTCTGTAGATTATGAGGGCCTAAAACATAAAAGGAAAAATATGAACTTTTGATGGCAAAGAAATAATTACAAAAAATAAAACAACCGCCCGCCCACATGCTATTTTACAAAAAAAAAAAAAACGCTTGAGAAACATAAGATTTACTTTGTGGGTCCTAACGCAAACACCTTTTTGTGTATTTGTTGGACCCTCTATTTTGGAGATCCCTCGATCCTCTGGAAAAGGCAATAAAAAGCAACCCTGATAACTGAGACACGGTTGTAACGTTAAAATGAACATGTTGATGGACGGGCGGATGGACAGACAGAAGGGCGGACAGCAAACACAACAGCGTTCTGTCAAGGTCAGAGCTACTCCTGCGACACGGAACATTTTAGAGGATTCACAATGAAAAAATAGTGTCAAATGACATTCATTTACTTAAACTGTGACAGCAATTCGTATGTGGATATGAGCCCGGCAATACATGTACATAGGTGGACGCAACGGTTTAATATGGCTTTTCTTGTCGAGATTTAACTTTCACCTCATTTTACGAGAGTTCGTATCCTATATTAACACTGGGGGTACCTTCCCTTGAAGACCAATAGCATCAACTGGAAGTTCATATTCATTATTTAAGGGTAGATCAATTAATATTTCCAATGTGCAGCTTGAGGGCTGCACGCTGAAAATATTGATGGTCAGTAGTATGTCATGTACCCGGACACCCCTATCCGGCAGGATCTCATTGCAGGATCTCATGTGACGTCATAGTCACGTGACGTAGTGGCGCCATGTTGTGTTGTCATGGTAACCCGCGTGAGCGGCCATGTTGTGACATCATCACCATAGTGATACATGGTGTTAGTGCGCACGCGCAGCGCGTGTTGTTAGGGTGATACGTGTTTCCGTCCTCCATTTTGTATACTGGAGGCCGCCATCTTGGTTTCTATGGTAGCACGTGATTGCTATGTTACCCAATTTTTCTGCAATAAGACGGGGTATGTTTTGAGGGTATGTTCGATTGTAGAAGAGTAAATCTAATTACCACAAACAACCCGACAATCCCTCCAAAACACCAAAATCCACCCGAAATCACCGAAATTGACTTTATTTTCCCAATTTATCGGCTTAGCACGTAGTGGTATAGTACTAAAGGGGTACAAAGGGGTGCGTTCGATTGAATAGGAGTAATGTTCTGGCTTAGAATTCTCCCAGAATCCCTTTTTGGATCCCTATCCCATGACGTTTTTCCCATTAAAAGACACGTTCCTTTGGTCATTACCCAGATCTCTGCTTCTATCTATATATGCAATAGTTTACGTCAATCTGGCCATGTTCCTTTGTTCTAGAGTATACTCCAGTAGCGTAGAAGATCCTATTAGTTGGAACAGCTTTGCTTATTATTACTATATTTAGCAATTTCTGGTCTATTCTTGTTAGTTCTGACCCTATTCCGAGTACTCTTGTTGTTTCATTTATCTAGATCATTTATAACCAATCAGACTGCTTGCTTTCCCATAATCTGTATACAGAGTTATCTCCCTTGTGTATAACAAAAGCAGCCCCAAAGTCAATAAGCTATCGAGCAGTTACTGATAAGTCAGTGCTCGAACGACTCGAAGCCTATCGAGCAAATGAGCCTTAGAGTAATTGCTCGATCGAGTGACTCGGCATATTGCTCGAACGACTCGAATCCCAGCGAGCAAATGAGCCAACGAGCAATTGCTCGTTCGAGTGACTCCTCGAACGACTCTTCGACTCATTTCAGTATTTGAGGATACCAATGGCCCAGGTATTGTATTATTTGAGGATACTTATCGAGGATACCTTTTAGAGGATACTTACCTGAGGATACTATTACCTGTACCACAAGACATACCTATCCCATATATCACTTATAAGCCATCGATCAGTTACTGAAAAGTCATTGCTCGAATGACTCGAATCCCATCGAGCAAATGAGCCAACGAGCAATTGCTCGATCGAGTGACTCCTCGAACGACTCTTCGACTCATTTCAGTATTTGAGGATACCTATGGCCCAGGTATTGTATTATTTGAGGATACCTATCGAGGATACCTTTTAGAGGATACTTATCTGAGGATACTATTACCTGTTCCACAAGACATACCTATTCCAAATATCCCTTATAAGCCATCGAGCAGTTACTGAAAAGTCATTGCTCGAACGACTCGAATCTCATCGAGCAAATGAGCCAACGAGCAATTGCTCGTTCGAGTGACTCCTCGAACGACTCTTCGACTCATTTCAGTATTTGAGGATACCTATGACATGGCTACGTATCAGTTGAGGATACCTTTTGAGGATACTAAATTGAGGATACCTTTGACCTGGTATTGTTGGAGGATACCTGTTGTAGAAACCTTTCATCTGTGTACTTCTGTTATTCTGCCCCATATCTCATCCATTACTTCCTAGCTATACCTATCTCAGTCTCGACTATAACATTGATCAAGGTTGAATCAGATGTCTCCTGTATACATATAAGGCATTCCGTAATTGAGATTCCTAGCCGAGTCCGTAAAAGTTGGATTCCGTGATTTGTCATCACCACACGAGGGTATGGAAAGGGATTAATAACACCCAATTATTATTACAAGAACCTGAACAGAGGCAACCAACCACTACAAAACAGCAAAGGTACAACAGAACGAAGATCCAACAGAACCAAGATCGAAGTGAACATAACAAAGTGAAAGAATGTCAAACTAGTTGGATTGATCGAACAAGTTGGACAGACTGACCAGATCTGATCAAATACAATCAAGATGGAAGTGAATTGACCATAACAAAGTTTTCACCTGAATGAATTATAATCCCCAAATATAACCCTCCTGAACTGTTTTAATGTAATTAAAACCCTTGAACTGTTTGAATGAACTTTATTTTTGAACCATAACAAATTTTTCTCCTGAATGAACTATAACCCTAATGAAGGTATTAACACCGTTTGAACTGTTTTAACGAACTTTATGTAATTAAAACCCTTGAACTGTTTGAAAGAACTTTATTTTTTAACCATAACTTTAATGAAGGTATTAACACCCCTTTGAAGTCCAGAAAGTATTTGAACTATAACCCAAATGAAGGTATTAACACCATTGAACTGAATAAATTTTAAACTTAATGAAAATATAACGAAAGGTGATCTGAATTTTTAAACTACAACCCATTAAACTAAATTCTTCCAATAGGGAAGGGGAATACCCTCGTGTGTTGATGACAAATCACGGAATCCAACTTTTACGGACTCGGCTAGGAATCTCAATTACGGAATGCCTTATATGTATACAGGAGACATCTGATTCAACCTTAATCAATGTTATAGTCGAGACTGAGATAGGTATAGCTAGGAAGTAATGGATGAGATATGGGGCAGAATAACAGAAGTACACAGATGAAAGGTTTCTACAACAGGTATCCTCCAACAATACCAGGTCAAAGGTATCCTCAATTTAGTATCCTCAAAAGGTATCCTCAACTGATACGTAGCCATGCCATAGGTATCCTCAAATACTGAAATGAGTCGAAGAGTCGTTCGAGGAGTCACTCGAACGAGCAATTGCTCGTTGGCTCATTTGCTCGATGGGATTCGAGTCGTTCGAGCAATGACTTTTCAGTAACTGCTCGATGGCTTATAAGGGATATTTTGGATAGGTATGTCTTGTGGTACAGGTAATAGTATCCTCAGATAAGTATCCTCTAAAAGGTATCCTCGATAGGTATCCTCAAATAATACAATACCTGGGCCATAGGTATCCTCAAATACTGAAATGAGTCGAAGAGTCGTTCGAGGAGTCACTCGATCGAGCAATTCGTTGGCTCATTTGCTCGATGGGATTCGAGTCATTCGAGCAATGACTTTTCAGTAACTGATCGATGGCTTATAAGGGGTATTTGGGATAGGTATGTCTTGTGGTACACGTAATAGTATCCTCAGGTAAGTATCCTCTAAAAGGTATCCTCGATAAGTATCCTCAAATAATACAATACCTGGGCCATAGGTATCCTCAAACTGAAATGAGTCGAAGAGTCGTTCGAGGAGTCACTCGAACGAGCAATTGCTCGTTGGCTCATTTGCTCGCTGGGATTCGAGTCGTTCGAGCAATATGCCGAGTCACTCGATCGAGCAATTACTCTAAGGCTCATTTGCTCGATGGCCTTCGAGTCGTTCGAGCAATGACTTATCAGTAACTGCTCGATAGCTTATTGGCTTTGGGGCTGCTTTTGTTATACACAAGGGAGATAACTCTGTATACAGATTATGGGAAAGCAAGCAGTCTGATTGGTTAAAAATGATCTAGATAAATGAAACAACAAGAGTACTCGGAATAGGGTCAGAACTAACAAGAATAGACCAGAAATTGCTAAATATAGTAATAATAAGCAAAGCTGTTCCAACTAATAGGATCTTCTACGCTACTGGAGTATACTCTAGAACAAAGGAACATGGCCAGTTAGACATAAACTATTGCATATATAGATAGAAGCAGAGATCTGGGTAATGACCAAAGGAACGTGTCTTTTAATGGGAAAAACGTCATGGGATAGGGATCCAAAAAGGGATTCTGGGAGAATTCTAAGCCAGAGCATTACTCCTGTTTAATCGAACGCACCCCTTTGTACCCCTTTAGTACTATACCACTACGTGCTAAGCCGATAAATTGGGAAAATAAAGTCAATTTCGGTGATTTCGGGTGGATTTTGGTGTTTTGGAGGGATTGTCGGGTTGTTTGTGGTAATTAGATTTACTCTTCTACAATCGAACATACCCTCAAAACATACCCCGTCTTATTGCAGAAAAATTGGGTAACATAGCAACCACGTGCTACCATAGAAACCAAGATGGCGGCCTCCAGTATACAAAATGGAGGACGGAAACACGTATCACCCTAACAACACGCGCTGCGCATGCGCACTAACACCACGTATCACTATGGAGATAACGTCACAACATGGCCGCCCACGCGGGTTACCATGACAACACAACATGGCGCCACTACGTCACGTGACTATGACGTCACATGAGATCCTGCAATGGGATCCTGCCGAATAGGGGTGTCCGGGTACATGACATACTACTATGGTCCAAACATCCAAATTTACTGAACAGCCATTTACTTTACGAAATCATAATTGTTAAGGAGTTTCGAAAATATACATATGTTTTGGGATACTCAGTTGGGCAAATTCTCTTGCTTGCCCGGGGTGGGGGTGGGGGGATGCGTGATAATTGGTGGAAATTTCTATTTTTCAGATTTATTTACACACCCACCCTTTCCAGCATATTTTTTCCATGACATTTTGGGGAACCCATCCCTCTTCTCATACATTTTTATACAAAGCTTTGGCACTCGAACACTAAGTCGAAACGCGTAATGCACACTGAATCAGTGCATATTTTTATATGTCCAAATATGTTTCCATTTACTCTATCAGGTGCATTTTTCAAGACTTAACAGATTCACATCAGTTCACAAAGACACATTACTATACAGCTTGAACCCCATGTGGATCCTGGTATATTAGGTCCACATTTGGTAGCAAGGTTGTTAACTCACAACAGCGATGGCCTGGCTGTTCATACAGACATTTTAATACTATACTGATGTAGCAAATTCTAAGGAATTTGTTTTAATCTTATATTGAGGTGTCTGTGTGGATGAACTTGTTAGTTCCTCCAGTGGTTGGTGAATTCCTCAGGCCATCCAGTGGATCTGTTTGAATAATTCTACCTTTATCTTGGGAACTAACAACGGTGTGATATAGGTATCATATAGCTACAGCTGTTGAAAGCAACGTAAAAAAATCCCAATCAAACCAGATCAGACAATTAAGACAAACTAAATGTGTAGCTTAATATTCTTACGTATATACAAATCTAGTTTCTCGGTGTTTATCTTGCAAATGAAACTCAATTATTCTTTTTCCCAGAAACCTTTGATTTCAAACCAAATTTAAATAAGGTTTTCCTAATTTTACCTCTGATATGCAATGATTTGCACCTCGAGAAGTCTATTTTCTGTAAATCCTGACATATGCAGGCATATGTGAGCACTGTCCCTGTTGAACCCATAATTAATTAACTACTGCTTATACTGTAACCGTGTGTATGTTGCAAATATTAGTTGAGTAAATGGGAACTTGTTTTTGTTCTGGCTCAAGAAGGGAAAACCTTAAATTTTTGTTATCGCATCTGCATACCAGGATAGCGATCAAAAAGACCTTTTTGCTTTTGTTAAATCCGACTTTTTTGTTTTTGTTGTTTTCAATTTTTTCATTTTGAAAAATCAGTCCCACCTAGCTGTTATGACTCATCAGACAATATTATATATACTATGCTTTATTTTAAAGAATGTTCCATTACAAAAAAACTTGATATGAATGAATTATGTTGTGAATGGATATTTTTTGTTGACTTTAGGAGAAAATTGTCAGGCAATTTTTTTCCTCTCAATTTTGGGCACCCACCCCCATCCATAAGTCAGTTTTGGATGAAAGTCTCCAATATTTTTATATTAATTAATAATTATTATATTAGTTTTGTTAATAATGCTTCTAAATGGGCTGTTATGATCAATTGGTGACATTTTGTTACAGATTGGGACACAAAAGATGCCGTAACAATGAAAAAGGAAAATAAACACATTAACTGTTTTCGCACATTTCTTTGTCACTTGACTACCTACCCACTCCCCACCTATGTTCATGCAATGCTTTTCTGCCCCCCCCCCCCCCCCCCCCAGCTTGCCCGACAAAATATACACAGATTAGAAATTGCAATAAATGACCGACTCATTTTATCGGTAGAATTCCACATCTAGGGAGAGAGTAAATAATAACAAATAATTTTTATGACGATGACCCGTGAAAGCAATCAAAAGGTCGGGCACCTCTACCTGGATGGGGTGCAATTGTTGTGTTAAAAATACAGAATTTTGTTGATAGTGTGTAATTGTTGTATGTTTAAAATACAGTATTTTGTTGATAGTGTGTAATTGTTGTATGTTTAAAATACAGTATTTTGTCAATAGAAAGTATATTTGTAGCGTATACGTCTCTGATAACAGCAATTAGGTATGTTCAAGCGTTTGGGCGATATGGCCGAGGCCCTGCTTCACATATGTGAAGATCTGGAAAGTAGTGTGTTGGTGAGTTCTAAAGCTACAATGCGCTAACTAATTAAGAAGAAATTGTATTCTAATTGAGAGGGGCAGTTATTTTCTTTGGGGTGGAAATGCAAGGATCACCAGGCACCCATAACTGTCGTCCGTTGCAGTCAGAAAATATCCAAAACAGAAAACTATACGAAGTTCAATTTAAAGTGCATCAATCGAGCTGGTTATATTCAATTTCAAAGACCTCACTTATTGCTCAAATTTATTACTTTAAAACTGAATATATTCGAGAAATAGACCGACAGTTTGCAGTCCCTCGTGCCCAAGGGAACCCCGTAGGTTCGTGTCAGTAGACGTCCACGAACTGCGGAGGATTCATGAGCGCTCATACATGCTAAATAGCGAAGAGCTATGGGGTGCCTGTGCGCTTGGGATATTTGTGTTAGAATTGTTTGGTGGGAGACAGCTGGCAGACGTTGATAATAGACTGTGAGAACTTTATTCGTAAAATGTGAATTAGTAATTATTTGGTAGGTGGACGCAGGAGAGTGAGGTTGCTTCGTTAGGTAAAGGGTTAACTGGTAGAGTAGTGGAAGCCCATATTTGGGCTTTACTCAGAAGTGTCGGTACCACAGCTTAAAGGGCTTCATATTTTGTGAATGTTGAAGGATGTTTGAAGTGAAATCATAGCTTCCAGCCGAAAGGCCAACGGTTCGATCTCCTCCAGGGGTAACAGCGTTGTGTCCTTGGACAAGACACTAAATCCCGATTGCCCACGTGGGGGCACGGTGGCGCCGTGTACCACTTATTATATTTATGTATTGGAGTTTAACGACTCTTTCGACAGCCAGAGTCACTTCGTGTCGGACCGTTTTACGAGTGGAGGAAGCCGAAGTACCCGGAGAGAACCACTGAGCAACGGCGAGCAACTGTTAGGCTCCCCAACATACTAACTTCACACAAGCAGGGTTAACGTTTGTTGAAGACAAGTGCACCATCGACGTGCAGTACGCCTAAGTACACAACGCAACCGTGCCCCCACGTAGGCAATGGGAGTGAAGTGTCTTGCCCAAGGACACAACGCGGTTGCCACAGGTGGGATTCGAACCGAGGACCTCTCGGCTTGCAGCCTTCACCCGTACCTACTGATCCACCACGCGCCCCCGCCGTGTAATAAGGCGTACTGCTCGTCGATGGTGCACTTCAACCAATTCTAGCCCTTCTTGTGCTGAGTTAGTAAGTTGGAGAGTCTGGCAGTTGCTCGCCGTTGCTCGGTGGTTCACTCTGGATACCCCGGCTTCCTCCATCCATAAAACTGTCCGACACAAGGTGACCCTTGTTGTCGGAAGTGTCGTTAAACCCCAAGTAATAAATAAATACATAAGTGAAATTATTTAGTCTGTTAGGGGTAGCCTTGTTACAATTCATGTGAGAGTGCCTATTGGCACTCTCCCATAAATTGTAACAAGACAAAGATATGTGAACAAATATTGATGATCAAAAAATAAGTCAGCACTCTACCGGTTAAAAAGTATACGTTATGTTTCAAGTTCGCACCGGCCGTCAACGACCCGGGTACACTGTCGGAAATGTTTAGATCCTTGCTTCGGGCCTGTTCATCATAACTCACCTGTTACTTGTTGTAAACAGACTCATGTTGTTCAAACAACCAAAGCATGAACCGATTCTCTTTGATCGTCTGACAGTTTATCGAACATAATATTGGTCGAAAGGTAGAAAAGTATTTAAATATGATTTGTACACAATGATACATGACGTATTTGAGATGCAATTTATTGATCGCCCGACTCGAACATTTATCAAACCACTTTTTTGTCAACAAAGCTGGAAATAGCTACCAAAGGAAGCGATGGGAATTAAGTTTAATACTTCACCAGGGTGAGTTTTTTGTTTATAATTTAATATTACCGAAAACGTTCGAAAGTAAGACGTAGTACAAACTTCACATTGACCAATCTTTCTAAAGGCAACATTACCGTGTCTTCAAATTGCCTTTCATGTGACATATTGAACGGCAAAATAAAAAATTAGAATATGGTTTCGATCTTTTGTTTGGCCTCGTATTGGAACGAAATCAACAAAAACGGCACCCGAATTTGATAATGAATTTAATGTTTGTTTTGTAATGGACAACTTGCGAAAATTATAGCTAGAAAAAAACCCTGTTTGAACGAAGCTATTTAGAATAAGAAACCTTTGCATGTGTACGGCGAATAGAGAGAAACACAGCTAACATCCATTGTTTTGTAAAATGAGTTCGCCGGCTAGCTATTCATGCTTTCATTCACTGGGATTACAACGTATGTGTAATGGTCGATGTATAGGTCCATTTACCAACCAGTCTGGTCTGTCCGGTTCTTTTAGTCTCGTGGTAAATCGGTCGCTTTGTGTGCTAGAGGTCGACGGTTCGAGCCTCAGGACCCGCACTTCTCTCTCTGTGTTTGTTACTTTGGTGCCGTTGAGCAGTGGGTGCTGTGGTGGGGCATGTGGATGCTTCGATCGCTCTGAGGTGGAACTTGTGGTGAGTTGCACGATGGGTGAATCAAACAGAACGTGAGAGTAAGTGTAGAGGTCGAGGTATAAGAGCCATTTATCAAACAACCTGGTTGGTTCGGATATCTTAGTCTCGTGGTAAATCGTTCGTTTTGTGTGCTAGAGGTCGACTGTTCGAGCCTCGGCTCCCGCACTTCTCTCTCGGTATGTTACATATGTATTATGTAAAGCATAATATACTCGGCCCGGGATATTCAGTCAGAGAATGGTCTAGGGCAAAACCTTCGACCATTATCTCAAAAACCAGTTCACATTAAATTCTTGAGTGAAAGCAAAAAAAAAAAAAAAAAAAAAAAAAAAAATTAAAGTTGTTCACATTGGGGAAAACAAAATTAAAAATCTTATCAGTTTCTCGGGGAGTTACAGCACAGTCGCCATGGACTGGTCGTAATTCACGCGGGAGTTACAGCACAGTCGCCATGGCTGGTCCTGACACATGCGTTTACAAGGTAATAAAAAATCATCATCAGCAAAATTTTAATCGTTGAAGCATCGGGTAGTACCCGGTGCTTAATTAATTAATTTTTTTGATGATTATTCGTATAATTAGTATTTGCAATCTAATATTATTGCGTCTATGGAAATATTGCCCACCCAGTGGAAAGTGACCAGTCCATGGCAGCCGTACTAGATCGTTCGGAATAACTCATCGAAAACAACAACACGGATGTCTCAGAAGCAACGCGAACGAAAACTCGGACAGGTCACGTTGAGTTATTGGTACGGTAACTGTATCATTTAAAAAAATACCAAGTTATTCCTCTGAAGTATGCCCGACCCTTCTTAAAAATAGTCTTATGATTCTTTTGGAAGTTGAAACAAAATAAGTTGTTGGCGGTAGTGTTTTAATGTGTGATTCACTATCTCTGGATGTCCCAATTCTTGAGGTCGGGACAGTTTATCCTCTAGAAGATATTCGTTTGCTAAAATGTCCTTCCAGTCAAATTTTGTTTCCTTTTATAATTTTAAATACAATGGAATAATAAAATGATAAAATCAAGATCGTGCTGTACAACACAAAGTTGTACAGTATGGCCGCCGTGGACTGGCCAGTTTCCTTGGGATGGGCAGTACAGTGGAGCCCACTTAATTGGATATCTCTTAATTGTATATCCCTGTTAATTGAATATAATTTTCAAACACAAAACCATTTACCATACCTTCAGTACAAATTTGATCTGTTAATTGCATATGGGTTGTAGAGTAAACTCCTGTTAATTGTATATCAATTTTTGTAATATGTCAAAAATATTACTGTGACATGCACCAAATTCACCCCATGTATCAACATGTTTGACCTCACTACATCCAATACAGGCATTTATTCTATTATATCTTGTTTGACAGAGCTCTGTGAGCTCTGTCAAACAAGATATAATAGAATAAATGCTCAGTTTAACTCCAGAACACAGGAAACTGACCAATTCCCTGTTAATTGTATACTCCTGTTAATTGAATAATTTTCACTGGCAAAATGGATATTCAATTAAAAGGATTCTACTGTATTTCCTCGGACGCAAAAATATTAATACACTAATTATAGGAATAATCATCAAAAAATTAATTAATGAAGCACCGGGTACAACCGAAAGGAAAGGACAAAGGAAAGAGAGGGAATCATTGCCAGAGGACTGCCTCATTGTTGCCAGATTGCTGCAGCAATCTGGTGGCAATGAGGCAAGATTTCTGACATAAGGATGACAATGTTTTCAGATCCTGGGTTTTTTGTTTTTTGTTTGGCTTGAACGATTACATTAAAAGCATTTTATAAGTGTCTTCAAGCCTCAGATGTAGAAACTGATTTTAAAAGGCAATTTAATAAATATATTATACAAATAATACCACAAATAATTGGGGCACCGACAGCGAAGCTCATCGCCACTTTATATCATAACCTAATCCTTTTCCAAGATGTATTTGTACATTTTTGTTAATGCTCTTTTTAAATGCACATTTCTTAGAGGTTTTTTCAGAGGGAAGCAGACCCTTACATAAACCATGACGTTTTGTAGGGGGGAAGATGTGTGGAATTTTTGGAACCAAGGGCCGACGTTCCTCTGTAGTTCTGGCTGGTGTGTATGGACCTACAATAGCAAAGGCGATTGACATCCAGACAAACCATATCTTGTGGGAACCAGAGAAGGGCAAATTATTCATGCAAAATTACGATTAGGATGTAGCGATTTAAATGCTCATAAATATGATAGATTCATTTCAGAAAATCCTCATTGCCAGTGTGGTTATAGGTATGGAAGTACGGCACACTATGTTTGCGACTGTCCGTTATATACATCACAAAGGAGTGTCCTCTTCCACAACTTGGGGAGTCCAGACGTATCTATCAATACATTGTTATACGGAGATCCCTTATCATCTGACTTGCGGAATGAAGAAACGTTTTCTGCTTTTCAACAGTACATAATCACAACGCGACGCTTTACATGAGTTAGCCTTGGTACACCACAATGGTTCGCTATTGGCGTTTTTCTTGCGGCAAAGGAACGTTATAATTGCAAACGTCACTTGTAGAGGTTGCGCGTAATCAATGTTTTACGTCCAACGTCTACGGGCGGTTCTTCCCGTTAGACCTCTTCGCGCTAGAATACTCCTGTTTGATCACTCTAATATGCATAGTGCACCTACATCAAAATGCCCGATATGACTAAATGTTGGGACCCATACGTAATTTTGATGTCAAACAACTATCCCCGTGTCCGTTTTTCACATATCAACAAGTTGAAATTGTAGTTTGCTATTCTTACAAATTATACGGCCGGCTTCCTTTAGAAACTTAACCTCTAATATCCTGAAAAGGTAATACCATTGGATGATTTAAATCCTGAAACAATACAAAATTATTATGAATGTTGTGTATTTACTTTTTTGTTGCACATGCACCTGTTCTTTTTCAATGTGACTGAATATATGTGTATGGTGAGGCGTTTCGCCAAACCAAGTTTCTATTTTAGGAAAATAAAATTATTGTTTAAAAAAAATTAAAATTTTGCTGTTGATGATTTTTATTACCTGTTAAACGCATGCGTGGACATCACTACCAAGGCGTGGATTACGCCCAGTCCACGACGGCTGTACTTATCTCCGGATGTCCCAATTCCTGAAGTTTGTCAGTTTATCGCACAGAACCTATTCGCTTGCTAAAATGTCATTCAAGTCAAATTTTGTTTCCTTTTATAATTTGAAATACAATAACAAAATGAGAAAATCAAGATCGTGACTTTGGCAATTCCGACGGATCAAAATAAAATCTCAGTTTTGTAGACACAAAGTTGTAAATTACTAAGTATAACATTAGGTAACTAATATTCATATATCCCTTTACCCAACGTAACGGCCAAAACCGGCCAGCGCTATTCTCAAAAATCGCCAATTAATTTTCATTATTTTTTCATTTTTTGTCTCAAAAACATAGGTTATGACACCTCATTGGAACGAGGTCGTCGAGCTCGTTCCAACGAGGGGTCATAACCTATGTTTTTGAGACAAAAAATGAAAAAAAATAGTTATTCAAGAATTTGTTTGGCAAGTGTCGTGTGCTTTTCATGTTAGGTAAAGGGTTAAACTGGGATTGCCTTCGTCTACCCTTCCAGACCATTAAAATCCACCACCCCCTTCCTCCCGTCACTTTCACACCGATAAATCCGCGTAAATTTAGTTCCAAGTACATATAGAATCAAAACCCACCGAAGAACCCAAACAAATGAGTGTTCATGTTATTCAGAACCCTGTAATTTTTATATAGAGTTGCCTGTCTTGTTTTTACAAAAAAAACCCGTTTCCCCTTGGTTTT
Organism: Pictodentalium vernedei; assembly: GCA_031216915.1. NCBI lineage: Eukaryota > Metazoa > Mollusca > Scaphopoda > Dentaliida > Dentaliidae > Pictodentalium > Pictodentalium vernedei. The sequence goes on from CM062290.1 coordinate 354,637,259, forward strand.
AGCGCAACTTTAAACTGGGCGTGATTTTATATTTTACAAGTTTTATTATGTCCGGAGAGTGCGCAGTCCAGTTAACGTGAAAGATTGCAGAACAAAAACATTTGTATGTTAGGTTCCATGTAACCAGAGTAAATTTTGATTGTTTGTTCAAAACTGGTTCTTCAGCTTGTCCTGACAGCGGAACCAAATTTGGTTACATGGAATCAAACATACACATGTGTGGTTTTCAGTCCGTCACATTATCTGGACTGTCAAGTCCTCTAGACACTGAATAAACTCTAAAATATGAAGCCGCGCCTAGTTGGTGTTTTAAATGGCAACGGAGCAACGTCAGAAAAACGTTTTCAGTTGTTTCATCACGCATACCTTAACCTTTTACCCAACGCACGCGATATCAAATTTATTATTTTAATTATTGGTTTTTTAAAAATATTTTTCAAAAAATTTCAACAAAACCATATCATGTGACCGAGGTTTAATTAGTAAATTACGCGATGGGATGCAGCCGATTCGTTGGGCAAAGAGTAAAGTTGCTCGACAACGGAAATTTTTCATAGAAAAACAAGACAGGCAACTCTGTATGAACTTGCCTGGTTCAAGATCACACGAAGACTCACTTGTTTTAGTTCCTGGATGGGTTTTGCTTCTACTTGGAACCAAAATTTGTGCGGACTTCTCAAATTGCATAGCACCTTGTTCATATGATTTATGTGCACTATACCCACCCACCCTAAACACCAGGGTATAGACCTCCATTCAAACGGTGAACACAGACCCCAATGTGAGCCGTCACGCCACTGTCGCAAAACGCGGCGTCGGTATCAAAGGTACAAAACTGTATTTAAAGCGCGATCCTTTGATTTGAAAAAATTCTCAAAAAATCTTTTACCCTTCACCCAATGCACAAGATATCCAAATTTGTTATTTTAATTTTTTTCTCCAATGTTTTCCAAAAATGTCACCAAATACATATCATGTGACCCCTCATTGGAACGAGTTCGTTCCAATGAGGGGTCACATGATATGGTTTTGTTGACATGGTTTGAAAAGTAAATTTTATTCAACTGCTCATTTTGTAAATTACGTGGAAGTATGCATCCGATTCTCAAGAAGTCTTTAAAAGCCTATTGTTTCAACGAAACGAGCTGTTGTATTCATCACTTCAGCTGTCAAAATTATCCGGTTCGACATTGTACCAGTGTCAACTTGAACATAAAAAAAATTTAATTTTGATTCTCAAAATTTCCTCTTTCCTGGAGAGTTTTTCCTCAAGATATTGGAAAACATGAATAGAAAAAACGATCATAGTCGGAAACTGTTCCTCCGCAAGTAGCGGAATCTGTCACTGCAGGCATTTCACGGTCTTAGGGTCCTAGTTTGGACTACTAACATGCGTCACAACAGGCGTATAGTCAGGAGTTTTGCTGGGGAGGTGTGGTAAGTGTCGATCGACCATTTCGAAAAAAGAGTATCAAATGGGGCGCTGTGGTGATAAAATCTGAGAAAATATGTTAAATTTAGTTCTTAAAATATCAGTGAAAAATTACGTCCAAAATAGATCGCTAAAGTTGATAGACATATTTTATTTACCAGATATTTTGTACAAATGCATGTAATTCTGTTAAAATGTGATTCTGGCAGAAATTAACACGCGATTAGCTCGGTGTACCATATAAGGACTGTAACACCATTGAATAAATTCTATTTTTTTTTATTTTTAGCCTCTAAATTATAGCTTATAACCCTTATCGAACAAACTAGTTCCACATCTATGTTTTTGAAACAAAAATTGGAAAAATAGTGAAATGGCGATTTTTTGAAAATTCGCTGACCGATTACATGTAGCTCTTTACTTGAGGTAAAGGTTCAAAAATTCAAACTGCAAATTTTCGGAATGCAACTCGGACTTAAATCAATTCAGTCTTGGTTGACATAGTTCAATGACCTCTGTCAGTAAAGACTGTATTGGTTAACCCTAACGAATCGGTCTCAAAAACCCGCGTAATTAGCCAAATGAGCTGTTGAAAAACAAATAATTTTCAAAACAATTTCGACAAAACCATATCTTCTGACCACTCATTGGAACCAGCGCGTTCCAATGAGTTGGTCACATGATATGGTTTTGTTGATTTTTTTGAAAAAGTTGAAAATCAATAAGTAGAATAGTAAATTTTGATATCCTGTACGTTTGTAAAGGGTAAAAGTTGCATTATGGGAACAATTTGCATCTTGAAATTCCGGTTATTACACCAGTGTGCAAAGGTTAACACTTTACTTAAGGTAGCGAGAATATTCCGCCTGAATTAGAATAAAGATGTCCATTTGCTCTTGTACTTTCTAACGAGACTAAGTTTGAAACTGGGTTTATATCACACACATACAGTAAGTCATACAAATGAAGATCTGTGGTGCCCAAATGGTATTGTTGGGCGACCGTGCATAACCAATTTGGAGTATGTAACGCGCGGAGAAATTGGGTGGATCCATATGTCAAACTACTACATGTATTTATATTAACATAAAGAAAAAAGGGTGGAAATTGAAAAACAAACCCCCTTGAGCCACATCATCATGACCCTTCATGTCACGATGATGTAGTTGGAATATTTTATTCAGAAAAAGTATGGCATTATAAGTCGGGGCGAACCTTCACAGTTGGGACACCTCAGGTTTACCACCACCCTAATAGGTAACCTTCGTTTTTGTCAGCTGGATGATTGAGATGGGGCCAAGGGAGGAGATTATAAAAGAAGTTTTGTGTCTGAATGCTTGGGGATTAGGATGAAGAGTGGGGATGGAATGATCCGACGGGGCGCGAGGTTGATGTGGAGCTCCTTGTTAAAGGACCCGACAAATGAAGGGATGGCCCAAGCTGTGTTATTGTTACAAAAATACCATCAAAATGCATTATACAGTGTCTTTCGTAACGGAGTAAAATGTCTGTTAAAAGCACTCAGCTCTTAGATCCCGCATTATAAATACCCTTATTTGGCTTATTGATGCCTTAAGCGACCCCAAAAACCCCTGCTGTAGATGGAAAATAAATTTATGTTTCTTATCATTGTCCCCGACTAATTTGGAAAATAAAAATAAATATAAAATAACGTGTTGGTATTGTCTAAGTCTGATTCTTTCAAGTCTTTATCGGACGAAGATAAATTTACCGATCTCTCTCAAATAAACAGCAAACGGGTGTTAAATCAACACAGATACAGCGATATCGGGCTCTGGTTTGGAAAACGTCTTATGCTCAATGTTTTTCAATTTTCACTTCCTGAAGTGTAAAAGTCATCGACTGATAACCAGGTAAATCCTGTATTCGTGCAACGTATGTTTCCCCGTTTACTGATTGGGCGACAACCTTAAATTTGTAATGCAAAGTAGGGTTTAATCTCGGGAACGGTAATTTTCAGGTTCTCGTTTTTGAAAGTCAGTCACGATACCGGGAATTTTTCGGTTCTCGTTTCTGAATATCAGTCCCGATACCCAGGAAATTCATAGGGCAGAACCGTTCCTCAACCTTTGATTCCCGATTCAAGTCTATGAATTTTCCGGGCATTAGCACCGATTTTAGGAACCGGTAACCACGAAATTCCCGTTCTCTAGATTAATTCGGGGTTCTCACTTTCACGGCATGGGCCCTGGATTATTACGGTTTTGAACCGTGATAAAATCGGCGTGTTTTGGCCCCGGTAGACAATTTCTACGGTGGCACTAGGACGTGGCTACAGCGCCAACGGAAGGTCTTAGGAAGCGCTAAGAATATACTAAGGTTGTGCTAAGGAAGTACCAAGGATTCGCTAAGAATTTTTACGGTTATGTGACAGTTTTCCTACAATTATGCTACTCTCTCTATGGTCTCTACGGCTATGTCACAGTCATGTCACGGTCTCCCACTGTTTGGTCGGTCAAAACTATATATTTGGCCCACAAGAACAACTTCTCTCACCGAGACTCAACCGTAGCATATCTGTAGTCTATCCGGCATTTTCCGTCGTCAACTGGGACCCCATTTCTGACCATGGTTAATGCCGGATCGGCTAAGGATATGCTACGGTTGTGTCCCGGTGTCTACGGTTTTCTACGGTCACTTACGTTTGGTGACGGAAAAAATGAAGTTTTCAAGCATTTTGAAAATCGCTTCACGGAAAAAACAAGGTGGCAGCGCAATAGTTTATCCCTGAGTACCACGCGGGCTCGGATTTACCAGGGATAATCTCGTACCAGGATAATCACGGATAAAAGCCGTGGGCTTCCGGCACCCCGTACCGTGAAAATGAGAACCTCGCATTAACCATAGCTCAATGGCGATGCTGGTATTGGAAGAAATTGATATTCGCCGTAATCTCATACACTATAATACGCAATCATTGATACCATGGTCTACGGATTTCGTGATTGACTTTCAGAATTGGGAGCCACAGAGCCGTAAAATTCCCGTTCCAGGTAAAAAACCTAAATGCAACGCTGTCTACTTTCAGATTTCCTTGACCACAATGGAGGAAGATATTGTTATAAATCTGAATGGCAGAAAGTATCAAATCAAGCCTTCAACCTTGACTCGCTTAACTTCATTATCTGAATCTTTTCAACGGGAAGCAAATGAAGCTAAAGAGAGTCAACATAGTGAAATCCTCATTGAACGACATGCCGAGTCATTCAGCGCCATCTTGTCATATTTTCAAACAGGAGAACTCCACATGCCGCCATCAGTCTGTCCTGGTACATTCAAAACAGAAATGAAATACTGGGGCGTCACATCTGACCATTTATCAAAATGCTGCCGATATAAATTCATTGGTTATGAACAAGATCTCATTGCAATGGCAAGGTTTGAAAATCAATCCAAGTCAAATTCGAATGAAGCAAAGTGTGACGACAAACAGACGAGATGTGATGTTTTGCGAAAAACGGTTTGGAATGTGTTAGACAAACCATCATCTTCAAAAATAGCAACGGTTTGTATTTAGAGGCTACACTCTGTCTTTCTGTCGTGGCTTTTCTTTTTCTGAAGCAAATACTGCATCCAGTGGCGTAGCCACAAGGGGGCCTGGGCTGGCTTGGCCTCCCCAATATTTTCGCTGTCCCCTAAACATTAACCCAATGCAACTTTCACATAATATGTAGAACCCTAAAATGGTCTCCGATATAGGGCCACACACCATATAAATGCCCCAGCTTGGCTCTTTGAGCACTGAATTTGCAAAAGTTTCTTGGGGTGGGAGGGCTAATCCTAACTAGGACGCTCCGGCTGTTACCCTTCCTCCCATTTCCCTTCATGGGATTTGGGAAGAGGGGTAAAAACCGGATGGTCCTAGTTAAGAAAAAGGGGAGGCCTCCACCCACTCACAATGGCCTCCCAAATATCACCCCCCCCCTCCAAAAAAAACAAAACAGGCTGGGGCACACCCTCTAATAGAATCCTGACTATACGCCTAACTGTATCCGCTATGTATGGATGGCAGCAGTATTATTTGTATGCACAAATAGAGGTAAAGACGCGGATGTTTTATATTTGAACAAGAACTCAGTTGATATCTCGAACATATGTATTTCTAGAGCTGCTTCTCAGGGCGTTCTTGAGGGCGTTGCCAGGCTAATTGAAGTGGTGGAGAAGGGACAAAATATTTCTTTGCTACCAATGAAAAAAGTAAAAAAAAAATACCCCACTTTATTCCAGCTAGTTCTGAGTTGATGGTTCACCGTCTTCCGTAGGGAAAATTAACTGCCATGCCAAGTGGTTCACCACGAGTACTTTTTTAAGATTTAAGTGCGTAAGAAACCGAAGGCATGACTATAGCAAAAGGATCCGAGAGATATTAGGTCCAGTGTACATGGACCAGTTTTAAGGATTTTGAGCATGAATGTATACAAAGCTGAGATGTTTTCAGGAAACGTGCGTGTGTGTGTCCCCAATCTCTCTCCCGTGGCTACGCCACTGAAGTGTCTTCCAACGTCAAGCGGAATATGGCGGATTCTGCTTCCCAGGAGGCTGCGCACGTCGACTATATGTCTTAGCTAACTGTAGATATGCATTGACATTGAAATAATGAATGGGCCCCGGACGGCCTTCGTCTGGACCAGAAACAAAGGATGATCACTCACGCTACACCCAGTCGCTTTTAGGCTCATGAGAGAGCAACGTTGTGTGGTAGCGTCTGAGATAGCATTGATACACCGATTAATGGTCTGATTAGATGGTGTAGAAGGCCATTAAATCAGTTCTGTTGGCGCGCACTGGAAAGATGCTGGTATCATTTTCCCCACTTAACCCTTTGAACCCTGGTGGTATCTTCCATGTCAGTTCCATGGTAACAATAGGAAGAGTCCATATTTATTATTTGGGGATAGACCAATTACTATTTTCAACGTGCAGCCCTAAGGCTGCACGTTGAAAATATTAATTGGTCTACATCACACGTTTACCTTGCAGTCATCCCCCTTAATGACATTATGACGTAGCTTGTGACCCGGCCGGAAAAACGGCCTCTCGAGTTCAAAGGGTTAAGCTGGGTAAACTTCCGGTGCAAACAGGCAAAATTTGTGGTTCAAACGCTGTTAGCGTCCCATTGTTAAACAATAGTAACCTCAATACTAATTGAACCAAAACAAATAATTACAAAACTTGCTCAGATCTGTTACTGTTTTCTGACAGCGTTATTCTCGGCCAGCCTCAAGGGAAGGTCGAACAATATGTATAGGAGGATTTCAACGACACAGTTGGGGGAAAACCTTGTAACTAAGTTTTCATATGGAAGGACAGACCATAGCTGCCACTGTGAAGTGGACAGGCTTCTATGATAGTAGGGCACAGGCAAAGAGTACTTACTGTTTATGATTTATTCAAGAGCGGACTTGGCAAAGAGAAGTTACCGGGAAATGCACCCAGAAGGACCGGGATTCGGGAAAAATCTGAGCGACCATTGATAGTTCACGTGGAGGACATTTCGATGACATTTCTGTATCATCGTCGCTCATTCGGCAAAATAGTTACACCAAGGCGGACACGGGCCCATCGAGCCCACCACAGTTTGGCCCCAATGGAGAAAAGTTGATTTTTCAAACTAAGAGAACACTGAAAGTGATACTTTGGGTGATAACTCCACTCCGCGGGCGATTTGGTTACAATCACTCTCCACGTACTGTAGAGAGCATTTCGTTATACAGGTAGTGTATGCAATCAGATCAGTTTCGCCTTTTTCGTAATCTTCATGAATTTTCATGTACCAAGAGGTCTTGGATTGCATCAATTTTTGGTGCCCACTAAGGGGACACACCGAGAATTTTCCCGGTGGACCATACAGCCAGACCGGGTCTGGATTTATTACCAAAGTTATGTTGTCAATTTTTGAGCACTGAAATCGTAAAGTGACATTCAGCGCGGGGGGAGGGGCATTTTACAGCATACGAGCAAATTTGCAGCCACACTGTATGAGAGAATATGTATTGCTGGTCTCCGCCTGAGATAAATGACTCCCTGTTGGAGGAATAGTATAAAATGATCAGATCACAACACTCGTTATTTCGTTCGATAAAATATAACAAAATAATTGTCCTTGATCGATCTTGTTCCAGTGTATTGTTGGCCTAAACTAGAATACTAATTCTAGATTTCAATTTATATATCGAAAGGCAAAAAAAAATAACACCCGATGAACTGTTGGATTGCTCGCCAAAACCTAGTCATCGCGGTGCGCCAGTTGATTTTGTTTTATTGGCTTTAACGATACATTCGACCGCTAGGGTTTCCCTAGACACCACTTCATTTGTTGCGCGAAATTAGAAAGTTCAGAAGAGAACCATGAAGAGCTTGAACGCATTGTTTGTGGTGGGGGATTGTTGTGGATGGTGGAGTGGCAAGTATGGCATGAGAAAGGCGTCTCATGTGTGGTTGATTTGTGGATACTTGATTTTGGTCTCATTAGTTATTAACCAGTAATTAGAGGTAATTAGTTGGTTAGTTTCCTATCGGCCGAGATATCAGCCTGGGGTAACTTCACATCAGCCTGAGACTGAAGGTCTACGCCTGATATATCTACCGATATGAAATTAACCAAGTAATAACCTCTATAGTATACTAATTGAACCAAAACAAATAATTACAAAACTTGCTCAGATCTGTTACTGTTTTCTGACAGCGTTATTCTCGGCCTGATATCTTTACCGATAAGAAACTAACCAAGTAATAACTTCTGCACTAATTGAACCAAAACAAATAATTACAAAACTTGCTCAGATCTGTTACTGTTTTCTGACAGTATTATTCTCGGCCTGATACAGTACGTGGAGAGTGGATTGTAACCAAATCACCCGCGGAGTGGAGTTATCACCCAAAGTATCACTTTCAAATTCTGGACATATGGACAAAAAACACAAGCAATGTTTCAGCCAATGGACCTCCGGATTTAACCCGGATTTGCTCGGGTGGAATCTCCACTCTGCGGGTGATTTAATGATAATACACTCTCCACGCACTGTATCTCTACCAATGAGAAACTAACCAAGTAATATAACCTCTTCACCGATTAAATCAAAACAAATAATTACAAAATGGTCTCAGGTCTGTTAGTGTTTTCTTACAGTGTTATTGTTTCTCACTCTTTTCACAAAGTCAGGAGTTCCCTCTTACCCTAGTTCAGCTATCCGAACGTCTCGGCCTTCCCTCTCGGCATCCCCACTAGGGAAGCCGTGAATTTTGGATAGCTGAACTATACTGAACCAAAAATGTTTAGCAAATCGATTAAACGAGATGCATAGCAAGAATGTTTTGAGTATATTTTTGAACAGTTCATACAGCCAGACTAAGACACCAAGTGGGTAGAAAACATTCAATATCCATTTGAAATTTTTCAACAGACCAAGGCATGTTGGCCCGCTTCATGAAATGGGGGTACAGATGCAAAACTGTCAGTATCGTGTATGTCCTCTATTTGTCTGAATCACTGCTGTACAGCATCGTCGCATGCTGTTAACAAGTCTCTGGATCTGAAGAATGGAAACGTGACGCTATTCTTGGACACGCGCACGTTCAAGATCACGCACATTTGCAAGGTTGGGGTGGTTTTCTCTGACTCTCCAGCCAAGAATGTCCCACACATGCTCATTTGGTGAATGGTCGGGCCAATTCAACAAAGCATTGTTGTGTCTTTGAAGGAGACCCATGGTGTCACGAGATGTATGGGAGCGGACATTATCCCGCTGGAATAAGAATCCTAAATGCTGTCGCCTGAATGGAACACCACAGGAGTGACGATAAGATCGCAATAGCGTTGAGCATTCAGGTTTTATCTGACGATAAGGTCAGTTTTGCCTTTAGCATGAATCCCAGCCCAACCCATATCGCAACCGCCACCATATTGGTCACGCTGAATGACGTCGGTAATATCGTCGCGTTCTCCACGTCTATGCCACACTCGTCGTCGTCCGTCTGCAAATACAACGCGAAATGGATATTCATCACTGAATAATGTCTGGCTCCATTGTGATCTACGCCACTGTTGATGAATCTGAGCCCACGTTAGACGTTCATGTTTATAACGTTGCGTTAATGGTACTGCCATCACTGGACGTCGTTCTACCAACCTATCAGCATGTTTTTGTATGGTTACTGGAAATCAGGGCATTTTAAAAAAAGCGTCATAGACAACAGAATTATAATTAATTAGAAGACTTCATTCTTCTATAATGCTAATTAGCCTTCTTTACAAAATTTTCTGAGGTGAGCAATTAAAGCCCCCTTAAGGCCTCTTGTTTGTTAGAAATAATAAGTATTTGTCGACAGAAAAACCTTCCGATGGTTGTTTTAATAGAAGTACACACACCTGTTTGTGGGCATAGAATGTTTCAACTCTTTCAACGCGTAATGCATAATTTTTTGTGTAATAACAAATATGGCCTCCCATGAGTAAGCAGCAAAGTTAATACCAAACTTTTAAGTAGAATTTGTAATAATTTACTCCTATAGCTCTATGGGTCTGTAGGATTAAATTATTACTGAATCTCCCTCCAAATACAAGATAGACTCGTCCACATCCCTGATTTATTTCGTCATGAAAATCGACATTCAATAAAGCTACCTCCCCTGACATTAATGGAGGGAGAGAAAGATCCAATTAAGAAGCATGTAATTGTTGAGAAATTACGTATGACATCAGCAGAAAATAAAGCGGGGTTCCCTTTCGTTACTTTTAATAGACGAAAACAACAGACAGCTCTCGGAGTTGTGTGTTGTTTTCGTTTATTGAAAGTTACAAACGGAAACGTTTTATGGCAAGCTAACAAGAAGCACCTTAGTAACTGCCCACTTTGGCTCATTGTTTAGCGAATGTGTTTTTACAGTAATCTGCAAGTTTTTATTCTTCACAGAAAAAGAAGGCAAATCTTATCTCCGGACTTTTATATTAATGGAGAGGATGGTGTCTGCATTATATGCTACGATGCGCACACTGTTGATATAGTGACAGAAACAAAGTTACAGAGCATCAAAAGATGGCGAAAGCGATGTTCTCTTATTTTTAAATAGATTTAACCCTTTACACAACATAACGGACAAAACCGGCCAGCGCTACTCACAGAAATCGCCAAATAATTTTTTTTATTATTTTAATTTTTTGTCTCAAAAACATAGGTTATGACCCCTCCTTGGAACGAGCTCGTCGGGCTCGTTCCAACGAGGGGTCATAACCTATGTTTTTGAGACAAAAAATGAAAAGAATAAGTTATTCAGAATTTTCTTTTGCAAGTGTCGTCTGCTTTTCATGTTAGGTAAAATAAACAGAGGATAGTCGTCAAACATTCAAACTGACTTGGAAAAAATTGTAAAAAGTTAGCTTCTGTATTTTTATACTACTCGACAGTAAAACGCCTGACGTTTATGAAATGATGCGCACATCGATGATACAACGTCGCAAACATTTCGAAATTTCAATTTTTATATGAAGCTCCTTTACTCTTAGTGTCAAATTTTCTGACAACTTGAGAAAATTAAGGGGAGCTTACTTTCCTGCAAATCGCTTCCAAAGACAAAAAATGTCCGCCATGTTTCCCAGCCGACAGTAGTGTATCAGACAGTAAGATACAGGGCATAGGGTTAAGTTATTTTACATATCTGAGTAAAAAAAAATCATTCGTACTGAAAAATAAATCGCAAAGCAACAGTACGATTGAGGCAGTGCAACTTTCCTCGATACTCGTCGTGTGGACAAAATTATATTTCAATAATAATCGATTTTTCGCATAACGATAGCTACAATTTTACTTAGATTTTTGTAATAGAAGATAACCCTTTAAACCTGAGGGCTCGTGCTTAAGGTGCCGGAACAGGATATCTCATAATTTCATTAACCCTTTACCTAACGTAACGGCCAAAACCGGCCAGCGCTATTCTCAAAAATCGCCAATTAATTTTCATTATTTTTTCATTTTTTGTCTCAAAAACATAGGTTATGACCCCTCGTTGGAACGAGCTCGTCGAGCTCGTTCCAACGAGGGGTCATAACCTATGTTTTTGAGACAAAAAATGAAAAAAATAAGTATTCAACAATTATTTTTGCAAGTGACGTCTGCTTTTCATGTTAGGTAAAGGGTTAAGTAGGATGGCTGCTAAGTGAATGTGTTGGGTAGACCAATCAATATTTTCAACGTGCTGCCTTTGAACTGCACGTTGAAATATTAATGGGTCCACCCCCGAATAATCAATGTGGACTCTCCAAGTTTCCGCCGATAAACAACTTGGACTGACATGGGAGATGCCACCAGGGTTCAAAGGGTTAAATTGGAATGCGTTTATTTTGTTTTGGCTAAAATTCTGTCAGTATTTTTTGCTTGTCGCCATGATATAGCCATAGTTGCTGGTAATAATAATAGCGACCACCAACGACGACTAGTTATTTTAATCTTAATGGTGTTTTTATTGAATTTTGTAGGTTTACACGTTCATATCGCTAGCAGTGATTGGTTTGTCCATATTTACCTTATGTGTCGGAACACTGCCTAAGTTTCAACGACCCCTAACCCACGATGAATGGGATAACATTTTGGAACCGGATGATCCCCTGTACTATTATTTCCATAAACTGGGGCTCATGGACAACCTGACGACGACCACTCCAGTAAACTTTAAAAAAACTAAAGCCAGACTACAAGTACTTGACAAATTTGATATATGTTGTGTCGCTTTTTTCACAATTGAAATTGTTTTTAGGCTTACATGTTGCCCAAGTCTAAAAAAGTACCTGAAGTCAGCTCTTAACATAATTGATATACTTGCAATATTAACTATGTATACCACAATTATCATAAATCAAACACAACCAATCGAAAAGTACAGATATTCTACCTTCGATGTTTTGCTACTGATGAACATTTTCAGAACAGCGCGTCTCCTTCGTTTGGTAAAAGATTTAGCGGGCTTCAGAGTTCTTGCAGCTTCCTTAAAGGCCAGTTTGAAAGAACTAATATTATTTTCCGTATATCTGTTTATTGCGACAGTCTTTTTCGGGAGCCTTTTGTATTTCGTGGAGCCTAACAAGGATATCAGTAGTATACCACACGCTTGCTGGTGGGCAATTATCACCATGACAACCGTAGGGTATGGTGACATTACACCCCAGACTCCACAAGGCATGATGGTTGGAACTGTGTGTGCCTTATGTGGGGTTCTTCTGATTTCAATTATAATCCCCGTCTTTGTGAACAACTTTTTGTTCTTTTATAACTATGCTAAATGCTCGAATAAATAAATAAAATAAATAAATAAATAAATAAATAAATAAATAAATAAATAAATAAATAAATAAATAAATAAATAAACGATGTTCGTTTTAATCCAGTGGATCCAAGGCAGATCATATACTGACTCGACCTTGATTGACGGTCGAATCCGCCACTAATTTCTATACAACTGGATTGCTTGAACGTCAACGAAAAACGTAGCCACTCAAATAGAACCCCTCCCCGCTCTAAAATGGCGTCAGGTCAAGCAACGCGGCAACTCCTTCAGTCCATGACGTTTGAGGAAGCGAAAACTGTTACGCTGTGACTGTAGTCACAGCGTAATAGCTTTGACTTCATCAAACGTCATGGTGTTTACCAAGCATTCTTTATGTATAGCAACTTCCGCATCCAGAATACCTGGCCCCGCCCGCAAAAAGCAGTACAGATAACATCAATATATATAGATATATTTCGCCATGTATTTATAATTGCAGTGAATTGTTCTCTGTAGAAACAGTTCACATAAGCGTTATGCTTGCTGCTGGATCCACTTTCATGTATATTCTTTATGACAAATGACCTCCTTGTTGTTTGTCCGTACTTTTCTTCTGTTCTACATTGAATTAAATACCGTTTAAACTAAACTAACTTGCGCATCCCATCCACGATTGTGGCGATGGAGACCTTCAAGATGGTTGTGATGGAGACACTTTTCTATATGTGACCAATGAGCTTCCAGCAATCCAATTGTATAGTAAGGTATAACAAGCAGAAAATAATTAAATGAGTGTCAAACCGACAGATCTACGGATCGATCCCCGCCAGGGATAACTGCGTTGTGTCCTTGGGCAAGGCATTTCACTCCGATTGCCCGTGTGAGGGCGCGGTGGCGCTGTGTATTAAGGCGTACCGCACGTCGATGATGCACTTATTTATTTATTTATTCAGGTTTAACGACACTTTAACAGCCAAGGTCATATCGTGTCGGTGACAGTTTTATGGGTAGATGAAGTCGGAGTACCCGGAGAGAACCACCGAGCAACGACGAGCAGCTTCCAACTCGCCAACATCGTAACTCCACTCTGCAGCACAGGCAGGGTTAGATTGGTTGATGACATGCGCACCATCAACGTGCAGCAAGGCACTTAACCCGATTGTCCACATGGGGGCACGATGACGCCGTGTACTAAGGCGAGCACGGGGGTGGAGTGGGTAAGGAGGATGGGGGTTATAACATATTGAACCTGTCGGATTATTTCACACAGATGGCCCCTGGTTATCCATATAGCCAAACATCATGTGGCCTTCCACGTACAAACTGGAGCAGAAATATACCACGAGATCTTCCTCCCCTTAGTCGACATTGTTAGTTTTGGTCAATTCTACTTGGTTTCACTTTTCAGCTGATACACAGAATGTCTTCAATTGTTCTAAGACCTAACTCGTATCATATTACAGTACAGATGTCGTGGACTGGTCGTAATCCACGCGTAGGCAGTGATATCGCCGCATGCGTTACCAGGTAATACAAATCATCATCAGTTAAATTTTAATCAAAGGAGCACCGGGTTGTACCCGGTGTTTCATTAATTAAATTGTTGATGATTATTATCTATAATTAGTTTTTGGGAATCTAATATTATTGCGTCCGTGGGAATATTGCCCACCCGTGGAAATTGACCAGTCCACGGCGGCCGTACTGTATGGCCCTAATTAATCACGACTCTCAGTAACCGTTGGGATTCGCGTATTCACAAGTGAGCGAATATTTGATAAAAACTGATCCATGTTGCGCGGAGAAACCGACATTCCCCTGGTTTGGTCTCTATTTTAATTGAGGTAAACACTGAAAGGACATTCATCTGACACGCAAAGGATCGCATTTAGTTGAGGTTATGGTGCACAATTATGGGACTTTGGTATTGTGTGGTCAAACTTTTTGTCAGAACTGCCTATGTTTGAAGTAAGAGCACATGACACAGCTCTTACGATTAGTGTGCAGGAGAAAATGTACACATTAAGGCAGTACACATTAAGGCAGTACTTGTGTTCGGGGTCCGCGATTCATAGAATGCCTCTTTGATATTCTGTTAACTGGTAGAGTGCTAAGTTAGTTTTGGTCATCAAAATTTGTTCATGTGTCTTTGCCTTGTTACAGTTTATGGGAGAGTGCCAAGGGGCACTCTCCCATAAATTGTAACAAGGCAAACCCATATAGACTAAGTAATTTCACTTCTAAGATAATATGAAGCACATCCACAGAATATGACACCTTTAGGCTGGGGTACCCCTGCTCTTCATATTAAAGCTCTGATAGTGGCTTCTAGCACTCTACCAGTTAATTAAGTAATTGAATCGATCATAGTCCTGATTATTTAGAGTTCGATTTCCTATACTATATATATAGCATATAAATCTTTGAAGTGATATACTGGTTATTTTTATCAAACAGTGGCCTCCCGACAGAGAGTATAAGCACTACAGGTGGATCTTAGGATATCAGTGGGAAAAAATGAAAAATGCTGACTTTAAAATCATAGATGGACATAATCAGTTTTGTTTCCTTACTACGTTATCCACAGCTTGTGAAGGCGCTTTTTAATCGAAAACATCAACATTTTTTTTTAGGTTTTAAACTTAAAAGTGGAACATACGTATTTTCTTCGACAAGTCAGTACAATGTGATTATTGAAGACAAAAATCAATAAATATTTAGCTTATGTTTACTTAGAGTTCGACGAATATGTGAGACGCGCTGAATCAAGCTGAAATAACCAATGAAAGTTGTGTCTGTGGTGTAGATAAATGATATACAGCCACTTACCATTCTCTAGTGAATTTCGAGTACGTTTAATTGATGCGGATGGCCGAGAAGTGGAACCTCTGTAATTCACATGCTGCAGAAGGTACTGAATTTTCAGAACTAAGAAATGGAACCCTGGATAATTAGAATTGGAGCCCTCGTGCTACCGCGAAAAATAACTTCATATTTTATGTTGTGCCTTGAGTGCAACAAGGCGCCATCTGCAATGCTAAAGCATTGCAAATGACGTCTTGTTACCCTCAAGGGGCGATATAAGGGTAAAAGCTAACATGATCACCCAAGTAACTCGTTCAGTTATGTCCCGGAGTAGCGTTAGGCCACCTCTGCATGATTACTAGACCATTTTACCCAAGAGAAGCCTTGAGTATTCTACAAGTCAGTTGATGAGGAAACTGTGCGTATTATTGATGATACTGTTTCTTTTAGTATCAACAATACGTTGGGGAGTCTGACAGCTGCTCGCCGTCGCTCGATGGTTCTCTCTGGGGACTCCGGGGTCTTCCACCCGTAAAACTGACCGGCACGAGGTGACCATGGCTATCGAACGTGTCGTTAAACCCCAATAAATAAATAAATAGTATCAACAAATACATTTGACAAACTTATTTCGTCACATTACCGTTTAATATAATCATTCGAACTTCGATGTAAACGGCGACCTGGAAACAACTATATTTTGTGTAAAAACTTAGCGTATTTCTGTACAGCACTGTCCATTTTGTTTGTATTCACTTAGTGTTCTTTTAGGAACGGGTCTGTAATATTGGTTCTCGCAATTCCGGTTTGTTCTAAATAGACAGTACTCTGAATGCCCTCACACTGATTAATATGCTTCCACACATTGGAGTCGGATTGCGTTATAGTTTATTATACATTAGTTAACTGTTTTCAGACTGCAAGTGAACACTGTAAACTGTCAGGCATGTGTGTAAGTAAATATTTTATTGGGATGTCACATTTCATTACACGATATAAAAACAAACTCCAAATAACTGCACAAAAACAATAAAAAGGAAATCCAACCTAAAGGCTTACGGGACACTATTAACCTTGTATACAATGGTTATAATAATATTAGTTACACAGTTTGTTGGTGGCCTAATATGGTATATATGGTGTCAGTTAATTTCATATTGGACGAATATATCTTACCGACTGCTGCATCGATGCACAGAACTAATAACAACAGCGATCAAAATTACATGAGAGAATTCTCACAATGTGTTCACGTGTCTTTGCCTTGTTACAATTTATGGGAGAGTGCATACAGGCACTCTCCCATAACTTGTAACAAGGCAAATTCATACATACCAAACAGTTTCGTTTCGAAGGTAACATGACCCACATCCACAGAATATGAAGCCTTTTAAGTTACTAACCTGCACTTCGGACCAGATATGGGCTTCCAACACTCAATCTTTCAACTTGAAGCGTTTATCGGCTGCCGCCATTTTGAATAATCAATGAACAAAGGGGACATTACCCATAGCTGTCAGCGTATATTGGTGTTGACAGGCAGTATATGGTTTTATATGCAATCTGCATGTGACGTCTTTGAACCAATGAAATTCTCAGATATTTGTAGGAGGTAAGATATTTATAATTGTGCTTGCCCTCTCGCCTCACTAAACACAGGTCCCCCTCGCTCTCCCTCTCTTCTTTAAACCTCTTCAACGTCCCTGTTTACTCATGCCCTTCGATCTTAGACATTACAAGAATCACAGTCGCCTCACTCTCACCACCTCTCTTTCCATATCATCATAGTTCAAACTGTATTTATTTCCATGTACAAATTGATCAATATAACACAACCGTTCATGAAATAAGGAAATGGATTCAGCATGAAGCTGTGAGCTTATATTCGGCTACTTCCATATCATCCTTTCTCACATGACGATTCCGTTTAAAAAACCTTTAGATGCATAACAATAATGATTTAGAAAATGCAAATGTTCTGAAGTTCGCAGATTATGTTACTGTACAGTGGTTTGAAATGCATGGAAATTTGCAACCATTTTGATACTGTCGGTCAATGAACTACCAACTACGTGCAAACCTGGCATTCAAAACATTGGTGTCAAGACCGTTCGTGAATTGGCTAATTCTCTATCACATCTCGCCGGCTTATAAATATTAAGGTTGCTTGGATGTCATGACAATTTTATATATTTTTTAAATATTTGTATATTTTGTATACTTTTTCCCTGAATTTTTTTCTTCATAGGTTGCTTTTAAACCATGAAAAATTATATTGTTATAAATTTTTAATGTATATCTGATTTCGTCGAATTTGCTGTCACGATCGCAATTGTGAACAGTAACTATTCTTGTCTGATTAACCCATTTTGTATTTTTGTATATGTCTTCATTGTATTTTCATGTAGTGTAATTATCATTTTGTGAAGCGCGTGAGATTTATTTATTTATTTATTGGTGTTTAAGGTCACATTTTTCTGCAAAATGGCTAGTCAGGACCACGAAGGTTTTACAGGTGGAGGAAGCCGGAGTACCCGGAAAGAACCAGCGAGCAACGGCGAGCAACTGTCAGCTCCCCAACATACTAACTCCACACAAGCAGGGTTAGCACCGGTTGAAGACAGGTGCATCATCGACGTGCAATACGCCTTACTACACAACGCCACCGTACCCCCACGTGGGCAATGGGGTGAAGTGTCTTGCCCAAGGACACAACGCGGTTGCCGCAGGTGGGATTCGAACCGAGGACCGAAGGGAGTGTGACCTTCTCTCATTCGTCTCCCATTTGTAAGAAATAAACTATAGATTTCTAACATCCTGAACGTGTTATTTTAGAAACCAACATGCATAACTGACTTGATGTTAGAAAACAATAGGTGTCGGCATTCAGACCCCCCCCCCCCCCACCACTTTCGTCATCAACAGTGATTCTTGTGAATTTTCACTCTTACATGTTACGCGACCCACGCCTTTTAACCCTTTGAACCCGGGCGGCCGCTTTTCCGACCAGGAACACGATACGTCATAATGTCTTTAAATAGGATGGCTGTTCAGAAAATATGTTGGGTAGACTAATCAATATTTTCAACGTGCAGCGTCGGGGCTGCACGTTGAAAATATTGCTTGGTCTACCCAAATAATGAATATGGACTCTTTTAATTGCTGCCATTTAACTGGCATCGAAGATACCACCAGCGTTCAAAGGGTTAATAAGAAAATTTCCTTACCTTGTGGGCTATACTTAAAAAATATAGTAGGATCCACACATTTTTTCATGTAATCGTAATTTGTTTTTCACACAAACGTTACAACTGTCGCAAACGGGAAAATATTTTCTGTCGTACATTCCGACTAAGCATTTGTTGACATACTTTCATTCCAAAGAGCAAAACGGACAGAGAGGAGCATGAGGAATGCAAATACTGAAGAGAAAATTAAAGACTTTGGCGTTTACGCAAATTCACATACTTTCATCGTATTTCGAACTGTCATAGAAAGAACGTTGGATACAGAAACATTAAAATCGCTTGCCTTCACACATGTTTATGTCATCAGTTTGGTCATACAAAAACATTGAAAAGTGATTCTTGATCATATTAAACTGAATCACTTTAAAGTGAGAAACGGAGCCAACGGTGCAGATGGGGATGGCATTTGAGGTCTTCTTGCATGCAGTTGTCTTCAACATCGAAAAAGAAAATTATCTGCATTTTCAACGGTCAAGGTGTAGTTCACTTGTAAGAATATTAGACACACACAGCCCAAATCATACCTTTGAAATTCTATTTTGGGGAGAGTTTCTCTTCCTTTTTTGCTCTGCAGCTTCAACTACAATTCGCCACCCACATGATGCACATTTTACAGTGTTCATAACATTCCAACAAGAAAATAAATACACCCAGATAAAGTTATGCGGAAAGGGCGTCTCACCATCCTAAATGATCCACGCACTTGTATGGCCAAAAAGTTATTTTTAGACCTTACCTACTACTTTTGCATTCATTTTACTGTTTACAACACTTTTCTTTGGCTAAAATTTAATACTGGTCCCGTTTGAACTCTATAAAGCCGTTACCCAACGTAACGGCCAAAACTGGCCAGCGCTATTCTCAAAAACACGCCACTTAATTTTCATTATTTTTTCATTTTTTTTGTCTCAAAAACATAGGTTATGACCACTCGTTGGAACGAGTCGTCATAACCTATGTTTTTGAGACAAAAAATGAAAAAAATTGGTTATTCAAGAATTTATTTTGCAAGAGTCGTCTGCTTTTCATGTTAGGTAAAGGATAAATGTAGTTTGACGCCATACGTGCTTATATGACTCACGCAGAGTTTAAGGTATTCAAGCAAGGGTTGGTTCGGAAATATGACGCCCTATTTTTAAATAAGTGCCCCAAACTGTAAACTCATCCCTAAAAAATCGATGTCAACATTTTTATGTTATCCGCGGTGCTCTTAGGAACAAACAATCTGTTCACAAATATTTAGGGGGATGCACGAAACTGTAAAATGCTAATTCTTGCCACCACCACAGTTTTCTCAATATTATTTTGTTTCACTTGAATGTAGAGTATGTGCGAGATTTTTTAAATATGACATAACGGAACATCGCCCCAGGCTTCAGACTACTACACATGTGTGATTGTTAAACAACCTGAATGTGGTGACAAATTTCTAGGTCATATAATTATGAAAAACCAAATATTAGAAATATTTTGCCCATCCATCCCAAAAATTGTGTCTTCGTCATAACCATAATGGCTATACTAGATTTCAAGAAAAGTAGGGTGAAGGTAAAACGACTATGAGAATTCAAATCTTAGAATGTGTTTATTGAATTCTAAACTTTACATGTAAACATCATTTCTTGAGAGGTGTTTTGTTTTTAAGCAAGTTAACAAATGTCAAGATTTTGTTTCAGAAAATAGGCAGTACAGGCATATGTGCGGGACCGACGGTGACCGGGTGTTAACAGTTTTTCTTGTTTATTTCACTTTTATAGTAAACTCTAATTTGAATAAAATTGTAATAAAAAATAACGAAAAACTTCATTTTATTGTATTTTGCTGTCATGTATAATATTTGTGTTGCTAAAATTATTTCTGTTGTGTACATCAAATGAAAAATATCTTTTTTTTAATTGTATTTTATTTTAATTTGCATACATGATACACCTTTTGATAAAATAATAATAACGTTTGTGTGCCTCAAACAAAATGTCACTTTTGTCGTATTCATTCATTTATGTTAAAATGAAACTGTGTTGTGTCCTAGGGCAAGGCACTTAATCCCGATGGCCCACATGGGGGGGGGGGGGGGCAGGGGAGGGGGGGGGGGGGGCACGGTGGAGTTGTGTACTAATGCGTACTGCACGTTAATGGTGCACTCGACTCCAACCATTGCTAACGTTTGGAAGTCTAACAGTTGCTCGCCATTGTTTGGTGGTTCTCTACGGGTACTGCGACTTCCTGCATCGGAAAAACTGTCTGTTACGAGATGACCCTGGCTGCCGAAAGTGTCGTTAAATCCAATAAAAATAGATGAATAAATAAACAAATACCCTGTCGATGATATGAGTGAAAGAAGCCACATTATTCTAAGCGAGACTAAGTGAGCAAGAGAAATTGAAAATCTTATTCCAATTTTCTTGACATAGCTAGAATTCGAAACCTAGACATTTTAGTTGAGGGCATGCTTCCATAACTTGCCGTAATCTTTACAACAGTAAACAGAGTGCGAGTTTTTTCTTGTGCACACATATACAGTACGTGGAGAGTGGATTATAACTAAATCACCCGCGGAGTGGAGTTATCACCTAAGCTATAACTTTCAAATTTTGTACCTATCGACAAAAAACACAAACAATGTTTCAGCCAATGGACCTCCGGGTCTAACCCGGAGGTCCATTGGCTGAAACTTTGCTTGTGCTGGTTATTCTTTGCAACATATTTGCAATTATTGCTTGGGTGGAATCTCCACTCTGCGGGTGATTTAGTGATAATACACTCTCCACGTACTGTAATACCAAAACACACATCTTCGATGGGAAAGTAGTGCGCCTTCCCTGATACATAATATTGAAATGTCATTTCGATATCCAACTAATTGCTTCTTGGTTGTTTATTGGGACTTAACGACACTTTCAAGAGCCAGGGTAATATCGTGTCGGGACAGTTTTTACGGCTGGAGAAAATCGGAGAGTACCCTTAGAGAACCACTGAGCAGGGCGAGCAGTTGTCAGACTCAAACATATTAACCTAGCACAAGCAGAGGTTGAAGGCAAGTGCACCATCGACGAACAATACGCCTTAGTATACAGGACCACTGTATCTTCCATGTGGGCAATCAACATTATGTTTCTTTCCAAAGGATACAACGCAGTTAGCGCCCGATTAGAAACGAATCGTCGACCTTTCGTTTTCAGCCCAATACTCTAACCACTGAGACACCGAGCTCCCTGATATTAAATTAATGGTGACCTTTGATTATTATTCCAACATTTGCCACATCCTCACAAATTAATGTAGATAAGCTATGGTGTAGTTGTGTTGCGGTAATTATATAATATATATTTTATAATAATTGCCACATCGTCCCCTAAGTTCCAAGTGTTCTATGTATCAGTAGGCAAATAGAACACATTGGAACTCAGGGAACGACATCCTATCAAATTAATGTAGATAAGCTATGGTGTAGTTGTGTTGCGGTAATTATAGTATATATATATATATATTATAATATTTTGCCACATCGTGCCCTGAGTTCCAATATGTTCTATGTACCAGTAGGCACATAGAACACACTGAAAATCAGGGAACGACATCCTAATATATTAATGTAGATAAGCTATGGTGTAGTTGTGTTGCGGTAATTATATAATATATATATTATTATAATTTTTGCCACATCGTGCCCTGAGTTCCAATGTGTTCTTTGTGCCAGTAGACACATAGAACACAGTGAAACTCTGGGAACGATATTCTAACAAATTAATGTAGATAAGCTATGATGTAGTTGTGTTGCGGTAATTATATAATATATATATTGTAATAATATTTGCCACATCGTTCCCTGAGTTCCAAAGTGTCCTATGTGCCAATAATAATATTAGTTACACAGTTTGTTGGTGGCCTAATATGGTATATATGGTGTCAGTTAATTTCATATTGGACGAATATATCTTACCGACTGCTGCATCGATGCACAGAACTAATAACAACAGCGATCAAAATTACATGAGAGAATTCTCACAATGTGTTCACGTGTCTTTGCCTTGTTACAATTTATGGGAGAGTGCCTGTATGCACTCTCCCATAAATTGTAACAAGGCAAATTCATACATACCAAACAGTTTCATTTCGAAGGTAACATGACCCATATCCACAGAATATGAAGCCTTTTAAGTTACTAACCTGCACTTCGGACCAGATATGGGCTTCCAACACTCAATCTTTCAACTTGAAGCGTTTATCGGCTGCCGCCATTTTGAATAATCAATGAACAAAGGGGACATTACCCATAGCTGTCAGCGTATATTGATGTTGACAGGCAGTATATGGTTTTATATGCAGGCTGCATGTGACGTCTTTGAACCAATGAAATTCTCAGATATTTGTAGGAGGTAAGATATTTATAATTGTGCTTGCCCTCTCGCCTCACTAAACACAGGTCCCCCTCTCTCTCCCTCTCTTCTTTAAACCTCTTCAACGTCCCTGTTTACTCATGCCCTTCGATCTTAGACATTACAAGAATCACAGTCGCCTCACTCTCACCACCTCTCTTTCCATATCATCATAGTTCAAACTGTATTTATTTCCATGTACAAATTGATCAATATAACACAACCGTTCATGAAATAAGGAAATGGATTCAGCATGAAGCTGTGAGCTTATATTCGGCTACTTCCATATCATCCTTTCTCACATGACGATTCCGTTTAAAAAACCTTTAGATGCAATGATTTAGAAAATGCAAATGTTCTGAAGTTCGCAGATTATGTTACTGTACAGTGGTTTGAAATGCCATGCATGGAAATTTGCAACCATTTTGATACTGTCGGTCATTGAACTACCAACTACGTGCAAACCTGGCATTCAAAACATTGGTGTCAAGACCGTTCGTGAATTGGCTAATTCTCTATCACATCTCGCCGGCTTATAAATATTAAGGTTGCTTGGATGTCATGACAATTTTATATATTTTTTAAATATTTGTATATTTTGTATACTTTTTCCCTGAATTTTTTTCTTCATAGGTTGCTTTTAAACCATGAAAAATTATATTGTTATAAATTTTTAATGTATATCTGATTTCGTCGAATTTGCTGTCACGATCGCAATTGTGAACAGTAACTATTCTTGTCTGATTAACCCATTTTGTATTTTTGTATATGTCTTCATTGTATTTTCATGTAGTGTAATTATCATTTTGTGAAGCGCGTGAGATTTATTTATTTATTTATTGGTGTTTAAGGTCACATTTTTCTGCAAAATGGCTAGTCAGGACCACGAAGGTTTTACAGGTGGAGGAAGCCGGAGTACCCGGAAAGAACCAGCGAGCAACGGCGAGCAACTGTCAGCTCCCCAACATACTAACTCCACACAAGCAGGGTTAGCACCGGTTGAAGACAGGTGCATCATCGACGTGCAATACGCCTTACTACACAACGCCACCGTACCCCCACGTGGGCAATGGGGTGAAGTGTCTTGCCCAAGGACACAACGCGGTTGCCGCAGGTGGGATTCGAACCGAGGACCGAAGGGAGTGTGACCTTCTCTCATTCGTCTCCCATTTGTAAGAAATAAACTATAGATTTCTAACATCCTGAACGTGTTATTTTAGAAACCAACATGCATAACTGACTTGATGTTAGAAAACAATAGGTGTCGGCATTCAGACCCCCCCCCCCCCACCACCTTCGTCATCAACAGTGATTCTTGTGAATTTTCACTCTTACATGTTACGCGACCCACGCCTTTTAACCCTTTGAACCCGGGCGGCCAAGGACACAACGCGGTTGCCGCAGGTGGGATTCGAACCGAGGACCGAAGGGAGTGTGACCTCTCATTCGTCTCCCATTTGTAAGAAATAAACTATAGATTTCTAACATCCTGAACGTGTTATTTTAGAAACCAACATGCATAACTGACTTGATGTTAGAAAACAATAGGTGTCGGCATTCAGACCCCCCCCCCCCCCCCCCCACCACCTTCGTCATCAACAGTGATTCTTGTGAATTTTCACTCTTACATGTTACGCGACCCACGCCTTTTAACCCTTTGAACCCGGGCGGCCGCTTTTCCGACCAGGAACACGATACGTCATAATGTCTTTAAATAGGATGGCTGTTCAGAAAATATGTTGGGTAGACTAATCAATATTTTCAACGTGCAGCGTCGGGGCTGCACGTTGAAAATATTGCTTGGTCTACCCAAATAATGAATATGGACTCTTTTAATTGCTGCCATTTAACTGGCATCGAAGATACCACCAGCGTTCAAAGGATTAATAAGAAAATTTCCTTACCTTGTGGGCTATACTTGAAAAATATAGTAGGATCCACACATTTTTTCATGTAATCGTAATTTGTTTTTCACACAAACGTTACAACTGTCGCAAACGGGAAAATATTTTCGGTCGTGCATTCCGACTAAGCATTTGTTGACATACTTTCATTCCAAAGAGCAAAACGGACAGAGAGGAGCACGAGGAATGCAAATACTGAAGAGAAAATTAAAGACTTTGGCGTTTACGCAAATTCACATACTTTCATCGTATTTCGAACTGTCATAGAAAGAACGTTGGATACAGAAACATTAAAATCGCTTGCCTTCACACATGTTTATGTCATCAGTTTGGTCATACAAAAACATTGAAAAGTGATTCTTGATCATATTAAACTGAATCACTTTAAAGTGAGAAACGGAGCCAACAGTGCAGATGGGGATGGCATTTGAGGTCTTCTTGCATGCAGTTGTCTTCAACATCGAAAAAGAAAATTATCTGCATTTTCAAAGGTCAAGGTGTAGTTCACTTGTAAGAATATTAGACACACACAGCCCAAATCATACCTTTGAAATTCTATTTTGGGGAGAGTTTCTCTTCCTTTTTTGCTCTGCAGCTTCAACTACAATTCGCCACCCACATGATGCACATTTTACAGTGTTCATAACATTCCAACAAGAAAATAAATACACCCAGATAAAGTTATGCGGAAAGGGCGTCTCACCATCCTAAATGATCCACGCACTTGTATGGCCAAAAAGTTATTTTTAGACCTTACCTACTACTTTTGCATTCATTTTGCTGTTTACAACACTTTTCTTTGGCTAAAATTTAATACTGGTCCCGTTTGAACTCTATAAAGCCGTTACCCAACGTAACGGCCAAAACTGGCCAGCGCTATTCTCAAAAACACGCCACTTAATTTTCATTATTTTTTCATTTTTTTTGTCTCAAAAACGTAGGTTATGACCACTCGTTGGAACGAGCTCGTTCCAACGAGTCGTCATAACCTATGTTTTTAAGACAAAAAAATGAAAATATTGGTTATTCAAGAATTTATTTTGCAAGTGTCGTCTGCTTTTCATGTTAGGTAAAGGGTAAATGTAGTTTGACGCCATACGTGCTTATATGACTCACGCAGAGTTTAAGGTATAAAGCAAGGGTTGGTTCGGAAATTTGACGCCCTATTTTTAAATAAGTGCCCCAAACTGTAAATTCATCCCTAAAAAATTGATGTCAACATTTTTATCTTATCCGCGGTGCTCTTAGGAACAAACAATCTGTTCACAAATATTTAGGGGGATGCACGAAACTGTAAAATGCTAATTCTTGCCACCACCACAGTTTTCTCAATATTATTTTGTTTCACTTGAATGTAGAGTATGTGCGAGATTTTTTAAATATGACATAACGGAACATCGCCCCAGGCTTCAGACTACTACACATGTGTGATTGTTAAACAACCTGAATGTGGTGACAAATTTCTAGGTCATATAATTATGAAAAACCAAATATTAGAAATATTTTGCCCATCCATCCCAAAAATTGTGTCTTCGTCATAACCATAATGGCTATGCCAGATTTCAAGAAAAGTAGGGTGAAGGTAAAACGATTATGAGAATTCAAATCTTAGAATGTGTTTATTGAATTCTAAACTTTACATGTAAACATCATTTCTTGAGAGTTGTTTTGTTTTTAAGCAAGTTAACAAATGTCAAGATTTTGTTTCAGAAAATAGGCAGTACAGGCATATGTGCGGGACCGACGGTGACCGGGTGTTAACAGTTTTTCTTGTTTATTTCACTTTTATAGTAAACTCTAATTTGAATAAAATTGTAATAAAAAATAACGAAAAACTTCATTTTATTGTATTTTGCTGTCATGTATAATATTTGTGTTGCTAAAATTATTTCTGTTGTGTACATCAAATGAAAAATATCTTTTTTTTAATTGTATTTTATTTTAATTTGCATACATTATACACCTTTTGATAAAATAATAATAACGTTTGTGTGCCTCAAACAAAATGTCACTTTTATCGTATTCATTCATTTATGTTAAAATGAAACTGTGTTGTGTCCTTGGGCAAGGCACTTAATCCCGATGGCCCACATGGGGGGGGGGGGGGGGGGGGCAGGGGAGAGGGGGGCGGGAGCACGGTGGAGTTGTGTACTAATGCGTACTGCACGTTAATGGTGCACTCGACTCCAACCATTGCTAACGTTTGGAAGTCTAACAGTTGCTCGCCATTGTTTGGTGGTTCTCTACGGGTACTGCGACTTCCTGCATCGGAAAAACTGTCTGTTACGAGATGACCCTGGCTGCCGAAAGTGTCGTTAAATCCAATAAAAATAGATGAATAAATAAACAAATACCCTGTCGATGATATGAGTGAAAGAAGCCACATTATTCTAAGCGAGACTAAGTGAGCAAGAGAAATTGAAAATCTTATTCCAATTTTCTTGACATAGCTAGAATTCGAAACCTAGACATTTTAGTTGAGGGCATGCTTCCATAACTTGCCGTAATCTTTACAACAGTAAACAGAGTGCGAGTTTTTTCTTGTGCACACATATACAGTACGTGGAGAGTGGATTATAACTAAATCACCCGCGGAGTGGAGTTATCACCCAAGCTATAACTTTCAAATTTTGTACCTATCTACAAAAAACACAAACAATGTTTCAGCCAATGGACCTCCGGGTCCAACCCGGAGGTCCATTGGCTGAAACTTTGCTTGTGCTGGTTATTCTTTGCAACAGATTTGCAATTATTGCTTGGGTGGAATCTCCACTCTGCGGGTGATTTAGTGATAATACACTCTCCACGTACTGTAATACCAAAACACACATCTTCGATGGGAAAGTAGTGCGCCTTCCCTGATACATAATATTGAAATGTCATTTCGATATCCAACTAATTGCTTCTTGGTTGTTTATTGGGACTTAACGACACTTTCAAGAGCCAGGGTAATATCGTGTCGGGACAGTTTTTACGGCTGGAGAAAATCGGAGAGTACCCTTAGAGAACCACTGAGCAGGGCGAGCAGTTGTCAGACTCAAACATATTAACCCAGCACAAGCAGAGGTTGAAGGCAAGTGCACCATCGACGAACAATACGCCTTAGTATACAGGACCACTGTATCTTCCATGTGGGCAATCAACATTATGTTTCTTTCCAAAGGATACAACGCAGTTAGCGCCCGATTAGAAACGAATCGTCGACCTTTCGTTTTCAGCCCAATACTCTAACCACTGAGACACCGAGCTCCCTGATATTAAATTAATGGTGACCTTTGATTATTATTCCAACATTTGCCACATCCTCACAAATTAATGTAGATAAGCTATGGTGTAGTTGTGTTGCGGTAATTATATAATATATATTTTATAATAATTGCCACATCGTCCCCTGAGTTCCAAGTGTTCTATGTGTCAGTAGGCAAATAGAACACATTGGAACTCAGGGAACGACATCCTAACAAATTAATGTAGATAAGCTATGGTGTAGTTGTGTTGCGGTAATTATAGTATATATATATATATATATTATAATATTTTGCCACATCGTGCCCTGAGTTCCAATATGTTCTATGTACCAGTAGGCACATAGAACACACTGAAAATCAGGGAACGACATCCTAACATATTAATGTAGATAAGCTATGGTGTAGTTGTGTTGCGGTAATTATATAATATATATATTATAATAATTTTTGCCACATCGTGCCCTGAGTTCCAATGTGTTCTTTGTGCCAGTAGACACATAGAACACAGTGAAACTCTGGGAACGATATTCTAACAAATTAATGTAGATAAGCTATGATGTAGTTGTGTTGCGGTAATTATATAATATATATATTGTAATAATATTTGCCACATCGTCCCCTGAGTTCCAAAGTGTCCTATGTGCCAGTAGGCACATAGAACACATTGGAACTCAGGGAGCGACATCCTAGCAAATGAATGAAGATAAGCCATGGCGTAGTTGTGTTGCGGTAATTATATAACATAAGAGACTGAAGGTGACTTTAAATACTTTCAAACAACATATAATGAATTACAATCTAATACTGTATAAGGCGAGTAATATTAGGAATCAGTGGGTAAGGTTAAGACAATGTATCCAGGTATGTCACTCTTTCAAACTGAGCAATTCTCATATCGTACCTTCTGCGCAAACATTATAAAACATTGGATATTCGCAGCGGACAGTAACACTTCAAACAAGAAAGACCGCTTTTCCGGTCCAGGATCGTGATACGATCCGAATTCATAATGTAGTTAGTTTTTTTAGTTTAAATAATATTCGCTATAAATAAAGCAGAATTGGCTTGGAGCGATAGTTATTCAACTTATTAACAACTCCTCTCCGAATATATGAACATAATTTTCAAACAATGTTGGCAACAAGCTAGTTGTGTGAAACGAAAATAAAAAAACAAGACCCCGCCCCCCCCCCCCCCACCACTAAAAAAAAAAACCCAGGAAATCAGGAGTTAAATGTTACCGTGGTTGCCTTCATCACAGCTATTATCTAAAGGAGGCCAACGACGAGCAAAGAGTAACATTTGTCAAAATTGGCCAGAATGGTTATGGAAACCATCGACTGGATGCAGCAAATAACTGGGTTTTCTTGAAACTTAGTTCGTTTTGTTGCTCATTAAGCTCCGGTTTTCCATACAGAAGATCTTCTACAGAACCAATCTCCAAGTAGATAGTTTCTCGGTGAAGTTGTGTGGTAGATCAATCAACCAGCCACAAGGCTGCAAGTTGAGAATATTGTTTGGTCTTCCCTAAGTAAGGAATATAGATTTTGCCAGTTGATGGCTCTGAACTGGCATAGAATATATCATAAGGCCCAACGGCTTAAAACAATCATCAAACAAAAACAAAACAGAAAGCAGAGATTGAAACCGCACTGGTGTGGTACATTAGTTAATATTGACAATTCTTGAAGCAGTGGCTGAAATCAATTTATTCCAATAACGCTTGCAATATTGTAGACTTTAATTCAAAATCATTATAGAAATCAATTTGAGCAAATAAAATGAACAACTGTACCGTCTGGCTCGTTTATTGCATTTTAAGCATCGAACTAATGCAAACAGCCGATGCAAATAAAACTTTAAAAACTAATTATTACCACTTTTGCGGGCGTTTCTAGCACAACGACACTTAACGATGTTTTGTCGGGCGTTGAAACCTCGTAATACTCAACAAGTACAAGTCATGTGACGTGTTGGGCCGTTATTGACTATAACAGCCCAACACGTCAATAACAGCCCGACATGTCTAAATATAGACAATGACGTCACATCTCTCAGCCGATCAACAATATTTTTCCCAGATTTGCATTTGGATCGAAATTCTGTTCAATTCGGATTTTTTTAATTTGTAAACACAATTAACACATTTGTTTCAAGTGTTTCCCTTTGTGTCACGGATAGATAATGTATCAAATATAGGAAGCGATACACACAATCTCTTTGAGGAATAAACTCCTTGCCTAAAGTTCGCATTTGGAAGATATATTTCATCATGTAACTTCCCAAATTTCGCCGTACACTGATCAGACGATAGTCATGTTACCCGGTTTGTTTGTCAACAAATCAGACAATAGTGTCACTGTTTTTTTAATTCTAAAACGTCAAACTTCATTTATTTATCTTATTTCCCATATAATTTAATTGTAATGTCCCCGATGTATGAAAGTGGCAATAATAGAAATAACATGACTTTGTCGGGCATTACAGTGTATCAACGGCTCAACAGAAATGGTTAACAGCCCTTGAGCTTATTAGCGGCCCTCGACTTCGTCGCGGGCCGCTAATAAACTCTTGGGCTGTTAACCATTTCTGTTGAGCCGTTAATACACTGTAAAGCCCTTCAAAATCATGTTATTGTTCTAATCTTTTCATTTCAAATTTGGTTAATAAACATAGCGTATGAGGCCCTCACTGGGACAAGCACCACGAGTTCATTCCAATGTCAGGTCAGAATGTATGTTTAGAGGCAGAAATCGAAACAAGTAAAAGGTTGGCACAGCCAACAGATGCTCCCCGAAATTAAAATTGTTGGAAACAACACACTGATTTTTTTCAAATGCAGAACAGTGAAAGTAAACCTGTATTAAATGCCATCCAGGAAGGAAAATAAACTGGCCCTTAGTTAGGGTGAATGTATAAACATATTTGATTATACATGCCCTGGGCATTTAATAAGATACCATAAGAAGTGTTTTATCATTTTACCATTTTGCCACATATCAAGGGCATAACTCTGGAATGGTAAATGCCATAACAGTAAAATTCGAACTGGACCTACAGTTCTTGATAGGTAGTAACGTTGCATAATTGATTTTAACATTTTGCCACTTTTGAAGGGCATACATGTAACTCTTGGGCGGTAAAAAACATAACGGTGAAAATCGCACTTCAGCTGCATTTCATGGTAAGTAGTAACGCTGCAAAATGATAAGGTCATACATTAAAAGCAAACTAGAGTTATCACCCGGAAACCCTTTTTTTCGGACAGACGAACATTTTTCGGGGATCATAAAATAATCTTAATACGATTTCGGTGAATAAGGTTTGCGGGGTTACAGCTGTTAGGTTAGGCAGATGGGACTATTATGTCATGTTACAGGGGACCCGATTTTACGGACCTCATTCTCGTATCTCATGTGACATTGCGGGCGCATAATGGGTGTCCTGGTAGCGCACGTGGGGGCATGCTGTCACGTCACTGTCATAGTGACGAGTGGCGTTACTGCGTACATAGTCTTTGAAACATCCCGTGCTTGAATTTTTGAACTGTCTTCCCACATGAAAGTTGAAAATGCTGAAATTTATATAGGTTATAGAAAATTAATATCTCTTATTCTACTCAAAGAAATGTCAAAACGTTCCCAAGCTGCATGTTGTTTTCAGTTCGACCTTACCATAACGTGCAGCCCTTTCATACAAAACAGAAATAATATTAGTTAAACAGTTTGTTGGTGGCCTAATATGGTATATATGGTTTCAGTTAATTCCATATTGGACTCGAGCTTCGCTCGAGTCCAACAGGGAATTAACTGAAACCATATATACCATATTAGGCCACCAACAAACTGTGTAACGAATATATCTTACCGACTGCTGCATCGATGCACAGAACTAATAGCAACAGCGATCAAAATTAAATGAGAGAACTCTCACAATGTGTTCACGTGTTTTTGCCTTGTTACAATTTATGGGACAGGCACTCTCCCATAAATTGTAACAAGGCAAATTCATACATACCAAACAGTTTCATTTCGAAGGTAACATGACACACATCCACAGAATATGAAGCCTTTAAATTGCCTAACCTGCACTTCAGACCAAATATGGGCATCCAACACTCAATCTTTCAACTTGAAGCGTTTATCGGCTGCCGCCATTTTGAATAATCAATGAACAAAGGGGAGATTACCCATAGCTGTCAGCGTATATTGATGTTGACAGGCAGTATATGGTTTTATATGCAGTCTGCATGTGACGTCTTTGAACCAATGAAATTCCCAGATACTTGTAGATGGTAAGATATACAACGTTTTGGTTCACGCCAAGGTTTTATACAGCAAACTGGAATTTCACAGCTTTACGGCTCCAGGTTCTGAAAGTCAATCACGTTACCAGGGTAATTCACAGACAATGGCATCGATGATTGCGTTTTATGCGTTTTATAGATTATGAGATTATGCATATTATTATAGAGATTATGCATATTATTATACACACATATTATACACACATGTATAGCTGTTTGCGCAGATGACAGTTTTATAGTTTTCAGCATTGGCTTATGAACACTGCCTCGCCCACTCAAGCAGGACCCTAATGCGACCAACCTACACGAAAACAAATTGTAAAGTATTCCTATTCTATTCTTTCTTTATTCTATCATATATATACCACATACATGGTGTTATATGTATACAAATTGACATATATATAGTGTGTGTGATATGATATCAACACATATTTCATTTTCTATCCTTCGAATATGTCAGTTTTACGTTGTAAATGGGATAAAATAACCATTGGTAATATGTGTTATCAAATCAAATCCCGTCCACCACAAGCACCAAGGATTTCATTTTCGAACACTTCACCACACGTCAAGGTCACAGATCTACAATCCCACTCGTCTGCACCGAGCAATATTCTAACCCCCGCACACTGACTGGCGGGGCTCGTTCCAGCAGTATTAATGTATGGGGCTTTGCTCAGTTTTAACAACAACTAGCGTTTTGGTGGGTAATTACGAATGACAGTTTTGGAGAAATAGCTGGATGAAATTCGACTTTTTAGTCCACCTGGATTAATTACAATTAACTGCACCGTCAGATACGTAGGCTACATAACCTTTTCGGCAAGTGGACGGAGAAATACAAAAACATTTTTCGATATCGAGTTGGAAAAAAATGATGTCGATCAACCGTATGAAAGTAAATCAGATATCCTTGAAGAAAAGAAAATAATATACCGATGACAGCTACGTCTACCCAATACGATTCACCACTTTTGAAATTTCTTCAAATACCATTGTCTTCTACGTGTTTGATTAACCCTTTACCTAACATGAAAAGAAGACGACACTTGCAAAAAAAAAATAATTCTTGAATAACTATTATTTTCATTTTTTTGTCTCAAAAACATAGGTTATGACCTCTCATTGGAACGAGCTCGACGGGCTCGTTCCAATGAGGGGTCATAACCTATGTTTTAGAGCCAAACAATGAAAAAATTCTGAAAATTAATTGGCGATTTTTGAGAATAGCGCTGGCCGTTGAAAATAATAGTTATTCAAGAATTGTTTTTGCAAGTGTCGTCTGCTTTGCATGATAGGTAAAGGGTTAAAAAAACAACAACAAAAAAAAACAAAACAAAAACAAAACAAACAAAACAATGAAGTCCCCATTACACCTACGGCAAAGCGTCTTCGTTTGCGCGCACGGATACATGACACTATTGTTTATTGCATAATTCACTTGTGAAGTTATCGTTTATAATCAAACCCGGAAATCCCAGTAAATCACACTTTGAAAAGTAATAAAGAAAGTATAATAGAAACAAATGTGAAAAAATAGCATAATGGTTAAATATAATAGTTCTAATGTTGCACGTTTGTGGACAAGAAGTCGTGCAAAGAGTTTAACCCTTTACCCAACATAACGGCCAAAACCGGCCAGCGCTATTCTCAAAAATCGCCAATTAATTTTCAAAATATCTTCATTTTTTGTCTCAAAAACATAGGTTATGACCCCTCGTTGGAACGAGCTCGTCGAGCTCGTTCCAACGAGGGGTCATAACCTATGTTTTTGAGACAAAAAATGAAAAAAATTAGTTATTCTAGAATTTTTTTTTGCAAGTGTCGTCTGCTTTTCACATTAGGTAATGGGTTAATGACATGTTGTTGTTGTCCACCCAACCGTATACAGTTTTGCTACGGATTTCAAAATAGCACGAATGTCAAATTGAATGGGTGACCGACGCTTTTCTTTGTGTTATGTTGTACTAGAGAGCCTGGGTTATTGGGAAAACACACTAGTTTTTGTCTTCCGGCATTTTAAAAAATGCTAAGGTTTACCGAAAATCAGAGATTGCGTGCCATTGGTATGCATGAGGCTGGAATACCTCCAGATGAGCTCGTTGCTGAGTTCGGAGTCACTGTGGCCACTATTTATCGTCTCATTGGAAGGTATAGAACCAATGGATCTACTACCGACCGACCGCGTTCAGGTCGACCAAGAGTTACGACCCCTGCACAAGACCGTCACATCAGGACGTCTCACTTGTGGGATCGCTTCTTTCCGGCGACGAGGACAGCAGCAATTACTCCTGGTAGAACTAACAATAGAATCAGTGTACAAACTGTCCGCAACAGTCTCGCTGAACACGACATCCTATGTAGGCGTCCATACCACGGACCAATCCTTACCAAACGTCATCGTATCGTCAGAATGGAACGGGTACATCTTTTTAGTGAAGAATCACGATTTTGTCTACGGGGCGCTGATGGTAGGGCAAGAGTGTATCGCCGACGAGGAGAACGGTTTTCTTAACGCTGTTGTTGTCCCGTTGATCAACGCTAGCGTCGTATTGCAGTTACTTCAGCAAGACAATGCCCGATGTCACGTGGCGCGTATCTGTCGTGACTTTCTTGTGGAGCAGAGCATCGAACTTCTTCCCTGGCCCCCACTTTCGCCAGATTTGACGATAATCGAGCATCTTTGGGATCAACAGGACCGTCGGGTACGACTTGATGATCTTCAGACCTTAGGCGATTTACATAATGTTCTAAGGCAGGAGTGGAACGCAATACCACAGGGAGACTTATCAGGTCCATGCGCCGTCGATGTCTTGCCATCCAAGAGGCAAACGGTGGACATACACGCTATTGACTGCATGTGTGAACTTTTCATGTCACCCCATGTCTGAATTGCGACGTCTTGGCGAGATGCTGGCAACAGTAAGAACATGAAATTATGAAAATTCATACAGCTAGACTCGAAATATGAATTTACAATAATTTGTTTGGGATTAAAGTCGATAATACTAAAAAAATTGCTCCTCGAAGTTTATTGTACTTTCTTTTTTGACTCAATATTTTTGGATGTAAAATCGGTAATCCTGCAAAATGCATCTTAAAATATCTTCTGAAGAAGACAACTTCCAAAGAACGTAAAAAGGCCAGGTCAGAAATCCAGCTTACGGAATTCCTTCCATAACCTGTCTATATCTATAGATGTTATACAAGGGATTTGAACTCTGTATAAAACGGTACATGTTGGGGGAAATGAAGCAGTCTGATTGAACCTGTTAACCCTTTACCCAACGTAACGGCCAAAAACGGCCAGCGCTATTCTCAAAAATCGCCAATTA
Organism: Pictodentalium vernedei; assembly: GCA_031216915.1. Classification (NCBI taxonomy): domain Eukaryota; kingdom Metazoa; phylum Mollusca; class Scaphopoda; order Dentaliida; family Dentaliidae; genus Pictodentalium; species Pictodentalium vernedei. The sequence goes on from CM062290.1 coordinate 354,673,193, forward strand.
ATTTTCATTATATTTTTCGTTTTTTGTCTCGATAGCTCGTTCCAACGAGGGGTCATAACCTATGTTTTTGAGACAAAAAATGAAAAAAAAATAGTTATTCAAGAATTTTTTCTGCAAGTGTCGTCTGCTTTTCATGTTAGGTAAAGGTTTAAAGGCATGCCCGGGAGGAGAGTCAAGACAGAGATAGGCAGCATGCTTGAAGAAATGCTACAGGTCAGAAGTAATGGTACTAGGCTGCAACGGGGGTTGTAGACTATAGCTTTGGATGACCACAGTGGAAAATGGTATTGACTATGAACAAGTCGGTAGTTGTGGCCGAGACGCCGCCAGGGATAAACAGGTACTGTAAATGGTTTTAATTTCGTTGGTCTCAATTTTCGTGGTTCGATGCAAAATGACCATTTCGTTTGGTTGTTAAATTGGTGGATCAACTTGGCCCATGAATTCACGAGCCACCACCAATCCATGTTTTGGTGTTTGTTTGTTGGGGGGGGGGGAGGTGGGGGGGGGGGGGCGGTGGCTCAGTGGGTAGACATGCAGGCTGCAAGCCGAGAGGTCCTCGGGCCGAATCCCACCTGCGGCAACCACGTTGTGCCCTTGGGCAAGACACTTCACCCCATTGCCCAAGGGGGTGGTGGGGGTGGTGCTGGCATTGTGTACTAAGGCGTACTGCACGTCGATGGTGCACTTGTCTTCAACCAATGCTAACCCTGCTTGTGTGGAGTTAGAATGTTGGGGCGCTGACAGTTGTTCGCCGTTGCTACGTGGTTCTCTCCGGGTACTCCGGCTTTCTCCACCCGTAAAACTGTCATGGTCATGATTAGCCATTGTGCGTAAATATGTGACCTTAAATACCAATAAATAAGTAAGTATCAATGTTTTACACATGATCACAAAGTTTAATGTTAGGAAACGCCAAATGCAAGCTGTCGTCGCTTTATAATTCAATGTCTGCCATGCACGTGTGGGAATTCTATAGCCGTAGGTCCAATTAATGAGCGTATCAATCAGTGGCGTAGGGACCGGGGGTGGAGTAAGGGGTATTTACCCCCCCCCCCAAAATTTCCAAAACTTTGTAAATCATATCTAGTATCTACACGAAAATAACCACATACATCTGCATATTCTACATCATACAGGTGCACATAAAAACGGTATGATCTACACCATTTGCAGTGCACAGAAAAGTAGGTAGCCGATGTCACTGACTGATTTGACGCTCAATAGGTTAACATCTTCCTCTCTGACATACATCCTCCTTTAACCCTTTACCCAACGTAACGGTCAAAACCGGCCAGCGCTATTCTCAAAAATCGTCAATTAATTTTCATGATTTTTTCATTTTTTGTCTCTAAAACATAGGTTAAGAAAAAAATAATCTATGTTTTGGGGACAAAAAAATGAAAAAAATTAGTTATTCAAGAATGTTTTTTTGCAAGTGTAGTCTGTTTTTCATGTTAGGTAAAGGAATAAACACCAAAAATTAACAGCAACGAAACCTTGATTTTTTTCGCTTGAGAAGCGAGGAAATGAGCTCTCAGTAGTTCATATTTCACAAATTTTTCTGGTATCCCCCACCCGCACTCTCCCCTGGTTTGGCTACGCAGAGCGGGCCGTCAAAGGCGACCGTGCTCTCCCCTTCCCCTACAAGCTCCCGTTTACTATACCCCCCAATATCATAAGCTTCCTACGCCCCTGGTATCAATAGTTTAATTATCCGCTTTTTACAGCCATGGGTTTGAATGGACATCCGTACAATTGTGCAATGAATGTGTGATGAATCCAATGTATTATTATGCCACCCGTATATATACTAGTTCTGGGGATATACACTATCAGACACCTCAAATATGTCACTGAAATCTTGGATAAATCTACTACGCTATTGTTTCAACGAATTAAATTTGTACCACGCATAATTTGTTTTTATTTGGATGTCCTTTGTATCATCTATGTTTACTGCCGATAATATATCAAGAATCCAAACACTAAATATGCTATCGACGATACAACTTGACTTCGTTGAATTAACTTCAATAAATACGCAGGTTTTATCGATGGTTATTGGAGTAAACATTTCGTGGGTTCTTAATTTCGCGCATTATCTAACCACGAAAATACGCGAATAATCGACTCCCACGAAAAAAGAGGATTTCACAGTACCAGGAACCATAACTTCAGATAAATATCCCCCAAAAGGTATCCTCCAAAATGTATCCCCAAAAGGTATCCTCAAACAGTATCCTCAAATAGTGCATCAATAAATATGTCATAGGTGTCCTCAAAGACCCAGGTGAGGATAATAGGGATGGTAAAGTATACCTCACTGAGAGATTTCTTCTTGGCACTCATGTCCTAATACGACAAAAAGGGGATTCTATAGGCATAGACGGACCACAGGAAGGGAACGTGGCCGTTGAATACCCAGATGAGGAAAAGAGGAATAGTTTATTATACCTCATTGAGGAAGTTGTTTATGCCCCTCATTTCCCCATACGACAAAAAGGGAATTCTCTGACCACAGACGTTTTCTAAAAAGGGATTCTCAAAAAAGGGATTCGACAGCATGTGATTGTTAAATACACAGAAGAGGATTAGAGTCGTAAGAGGGGTCAGTCCTTCGAGTAATTACTCTATGGCTTATTGGCTCGATAAGAGTCGAGTCGTTTGAGTAATACTTGTCCCTGCTCGATTGCCTATTTGCCTTAGGAAACATATGGGAAATCGTTATACACAAGAGAGATAAATCTGGATGGATAGGTACAGATTGAGATTAGGCAAAACAGATAGAAACCGAGCATTTAGTGGGAAATCCGTACTAGATAAATAGGAAGTAACCGAGGAATCCGAGCCAACATACAAAGGAACGCGCCTATTATTTGAAAAAAAAGTATTCTGGGAAATTCAAACAACAGATAGAAACTGAGGATTCCGAACAACAGATAGAAACCGAGGATTCCGAAGGAATCCGAACTAGTAAAACAATTCTCGGGTTGTTTGTGGTGATTCTACAAAGAAAACGAACCAATAAAATTACACTTATACAAAGGAACGCGTCTTATAACACTACATGCTACCCTTGTAGTCCAAAATGGGGGAATCTAAGTCCGTTTGGACAGTTTTTGGTAACTTGGGGCGATTGTCGGGTTGTTTGTGGTGATTAGATTTACTCCTATTCAATAGAACACACCCCATCCTATTGCAGGTTTTGGGTCATATAGCATCCACGTGCTACCACCATAGAAACCAAGATGGCGGGCTCCAGAATACAAAATTGACGTCGGAAATACGTATCACCCTAAAAACACGTGCTGTGCATGCGCATTAAGACCACGCATCACATTATCTTCTATTCATAGTTTCTGATTCCTCACGGAAACTAGCTCGTTCCAACGAAGGGTCACAAACTATATTTTTGTGTCAAACATTGGGAGCTCAGTGGCTCATTAATTAGAACATTGAACTTCAATCCGAAAGCTCGACATCCTGACCAGAAGTAGCTGTGTTTTGTGTCCAATGGCATGGTACTTAATCTTCTCCCTGCTCGGTTGCTTATTTGCCTTAGGGGGCGCGGTGGCGTTGCAAACCGGTTCTCGTCAGATCACCAAAGGTAAGAAACGTCGAGCCCGGTTAGTCCTCGGATGGGTGACCGTCTGAGCGATCGATTCGGACTCCCGCGTTGTGTCCTTGGGCAAGGCACTTAACACGATTGTACACATGGGGCCACGATGACGCCATGTACTAAGGCATCCTGCACGTCGATGGTGCACATGTTTTCAACCAATCTAACCCTGCCTGTGCTGCAGTGTGGAGTTACGATGTTGGGGAACTGGCAGCTGCTCGTCGTTGCTCGGTGGTTCTCTCCGGGTACTCCGGCTTCCTCCACCTGTAAAACTGTCATGGTCATGATTAGCCATTGTTCATAAGTATGTGACCTTAAACACCAGTAAATAAATAAATAAATAAATAAATAAATAAATAAATAAATAAATAAATAAATAAATAATTTGCCTTAGGAATCATACAGGAAATCGTTATACACAAGGGAGATAAATCTGTATGGATAGGTACAGATTAAGGGAAGTGAAGCACTGGATATTCTAAGACTTTGACCAGGGCAGGGTTCAGGACAGGTCCAGAGAGAACTAGGACTAGATAGACGGCTAGTATAGTCAGAAGAGTACCCCCAAATTATTTGTATTTTTCTTTCCATGGTACATTGACTGCCAAAATTTCATTATTTATATTTTTCTGGAAGATTTAAATTACTATTTAGTAACCATATTTGGTTATCATGCATAGAAGCTTCTGATAAAATATGTTTGCATGCCAACAAATTTTGTGAATTATGTACCAAAGTGTAACCCTAAGATAATTTCTTATCATGAACGTTTACACCCAAATATGGTTATAATGTATCCTTCCATATTGTGTTAAATTCCATAGTTTCAATGTACTCTCATGATTTGATACGTTGATGAAACGTTTATCTTAAGAAACAAATTTCCTAATGGTATTTTTCACATATCTGAATTTTATTAAAGTATAAAAAAATTTTCTTTCATTTATTAACGTCACCTTACTAATAACATATAGAGAGTAATCGTTTGCCTGGACTTGTTACGTGAAATAATTCATGAGAGATGAGGGACGTTGTATAAACACGAGTGCGCGAATGCGCACGAGTGTTTTACAATATAGTCCCTCGCCTCGAATGAATTATCTCACGTAACCAGTCCAGTCAAGCAATTACTCTGTTTATTACTTTTCATTATTAACGATAATTATATTATTTAACCCTTTACCTAACGTAACGGCCAGCGCTATTCTCAAAAGTCGCCAATTAATGTTCATTATTTTTTCATTTTTTGTCTCTAAAACATAGGTTATGACCTCTCATTAGAACTGGCTCGTCGAGCTCGTTCAAATGAGGGGTCATAACCTATCTTTTTGAGACAAAAATGGAAATAATAGCTATTCAAGATTTTTTTTTTGGCAAGTGTCGTCTGCTTTTCGTATTAGGTAAAGGGTTAAAAAAACCCAAAACAATGAAGTCCCCATTACACCTACGGCAAAGCGTCTTCGTTTGCGTGCACGGATACATGACACAATTGTTGAATGCATAATTCACTTGTGAAGTTACCGTTTATAATCAAACCCGGAAATCCAAGTAAATCACACTTTGGAAAGTAATAAATTAATAATAACTGAAACCCAATTTTACTCAGTATCTATATAAGCTGCATAGTTTATGTTTTGAAAATTTGTTGATGAGTCACGTCACGGATATTTAATATCAGATATTAAAAAATCCTCGATATACTGCTTCCTTTCATCTAATTTAAGGCATAGTTTTGCCTTGGTGTAAATAATAAAACAAAAAGTATTGTTACTTACAAATCATAATGTGAGGGTAAAGATGTTGGAATTTTGTATCCAGTTCTGTGTAACCCAATCACACCACTTTCGTTGTTATAAAATAAGTTTCCGGCCGAAGGCCTCAAGGGGATATTATTTGAAATGTTTAAAGTGTTTTCATATGTTATGATAGGGTTCATAGATTTGCAAGAATGAATTTCGCATAATATATTCTCCACTGAATTGTTGAATTCAATGCATAGCTTAGACAAAATATGCTGTATAATGCCAAACCTTTCAAGCAGTTCTACGACACCCATGCTATCATGATGTTTCTCTTTAAACTTCCTTGCTGTCACATTTCAATTTGAAACATGTCGATTTTTCTCGCATTAGTTACCTCTGAGAAATACTATTACACCAATGAAGCACTACTGTACTTTTATTGACTTCAAAGTGAGGGAGAGTGGATGGAGTTTAAAACACTGAAAATGGATCAAGCTGATTTATCATGCATGGTCTGTCATATAAACTTTGGGTCGACACCAAATAAGTTACAACTTGCTTGACGTTTAAAATAAGGATCTGAACAGACACGGACATCCTGAGATCACTAAGTACTTGGAAATACTGGAAATCGCTTTTTGAGACTCCTAAAGCATTTCTGAAGACAATATATAAATTTGAAGGCCGACAAATGTGGGCGGTGCTATTATGACAAGACGGCAGAGTAAACACATGCAGATCTTTTATTACGTGATTGATCATGTTCATGTCGTTGCGTACTTGCAAAACATAAATCAAGTATTGTATTAAAATATGTTACATCTTCTTTTTAGAAAAGCAAATTGTCCAAACGTCATTTACCAGGCGAATACATGCTTTACAATAAAAAAAAATGATGGAAAACGACTAAAGTAAAGCTAATTGTATGGAAATGGTAATGGAATGACCAGATCAGCTGATTACTCCCCCCCCCCCCCCCAAGGGAGCACGGCGGCTTAGTGGTCACTGCATTGAACTTCTAACCGAAAGATCCGGGGTTCTCTCCCCACCAACACTAGCTCTGCTGTGTTCTAGATTAAGGCACTTAGTCCAGATTGCCCATTTGGGGGCACGATGGCGCGGTGTACTGAGGAGTACTGCACGTTGTCGGTGCACTTGATTCCAGCCAATGCTAACCCTGCTTGTGCGGAATTAGTATGTTGGGGAATATGACAGTTTGAAATAATATTCAACTGTATGGAATCATCAAACTGTTTTGGGTTACGTGGATTCGACCAGATCTAGTCACCATAGTACCATTAGAATAATTATTTACTTTTGGACTTGTTCTAACTGATTGTCTTGTTGATTCAGATGCATTTTGATTCATGTTACATTCAAAAACGGTATCATTGTTTGAAACACGTTGATGTTGATCAAAAGCTCCGAGCCGCAAACCTCCGACCAAGTTATCGTCAATTCATCACAATAACGTATATGTTTCAATAGGACCCTACTCACAACCCAAAACTCACATCGTGAAACAAACAAGGCAACTTTGAACGATTACAAGTTTAGTAAATAAACGCCTCGTGTACTACCCCATGACTTCACTGGACAAATAACCAATAAATTAGATAAAGGTCACTCCAACTCAGTTCATATCGTAAACTGATTTGTAATTTAAACAACACTTCATTCGGCATATTGTACGCTGCACTAGTACTGAAATGGTTAACCGGATAACCGGTTTGAAACCGGTTACCTACCTAACCGATTAAAAAAAACCCCTTCAACCAGTTATCCGAAATATCGATAGTGATCGTCATTCCACGGTTAAAACGTAGTCGCCTCTACTTTGGGATAGATTACACCTCGAAGCAGCGCTGTATATATTGAGAAATAATCGACTTTGGCGTTCAAGGCTTCGTTAATGATCGGCAATTTCCGTGAGGTCTGAGTAACCGCAGAAACTATTCCGTAGGTTGTATTCAAACGACAACGTTCGTTTGTATTCACACTATGGAATAGTTTCTGAGAATACTGCTTTCCAATTCTTATAATTTTGATCCCCGATTCGGTGAAATAATGGCTACGGTTAACCGGATATTATCCGGTTATAGCTCTTGGTTAGTCGGTTGTGAAAATGAGCCAACCGTTTCAGCCCTACGCTGCACCTGTGAAAAATCAAGAAAAATGAAGCGGTTTGCAAGTCACTCCATTGATGAAATAATTCCGAAACGCGCAACGTCATTTCAAATATTTCACGTGTTGGTAACATTTGCTACTAGGGCCGTAAGCATAAACGAGTCTCATCCAATCAGATGGCGAGGATTTTAGTTTTATTGGAAGATTGATTGATATCATCATCAAGGTCAATTGCCTCATATTCGTTCTGAGGAAATTTGCTCTTTGCTGTTTTTCTGAAATATTTTCTGTTCCTTCTTACCGTCCCTGGCCGTTATCAAAATATGATCTTGGACTATATTCACCATTTACTAATGAAGGTTTCCACCGTTTGTCTATATCCTGCATTCCAACAATTTCACCCCCTTTTAATTTGGGCAGTTCAAGAGTGTGCTTATCATAATATAAATTAGGAGAGTTTGGCGATTCACAAGTTGTGGTTTTAACGATTTTACTGTTATTACAGGTTTCAACAGTGCCATGGTTGTTGAAAGCTTGGAAAGCAATTGTCTGTACATCATCATTTTTGCTAGAGAAAGTCCTACTTTAGCAATGGGAGAAGAAGTCCGATATTCCTAAAGACTAATTTAAATGTCACGACTACTTCTTTCAGCTGTCTTGAATAGATTTTTTATTGTTTGTGCACAGTGTTAGATTGTTGATATCTGGGACTAGATGTAGTATATACAAAGTCCCAGTCACTTGCAAACTTTTAAAATATGGCTCTTGAAAATTGGGGGCCAGTGTCAGTCACTCACTACGTCAGATGCTATTGACTTGCGAATATTGATTTCAGAGTAACAATCGAACAGATATTTGATAAGTAAGATAACAATACTCTTTCAGGATACCTGAAATAAAAAGCAAAACACGGTAAATAAGTTGCCTCTTTAACCCTTTACCTAACATGAAAAGCAGACGACACTTGCAAAAAAAATTCTTGAATAACTAATTGTTTTCATTTTTTGTCTCAAAAACATAGGTTATGACCCCTCGTTGGAACGAGCTCGACGAGCTCGTTCCAACGAGGGGTCATAACCTATGTTTTTGAGACAAAAAATGAAAATATTTTGAAAATTAATTGGCGATTTTTGAGAATAGCGCTGGCCGGTTTTGGCCGTTACGTTGGGTAAAGGGTTAAGATCGAAAAGATGTACTGGTACTTTTTCCCAAGAGCAAAATAACATTTCTAGTGGAGTAAGGGGTTCTTTGTAGTTTGATTTAGTAAACGTATTGTAAATACCACACACAAGAATCATCTGCTCCATGCCTGCATTCATGTTAGGCCAAAATAAAATCTCACGAGCACGCTACTTAGTTTTCATAACACCAAAGTGAGATTCATGAAGTTTTGATATCATTCCACCACACACATTTTTCGGAATAACAAGACGCTACCATTTGTGTACAAGACCATCTATAAATTTAATCTCATCGAAGTAATTCCAAACTAAAATGCTTGCACATTTTCAATAGTAGATGTGGCGTAATCTTCTCACTATCTGATGTTACCACTTGTACCAGTTGCTGCAGTACTTGATCATTTGCAGTTTCTTGTTTACGTTGTTTCAGTTTAGTTGGAGAAACCGGTAACTTGTTCCCAGAATGTTAACATCTATCTCTTCGTCGACGTACATTCATTCAAATATACACGACTCAGTGCGTCAGAGGTGAACATTTGTTTCCCTGATACATGGACCAGTTCTTTATTACACCGCTGTAAACGTGTTAACATACGTTGTATTCTCTGTGTAACTCGATACAGTGGCTTCTGTCTTATTGATATGAGTGGTTTATGGCCCGCCTCAATTGTCACTTTACGTCCATAAATATAATGGTGGAATTTTTCGCAGCCATAAACAATTGCCAACATTTCCCGTTCTATTTGCGAATATTTAGCTTAAGTATCTGTAGGAGCACGCGATCCTTAAGGAACAAAATGCTGATCTTGTGGAAGCACTTTGGAACTTGAATCTACTGAATATGTGAAGGTTTTGGAACGCCATAATAGTAGGACAAAACAGGTGATGATGATACCAAACGTTAAAGTTTACTAAAACTATTATGTTGGGTATCTCGGTGCAATTCCATATTTTTGTAACTGCTTTCATGGTGAGGAAGTTTCTGAAATGGTTGGTATAAACTTAGAGCAGTAAGTAACGACACCCCAAGATCTTTTAACATCCTGCGCATCTGTAGGTTGCGGCATTTTGGTTGTTGCCCTGACCTATTTTAAGACCATCGCTACTTATAATATGGTCGATATATTTCACTCCAGATGTACGCAGTTCAAATTTGATCTTGTTAATCCTTTATTTAACACGAAAGGAACACGACACTTGCAAACAAAATTCTTGAAGTAATAATTTTTAATTTTTGGCGGCCAAAACATAGCTTATGACCTCTCATTGGAACGAGCTCAACGAGCTCGTTCCAATAAGGGGTCATAAGCTGTGTTTTTGAGACAAAATAAAAACAAAATATTGAAAATTGTATTTGTGAACAGCGATAGCCGGTGTCCGTAGTTACGTTGATAAAAGGTTAAGTTTAAAGCTCCCGTCATGACAACGATGAAGCATCTTGATGACACGTTCGGCATGTTCTTCAGGCGTCTTACTCCAGGCAAGACTATCATCTTCTGCAACGCCACCCTTGGAATGACTGTCAACATTTCACGAATTTTCTTAGTGAACATTTCACTTCATGAACACAAACCGAATGGGAGTAGCAAATATCTATACCTTCCATGCTGTCAGTCTGATATTATGAAGACTACTTCGTAGTTTTGAACATTAACCCTTTACCCAACGTAACGGCCAAAACTAGCCAGCGCTAATCTCAAAAATCGCCAATTAATTTTCATTATTTTTTTCATTTTTGTCTCAAAAACATAGGTTATGACCCCTCTTTGGAACGAGTTCGTCGAGCTCGTTCCAAAGAGGGGTCATAACCTATGTTTTTGAGACAAAAAATTAGTTATTCAAGAATTTTGTTTGCAAGTGTCGTCTGCTTTTCATGTTATATAAAGGGTTAAAAATGAAACATTATAACATATTTTGGATATTTGACGCCACCGAGGGCAGCATGTCGCCTATGTCCAAGCGCAATTTCCCTTTACTTATTCATCACCTTACGGTGGAAGCTAACATCGCAGGGAACGGAAACTTTACAGCCTTGGGTCTACTACTCATTCCCCCTCCCTTTTCTATGTGCTCTTGGTTCTTATACATTATTCACTATAAGCCTAGTATTGTTATATATTAAGGTAGTAACCTGTTTACAATGCTGTGTTGCACATTGCCAGTTGAAGTACCGCCCAAACTTCGCAAATGTTATTTATATTCATTTATTACTTTCCAAAATGTGATTTACTGGGATTTCCGTGTTTGATTATAAACGATAACTTCACAAGTGAATTATGCAATCAACAATTGGGTCATGTATCCGTGCGCGCAAACGAAGACACTTTGCCGTGGGTGTAATGGGGACTTCATTGTTTTTTGTTTTTTTAACCCTTAACCTAACACGAAAAGCAGACGACACTTGCAAAAAAAAAAAATTCTTGAATAACTATTATTTTCATTTTTGTCTCAAAAACATAGGTTATGACCCCTCATTGGAACCGTTCCCAGGAGAGGTCATAACCTATGTTTTAGAGACAAAAAATGAAAATTAATTGGCGAGTTTTGAGAATAGCGAAAGAAAATATTATTGTCTCCATCTTTTCGCGTTTTCTCATAATGCAAAGTCAATGTACAAGTACTGAAACCAATTGTAGTAATCCCAGTATGTCCGGACCATTAAATTTTGTCACCACCACTTCAGGTAAATATGGCTAATCCAATATCACTCTATGAGATCCAAACCAGTAATGCTTCTGACTTCGTGGCAAAAATTCTTAACGTTATTTTCACGGACGAAGAAGATTCGGCCTTCCCATTTAGTATTTCTGACCCTGGTTGTAAGTACTTTACCCCCGAGCAGTTTAAAGATCAAATCTCAAGCAAAAAGAAGGTCCTCTCTCTACTGAATTCAAATTGCCGCAGTCTGAATGCAAGCTTTGAAAATATTCATAATTTACTGGTTGACCTTTAAACATAATAGGCATGACGAAAATATTTAATATTAAACCTGGTATAGAGTATCAACTTGAAGGGTATCACCCCTTAGTTTCTTGCACTCGCCCTGAAGACGATATCGGCACGGGTGGTGTCAGAATGTACATAAATGACGATATACCCTTCAAAATACGAACTGACGTATCGGTCTTTACACCACATATGTTTGAATCCTTATTCGTCGAAATACCTCTGAAGAAAAATGCATTGTGGGAATTACTTATAGACCGAATACAGCGCCAAAAGCAGACATTCACATGTTTCTTTCAAAGCTGGTGTAGTTATTGGAAACTATAAACAAGGAAAATAACAAGGTTTACCCCATCAGTGATCTCTGTATAGTCCTACTCAACTTCAACACACAGAAAAACGAATAGTTTTTATAGTTTCACTATACAGTGCGGGGTTTCTACCCGCTATAACAAAGCCACGAGAGTTACAGAATTCTCTGCTACCCAAATCGGCCACATTTTCCGCAATTCTATCAATAATGTTACTTCGGTAATTACAATTAGGGACGTCAGCGATCATTTTTGCTACCTTTTTCATAGAAAAATTAGACAAACGATCAATTGTACCAATGCATACTTTTCGACGGCCAATCAATATGGAGTATATCACCCGTTTTATAAGAATTTTATCAGCATGTGACTTTTCAGAGGTCACAAATGACATTTGTCCAAACTCAGCGTACAATAAATTCCTTGATATATTCTATGAAGCTTTTGAAAAAGAACTTCCCCTGAAAGCATGCCCTATAAGAAAAAAATATATAAAACGCCAACCATGGATGACGTCAGATTGGCCTACTGCAATCCTCACAAACGAAAAGTAAACTGTATGTCAAACAATTAAAATTCCCAACTATTCAAAATATAACAAACTACAAACAATTTTGCCATGGATTTAATCGCTTGAAACGGATCTGTAAAGCAGATTACTATAATAAAATATTACAAGAAATAATGTAATATTAAAAAGACATGGGAAATCCTACGAAATGCCATATGTAAGGCAAATATCAACCGACGACTTCTCCCCCCCCCCACCTTCGTAGATGGAAATACGGAATTAACAGACCCGAAAAGAATCGCTTACGGATTCAATACCTTTTTGTTGACAGTGGAAAGACCACAATTAATCAAGTCTCCCCTACCCAACGTAATTTCTCGGATTATTTGAGCAATAATAACAACAGAGTCTCATTTTTTGCAAGTCCAACTAATGAACAAGAAATAACGTTTTGCGCTCACAAATTAAGGAGCAAATCGGGTAGAGATAGCGACGATATGTCCACAAAATTGTTGAAAGAGATAATACTCGAGGCGGCAAGTTCATTGTCTCATATAATCAACTTATCGTTTGTTATAGGTAGAGCGCCTGACAAAATGAAAATAGCCAAAATTATACGCATTTTTAAATCGGGAGACTCACAGCTATTCACTAACTACCGCGCCATCAGTATTCAACTTTCTCTAAAATACTAGACAAAGTAATGTACGCACGATTAAACACTTTCTTAGAGGGACAAAATATCATATAAAAGTATCTGTTTGGAATCAGAAGTGGACACTCCACTGTTCACACTATCCTTCAACTCATAAATAATGTTGTAAAAACAAATGAAAAATCTACAAAAGATTGCTCACTCTCGGTGTTTCTAGACTTTTCTAAAGCTTTTGATACCATAAATTACTCACTTCTATCTACAAACTGGATAGCTATGGTATAAGAGGGTTGGCAAGTTCCTGGTTTAAAGATTACCTAACAGGCAGATGTCAATTTGTTTCTTTCATGAATAACACATAGGATGGGGAATGGTCGATTGGCACCACTGCCGATTGGTTCCACTGTCGATTGGTACCATCGGACAGTCGTTTGGCACCAACCGTAAAGTCGATTGGTACCATCTCGAAAGTCGATTAGTACCATCCAAAAACTCGATTGGTGCCGTCGGTTCGGTCGATTCGCACCAACCATAAGTCGATTCGCACCACTACAACTGTATGACAATGCTCCCCCAAAAATGTTACGTTTGAAATGTAGAAAATATATTCAAAGGTTGTTTCTCTTGGTAAGTGGGATTATTATCAAAACAGTCGAATGCACCACCATCGAATGCTCTATATATTCCATCACTATAAATTAAATAATGATGGAATATAGTGCATTCGATGGTGTTAATGAAAGGGTATATTTTTCCTACAGTTAGAAGCAAGCCTTTTTTAAAAATGGCCTGCGTTGGATAAAAGCCATGAACAATCTGTGTTTCCTCTGATCGTGGCGGGGGTGGGGAAGGGGGTGGGTTGGTGGAGGGGGCGGGGGTGGACTCGGTGACAGGGCTAAGCATTGTTATGTGGAAACAAAAATAAGGAGACACGTGTCATGTTTATCTTTACTAATATTTTATTCTATTCTCATCATCGTTAAACTACATCATAGCAGAACAATAAGAAAATATCAACAGAACGAAAAAGAATAAAAGTACAAATAACAATAAAATAGAATAGCACATTAATGCTGAAGAGTGAAGTTCATTAACATTAAAGAGTCGTCTTCCTTTAATCACGCAGTTTATTGCAATTTTGAGGGGGTCAGGCCTCCAGGAGGGCAAAACTTTGCTACCCTTTCATGGCCTAGGGGAGCGATGAGCTCTCCTTAAGCTCACAAAAGCTAAAAGTGGCAAAATAAAGTTCTATCATTAATGAATTCTGGTGAACATATGCAGATTGTAGCCCCAGTTGTTTGACTTTCCTATAGACTGCCTGGCTCCAGTGAAACCAACAGCCATGAATAGCAACCTCGGGTAACACAGCACGTATAGAGGCCCACATCGCCTTTTCAAAATCCAATACACATTCCTTCATATGCTGCAGATAGCATATGCTAGCAACACATTTCCCTTTGACTTACCCAACTTGGTGGTAATTTCAACGATTGAGAGGAGAAGAGGACTTTGGGTGCGACAGAGAACATCATGTATATGTTTCATTCTGAATAATAGCGAGGCGTTAGAATAACAAATCAGTCGGGGTCTGCTCCAACAACTGCGGCATTGGTTTCATCCTTCTCAGTCAAATCCAGAACATCATCTGCGTTTGCCCGCTTCAATTGGACACCGACGTGGGTAAATTCTACCTGCATTAACAAACGGATTAGGTGTGCTTCGTTTCGACTATTTGCCAGAAAGTCATATTGGGAGGTGGTTACTGGCAGGTGAAGCGAGATGTTGATATCTGCGGAATATCTACCCTTAGCTCTGCACGCTTGCTCCATACCCTTTCTTGACATATCACATTCATAGCCATCAAATACACCAGTGGCACTGGATTCAAAATGTCTCGTTATATAATATAAATATGTAGAGCAGATATCTCCATTTGATGACTGTTTGGGCTATCAACAGAAAGCCACCATCTATGACGAAAACAGAGCTTCCTGGAAGGTATTCACGTTCAATGGCATCGGTTTGGTTAGGGCTATCGCTGTTTGTTTTTGTAAAGCCAAACATCACTTTTTGTGGACTTTAGGCTTATAAATTAGCATTATGTTTATTTAATTTAATAAATCACCTCCCTGAACTTGTTAAACTCTCTGATCGTGAAGAATCCCTTCTCCGTGAACACCTTGAAACGTCGAGGGGTATTGTTCGGGTTAGATCTTCCATCTGTTGGAGGTAGAGATTGGCACACTTAGGCAAAATGACCACCAGCATGGAAAATTGAGATCATCAGTCTTTCGTAATATGTATGGTGGGCCGGGGCACCGGTGCGTTTCGCTCTCGGGAACAATTGTAGGAGAATGATTTGTTTGAATTTTCGAGTCCGCCCATCCGTGGCATTGTGGATCAGGCCAGCAATGAGATGTCATAAACTGAAAACGTCAGGCTGAATGACAACTTTCGGCGGTGTACATTTACCTGCGACGAGATCGCCGCATGTTGCGTTCAAAGTTTTGCAGCCCACTTTATCAAGCGCGTGACTTTCTTCAATCAGAAGTCTAGTCATAGCAGCTTTGGTGAGCAAATGATCGCGGACAGTCTTGAATTGCGTTGTCACTAGTTATATGATGTACAGTTAAAACTAGAAGTCCTATCACCAACAGTGCGCTTATCTAGGCTTAATTGCGCGTTGGAATTGCACACAATTGCCATATCGAATGGCTCCCAAATCACGGCAGGTTCTCCTGGTTATTCATGGCAAATACATGCAATGTTTCTGCCAGTGGACCGGTTATTCATGGCAAACACATGCAATGTTTCTGCCAATGGACCTCCGGGTTACCTGGAGGTCCATTGGCTGAAACATTGCTTGTGCACAGGCCATATGCACAGAATTTGATAGCTTTACTATGGCCATAACGCGTACATTAACGCACAGATCAACGTGCTATTTGTGCGCAGTTCATGACAGGACTTCTCGTTTTAACTGTAGTGACCCTCCAGCATAAACAGTGGCCCAATGTGCAAGACCACTTCCAGGAATAATAGATCCCATTGCCCTCAAATAAGATAAGCATGTGAAATCCCTCAAGCCTCACGAAGACTGCTGTCAATTTGTTAGAGAAAGTTACAATCTCAACCGCCTTGATATATAGCGTCTGATCAAAGATCACTCGGAAAACGTTTAGTTCTTGTTTTTCACATTCGGTTTGTGCGAACATGAGTGTTGTATATATGGGATTGACCCCTGAAGAACCAAATTTATAAAGAACAAGATTTCAATATCATTTGTCTCATAATGCTCCTCTTTTGTCACATTATGCAAGTTACCAGTCCACAAAAGACACTAGGAGAGCCCAAGAACATAGCTCATCAACTAGAGGGAATCGATAGACTCTGTATCCTTACATGATTTGGCAACAGATTCGCCCAGATGAAGTAGATCTTTCACAACTATGAGGTCCAAAACTGATTGAGAGAGTCTGTTGTAACTTTTCAGGAGAATATAACCGAACTCTCCAGATCCAACATTGTCAAGATTACTAGTAAATCGTTTAGGTGACTCTTGTTTTGGAGTAATGCACGCAATTTCCCCATACTATTCAATGTATTGTTGCCATCTAATGTGCGTACATTATAGTCTGCATTATCGAAAACAAATTGTGTGAATTAGGCCAGCCTCGGCGATTTTCCCTTGTGAAGCTTAATTGAGAAAATATAGTGCTGATATTCTCTGTAGGTCGAAGAAAACATAAGCCCATTTAAAATGTCCATTAGTTCTCTCGATGCATATTTTCTGTGTATATAGACTATAGTTTACAACAACAATGGCGAGACAAAAGACCCCTGTCGGCATGTACTTATGACAGAATGTGCTGTTGATGTGATGCGTCTCCGGTTGCTCTGGGTTGTTATCTCATCATTTGCCCGATGCCCCGGTGGAAGCTAAGACAAATTGCAAAAGGCTTGGAGTGTATCCGGTCGTAAGCCAGTCGACACTAAAAAAGAATCTGGTTTTGCGTACACATCACAATTCAATATGGTTGATCGAACATCATCGCGAACTACAGCAACCGATTTCTCGACAATATACATACTTTCATCAGCTTCAGTGGTACATTTTCTCATGTAACACGAATCGTACAGTATTCCGTTCGACAATTCTCTGAGCGTCGCCACGTTTTTAAGGGACCCCAGGGTTGTTGTAGATATTCAGCTCGCAGAATGTCCCATTAACTTTCCTTTCAGATGTTTGATGGTGTAACCGACTTCATCTTCAAATAATTATGTTCCAAGAGTTTCTGCTAATTCACTCAGAAAAAACAGACACGCATCGCTATTCTCCACGAAAGTGCATTGAATGTGAACGATTTCTTATGTGTCACTGTCCTACCACGTAAAGTTCACATTACAGTCATGGTGGTAACACCCTTCTTCTGCGACTAAACCAATTGCATACGCAATTCGCACCGATTTACCCCCCTCGGCATTACGTTTTGGACACCGTGCTTTGACGCTTTCGAGAAAAGCCAACGTCTCGACCTCCTGCACTTGTTTTCTTCTTTCTAAAGGTAGGTTTAGTTGTTTATTGCCTTCCGCAGAATAAACAGTGGGTCTTGAAATCGAATGCAGGTTGGTCAGAGCGTAGTATTAACATTTTACACGGCATCATATCAATCATTCCGGTATCCTTATCTCTGTTCTTGCTCCTTATGGTGCTTGACCGAGTATAATTTTTGTAACAACGTCGGTAGATTTTGGAACCAACCACTAGTTCATCTGACCCGTAAAGCAGATTATCGCCACGGTTCTGGCTTGTAGACATAAGTGTGTGTATGCCTCGGCTGCCAAGTTTCACTATTTGGAAGCGCTTTTGTAGTTTCCCCTGACATTTGCAGCATTTCTCCTTATCGGCTTGTCAAAAGAAAGGGGCTGTTGTATTTATTTACTGGCGCAAAAACTTGATGACCAGAAGCTGATACAATGAATATCTTAAAACTATTCAAAATGTTTCGGTGCGCAACGGTTTTAATTGATCTGAAAGTATCAGAACTAAATAAACTGGCATTAATTAAACAGTAGAATACAGTGGCCGTGGAGTGGTCGTAATCCACGCGTGGGCAGTGATGTCCACGCATGCGTTTACCAGGTAACAAAAATCATCATCAGCAAAATGTTTATTAATGAAGTACCCGTTGCTTCATTAGTTACACATTTTTGATGATTATTTCTGTAATTAGTATTTGGAATGTAATATTATTGTGTCCATGGAAATATTGCCCACCTGTGGAAAGTGACCAGTCCCCGCCGGCTGTACTGTGATACAAGAATGCCAGAAAACGCGTCCCTGCTTCTTTGTCACCATAAGGTATAATAATAATAATAATAATAATAATAATAATAATAATAATAATAATAATAATAATAATAATAATAATCTTATCCGAGAAAATATACCAACATCTGAAAATGCACAACTTGCTTCCAGATGAGCAAAAAGGGGCATAGAAAGCTATCAAGGGGCACAAAAGACCAGCTCTTTATCGAAAAGGCGATATTAAGAAATTGCCATTGCAGGCAGACCAATGTATCATGGACTGGATAGATTATAGGAAAGCCTACGACGTGGTGCTTCATTCCTGGCTTTTGGAGTGCATCAGTATCTTCGGAGTATATTCGGAGTGGTTCAAAACATCGAGACACTCATCAGGCGCAGTATGTCAAACTGGCAGACTGAATTGATTGCAGGAGTGCAGAGTTTAGATTACATTGACATAAACCGTGGCAGTTTCCAAGGGTATTCGTTGACGCCTCTTTTGTTCATTCTTGTCATGAATCCCTTGACTTTGGTGTTGAAAAAGATAAATATTGACTATAGTTTTCATAAGGATGATCCTACCTTGAATCATCTGTTATTCTTGGGTGATCTTAAGTTATATGCTAAGACCGGTCGGGAATTAGATTGGCTGATTCAGACAGTACGAATATACAGTAGAGACATTGAAATGGAGATTTTGCGTTCAAAGTCGATGCTGAATGCGGAAAATACAGCGCTGGCGACTAATTCCTGTGCAAATGGGGTACTTCGATATAGTGCTGGGGTTGCAGATTGAACAGACGGTGATATGAAAGTCTTGGATAGAAAGACTCGAAAGCTGTTGATGATTCACAGAGCGCTACACCCACGAGTCAGCGTTGCACGGCTGTATTTGAAAAGGCGGAATGGAAATAAGGGGTTAATTTCGGCGGAAGAGTTCATTCTAGCAGAGATCATGAGTTTGTGTGACTATGTGTCCAACAGTGAAGAGATCAACCTCAGAGCAGTAGAGCAGGAGGGTTTGTTGAAATCTGAAGAGACAAGAGGTGAGTATAGAGAAGTTTAGATGAAGAGAAGAGTAAGACAAGGAAATAGATGAGTTTACATAGACAGTTTCTTAGACAGACAGAAGAGGTAGATGGCAGTTCTTGAGACTGGTTGAGGGATGGGTATCTGAAAACAGAAACGAAAGATTTAATCATGGCCAAACGAGATCGGGCTCTGAGTACTAATGGTATAAAGGGCCAGTATAGACAAACAGCCAATCTCGCCGTTTGTAGAATGTGTGATGAGAAGGTTGAAACTTCGAATCACATCGCATGCGAATGTTCAGAGCTGGTCGGCAGAGCATACAAAGAAAGGCATAACAATGTGGCCGCTCATCTACACTTGGAGGTCTGCAAAAGGTATGGGCTTCCACACGACGATGCTTGGTACAGACATTTCCCTGAGCACGTTGTTGAAAATGACAATGTAAAAGTTTATGTTTCAGATTGATCGCTATGTGGAACACAGAAAGCCGGACTTAGTGACTGCAGATAAGAAAGAAAACATTTGGACAATTGTGGATGTTGCTTGTCCCGGAGATACGAGAGTAGTCAAGAAGGAAGATGAGAAAGTCGAGCGGTATCGAGAGTTGGGGTTTGAGCTTGGCAGGATGATTGGTGTCAAAACTCGGGTGATTCCAGTTATTGTTAGTGTGTTGGGAACTGTATCAAAGAATTTGTTCTTGTATTTGAAAGAGCTGGATATGTCATATATCATTGGCAGTATCCAGCTCAGTGTGTTATTGGCTACATCGGGTATACTCAGGAGAGTTCTGTATCTCTGAGGTCCTGGTAGGGCTTGAGGTGTTAGGAGATATTGAATCCCAAGTAAAAACATCTGCAGTGGTTGTTGATAATAATAACTAGATTTTTGAAATTACAGAGCAATGTCTAGCAGGGCTGGGATAATCGTAATCAGTAATCGTCTGTAATTAATTTTTTCAAGTAATCGTGTGTAATCAGTTATCGTGATTGATGACAGTAATCATGATTGCTTTTGTGATCACAAAAAGATTCACGGTTCGATACCCACCTAACTGCACTTAATCCCGATTGCCCACGTGGAGGCACGTTGGTGTTGTGTACTAAGGCATAATGTACGTCGATGGTGCACCTGTCTTCAACCAATGCTAACACGGCTTGTGTGGAGTTAGTACATTGGGGAGTCCGACAGTTGCTCGCCGTTGCTCAGTGGTTATATCCGGGTACTCCGGCTTCCTGCAGCTGTAAAACTGTCCGACACGAAGTGACCCTAGCTGTCGAAAGTGTCGTTAAACTCCAATAAATAAATTACGTAAATACTTTCTGTTCTCTGTAAAAATTCTTTGCAGTTACAGTAGCAGTAATTTCTGTATATCAGATCTGAAGAAATATGCTTCAATCAGAGAATTCATACTTAATCAACATGCAATAATTTTCCAACAGTAGAAAATAAAACAAGATTAAATGTGGTAGCTGAAAAAATGTTTTAAATAAGAACAATGAATAGGGAATACCATTCCTAATTCCAGTCCTGCTCAGGAGAAAAGCTTTCGTACCAAGATTTCTTCACAATTTCTTTAAATTATCCAGAAAAGTGAGGTTATGTTTTCCCTTTGCCTCTGTGTTTAGCCTACTATACTTAGTGTATAATGACCTCAATTTGATGTGGCTAAAATTGTTCGTTACGGCGAAAGTGACTAATCTAAAGATTCTCTTATTCTTAAGGTAACAATCTGGTACCTCCTGTCACATAAATCTATTTTGTTTGACAAAAACACTCACACAACCTGACGAGATTACTCAATTGATGACCACAAATGGTAAACTGAATAAAAAAACCTATAAAAATGCAATCAATAACGGCTTGTGAATTACTTAGACACTTTTAACCTTCACTATTGTCCTTCCTATAACAGACAGTATCTTTCCTGTAATATACAAATAACATACTTTAATGTCGGTACAAATTCGATCATTATACTAAACTTTTTGAAAGTCTCAATTATTTGCCAAACAAATCAGCAACCGTCAGTAAAAAATATTGAAGGAGTTACACCCGAGTCAAACAAAACGCTTGTTGCAAAGAATTATTCTCCCTACTGTTGCAATTTGAGTCATTCCTGTAATTATTTAGGTCGCATCAGGAATGACTGTTATGACAAGGAATTACACGCAGTGTTTATCACTGTCGATCAATGATTTACCCCTGGAATACCACGAAATAATGAGAGTTAGAAGTAAACTAAAATGACTTTACAACAACACATTTGCCAACTTGCGATTCTCACGCAACACTTGTCAGTGTTGCGTTATTTTACAGACTCTTTTCAAAATTATGCCGGGGGTTTACCTACCTTCAGCCTTGCTGTGGACGTTTCGAAGTACCAGAGGATAAAACAATATTTTCTTTCTTTTGACCGATGTCAAAGTCAGAAAATACCGTAAATTTCAAATTCGCCTGCAAAGGGGATAGCTTTATAACTTTGCAAGTTTAGAAATTCGTTATGAGACATTTTTTTCGACAAAATGATACCACCAAAACCACTTTTAAGCGTTTATTTGGGCAAATGTATAGACAATTTTATATATATATCCAAATACCATGTCATTTATTCACAAGTGCCATTGATATAACCCAAGTAAAAAAAAAAAAACAATCAAATTTGGGACAAGTGATTTTGTTAAATTCGGGTTGAAATCGGATCTGCTGAAAAACACAGATCTAACCAATAATGGGTCCGTATATAACAATCAATGCTATGCAATATACGAGTGCCAGTTTTTCAGATTCTTTTGCATAATAGACTCTTCTGGGTGAAAGGACACTATTTTATGCCGAAATTTGAGAATGACTCATCAACACTTATGTGCTAGCAGTTGTTTTTATTCAAGGCAGACGACTCTTGACTAAAAACGATTTCAAAAGTTATAGATGTCAAATGTCCCTGCTGTATAACATCAAAGGCTAGCAGACTTTAGCTCTTAACTAAAATGTATTCTTAATGAGAAGTCTTACTGTATGCATATACCTTCGAATAGTGCCATAAATGTCTACAAGGGACTTGAAAATAGCTTGAAGGTATCCTTGAACATTCCTTGAACGTTTTTCTTCATCCTTTAATATCGGCGCCTGTATCAAGTCTCTCTATTTCAACTTTTCGTAAATCTCTTCTTTGACAAAGAACAAATCTAAATATGTCATACCCTAGGAACTTCTGAACAGTTATGACAGTGGGGGAGGGGGGAGGGCGTAAAAAAATTGCGTGAACATAGGTGGGGTGGGTAGGTGGGTGGTAAAGTGCCAAAAAACTGTGTGTAAATAGTTAATGTAAGTATTTTCTTTTTTCACTATTATGGCTTCTTTTGTGCCCTAAACAATAACAAAATGTCACCAATTGAACATAAAAGCCTATTTAGAAGCAGTATTAACAAAAGTAACCCCTTTAATGTAACAAATATTAGAGAATCTCATCAAAAACTGACTTGAGGATGGGGGGTGAGGGGTGTCCGATATTGAATGGGGAAAAAAATTGTCTGACAATTTTCTCCTGAAGTCGACTAAATTATCCATTGACATAATTCATTCATATTCGAGTCTTTTTTCAAGGGAATATTCTTTAAAATGAAGCATTGTATATATAATACTTTATACTGAGTCATAATAGCTAGGTAGGATTGTTTTTTTCAAAATGAAAAAAATGAAAAATATTAACTTTTATTTCAACAAAAACAAAAAAGTCTGATTTAGCAAAAATAAAAGTCTTTTTGATAGCTATTCTGCTATGCAGTTGCCATAACAAAAACAAAAAGACAAGGTTTGCTCTTCTTGAGTCAGAACAAAAACAAGTTCCCTTTTACACAACCAATATTTGCAACATACACACGGTTACGGTATAAGCAGTAGTAAATTAAATATGGGCACATTGTTCACATATGCCTGCATATGCCAGGATTTACAGAAACTAGACTGTTCGAAGTGCATATCACGGCATATCAGAATATCAAAATTAGGAAAAGCTTATTTAAATTTGATTTAAAATCAAAGGTTTCTGGGAAAAAGAATAATTGAGTTTCCTTTGCAAGGTTAGCACCGAGAAACTAGATTGTAAGAATATTAAGCTACACATTCAGTTTGCTCGATCTGATTTGATTGGGGTTTTACATCGATTTCAACAATTATGGCTATATGATGCCATTATCACATAGCTGTTAGTTCCAAAGATGAAGGTAGAATTATTCAAACATATCCACTGGATGGCCTAAGGAATCCACCAACCACTGAATAGGAACGAACAAGCTTATCCACACAGAGGCCTCAATATAAGGTTAAAACAAATTCCATAGAATCTGCTACATTAGTATAGTAAAATGTCTATCTGAACAACTCGGCCATCGCTGCTATGCATTAACAACCTGGCTACAAAATGTAGACCTATTATACCCGGGCCCACACAGGGTTCAAGCTATACAGTAATGTGTCTTTGTGAACTGATGTGAACCTGGCAAGTCTTGAAAAACGCACCTAATAGAGTAAATAGAAACATGTTTGAAGATGTAAAAATACAGTACGTGGAGAGTGTATTATCACTAAATCACCCGCATAGTGGAGATTCCACCCAAGCAATAATTGCAAATTTGTTGCAAAACATAACCAACATAAGCAAAGTTTCAGCCAATGGATCTCCGGGTTAAACCCGGAGGTCCATTGGCTGAAACATTGCTTGTGTTTTTTTGTCGATATGTACAAAATTTGAAAGTTATAGCTTGGGTGATAACTCACTCCGCGGGTGATTTAGTTACAATCCACTCTCCACGTACTGTATGCATTGAATTAGTGTACATTACGCATTTCGAGTAGGTGTTCCAGTGCCAAAGTTTTGTGTATAAAATGTATGAGAAGAGGGTGGGTCCCCAAAAATGTCATGGAAAAAATATACAGGTAAGGGTGGGTGGGTCAAAAAATCTGCAAAATAAAAATTTCCACCAATGTTCATGTATTTTTCCGGCATCACACTGGTTATGGCAGAATTTTCGGGTCCCCCAACGCTACAAAAAAATTAATTGTGTCCACTTTTCATTAGTAAAGTTTAAACAATATTTATTGAAAAAGGATTGGTAATTACATGTAACAAATATAATTTATAAAATATACATGAACAATAGAAGGTAATTGTACTTTTGTATAGCAATCTGTAATAACAGGATTCGACATCAAGCCAAGGTCTTATGAAAGTCGTCTCCTTTCATGAAATATGAGTATGCTGTGGAGCTCAAAAAATAAAAAAGATACATGTTTTTTGATTTTTTAATTTAAACGTTTTCACGTCATTTCAAGTTTTTCCTTATTCCCTCCCATCTGGTGACAGCCCCCACTCCCAACCTACATAACATTGCAAAATAGCAATATAACACACAGCAATAGGAATAGTTGATGCCATATTGTGAGAAGTTTCATCAAAATTGTCGGAAAAGTGTTAACGCTATGATGTTATTGGCGATTTAAGTAGAGGAACGTCAAAATTAAATTTCACAGCATAAAGTTGAAATTAAGGGAACTTGTAATACTCATGGTCCCGATTAACAAGTATAAAAAAGTGAAAATCCGGCTTCAACTTCTAGAGATATGAGATGAACACCGACAGGCGGTATCCCCTCCCATTTGGTGACACCCTAGCTCCCAAACTACATGACATAGCACTATAATAATATGACAGTCGGTAAGGGGAATAGCTGAGGGAAAGTTGTGTGCAATTTTATCCAAATTGTTGGGAAATTGATAACGCAATGACTTTGTTGGAGATCGATGTAGGAGGTGAGGTCAGTGGTAAAGGGAAGGCCATTAATCAAAAGTACGCCCAATGGCCTTCCCTCACTACTACACATATCGTCTTATCAGAAGGGAGGAAATAGTGGTTAATCGAAGGCCATTGGGCGTACTTTTGATTCAACACCGGTGTTAACCCTTTGCGACTACGGTACGTAATATTATGTGCGAAAGTTCCATGCTTTGCAACTACGGTACGTAATATTACGTGCTCCGACTTTCAGCGATTGCGTTTGACGTCACAAACGCCTGATTCTACGTGACTTTAAAACGTCACGATAACCGCAGTTGGAAAGGGTTAAATCAAAAGTACGCCCATTCGCCTTCCCTCACCACTACACATATCTTCTTATCAGTAGTGAGGAAATAGTGGTTAAGGGAAGGCCATTGGGCGTACATTTGATTTAACACCGCTGGCCTTCCTCACTACTGAAGTCATAGGTGGCAATAGGGCCCGCAATTAAAACATGTCAGATTTTTAAAAGAATTTAAATGTTGTACACCTCCAAAAAAATAATAGATATCTATCTCGATGTATAGCAATTTTTAAACGTTTCAAGAAGGTTTAACAAGGCTTTTGTTACATTAGCCTAAACAAATAATCTTGACCGGAGTCCACCCACTGATGGACGTGTTTCGTCGGATGACTTCGGGAAATTACCTTACTCCAAATGTGTTCTGTTTCCGAATGTTGTTATTCTGGGGAGATTATATTATTCGCATTACTACAATTACGAATTACGAGAAGAAACGCTGATCTCCCATTTAGTGGGATTATCACTAAATGTGAACCATGCACAGGACTAATGTACTCTGTCGTATACAATATTATGCTTTTAAAAATGTTTAATATTGTTCTTTTCATATAAAGGCTCTGCAATCATTTATTCATTTGTTCAGTAACAAACCGACGTAAGGGAATTCTATTTTTTAATTTTTTTTTATGATATTCGTCTAAGCGGAACTATAAAAAATATTTCCATTACACTGATGGAAATTCTTTTGTCTCTCCTATTGGAACTCTAATGGAAATTCCTGCAATGATATCCGATACCGGACATTACTTACGCTGGGGAGTTAATCACCTATCCACTAATGCATTCGCATTCTTGCATACTACATCATGGAGTTATTCCGTGGGATTTTGAGAATGGGCCTTTTTCGGGAACCAGGACCCATTATGGTAATCGAAACCTGTTAAGTCCAATCAAAGTACGTCGTAATTTCGCGGACACCAATAGAGTTGTAGTGCCTGACATTTTGTCAGCCAGGCACGACAAATCTATTGAGGGACTGGGATTGAGGTATTTAAGACAGCCATGGCAACTCACCCCTATATTAAACCCTGTGAAATCATAATTTCTAGAAGTGTAGTACCCATATACATGCATGTATAATGTTCAGAACTTGGACTCATTGGTGAGGATGGGATTGTTGCAGGGACAGGAAAAACATGGTCAGTTTAAAACGGAATTTTTATGCCTATTTACAATGGGAATGGGGCAGAAATTCATCCGCAAGCAGACCTTGGAATAAACCATTCCAAAATTTTACCCTGAACAGAAACCTTCCTCTCCAGTCAAAGCAAAGGTTCTGCAGCAACTGGCATCTGTGTCCTTCATTGGCCTTTATCACATTGCTGACTATTTCTCCCACATGCAAGTAGTTCTTTTCATTCAGAACGTCAATGGATTTTATACCCCCATTGCTGTGCGTATTCAACGTTACTCGATACAATATGGACGATACAGACAATGAAAATTCTGCTAGTTACACCACGCCTGGATTCCGGGCTACGTATAAGAATCCATTGAAGAGTATCCATGGTACCACCTGTAACATGGTCGGTATCCAAAAAACCTCACAATGTTATTAGTCACTATCAAGTCTCTCCAAATCTTACTTGTAAACACGCTTGACATCTTTGCCTCCTATTTTGAATGAGAGTACGAACTTAAATTTGACCCATTTGACCCCGTTTCTGGACAAGAATGTTACACCAAAATTTCTAGCCACCCCCTCTTGCTCACATACCAGTGCAGATACCAGTTTAATATTGTCCTAAGACACGGGCTCACTCATGAGCGGATAATATTCTACTGTAAAGATGTAGCTAAATGGCACAGTGGTCACATAATAAACATATTTAACGATGAAATACACAGAATTCTCATTCAGTAATGTGGCTATTCAACTGGTGATTTTCAAGACGCAACGCCTTGCATTCTCATTGACCGTTGTAGTGGTCAAGGGCACACCAACTGCAAAAGTAACATTTTCTCGTGAAGTTATTGGGATTCATGTCTTATATTTCATTAACCCTTTACCTAACGAATCGCCCACATCCGCCCACGTAATATGCAAATTGAGCAGTTGAAAAAATTTAATTTTTCAAACTATTTCAACAAAACCATATCATGTGACCCCTCATTGGAACGAGCTCATTGAGCTCGTTCCAACGAGGGGTCACATGATATGGTTTTGTTGAAATTGTTTGAAAAATTTAAAAAAAATGATATTTAAAATAATAAATTTTGATATCGTCTGCGTTGGGTAAAGGGTTAAAGATTCGGCCAAATATACTTCCGAAAAAGTTGAGAAAACTGGGGTGGGTCAAAACGTTTTTTGTGCAGTGTATATATTTACAAAGAAAAAAAGGTAAGTACCCCCAAATATAATGAATGATAACATGCCACTGTTCATTGAAAGTCTATTGCTTGTTATATGTATGATTATATTGATGATCCAACAAACGGTTGTGGACGTGTCTGATTGAATGTGTCCCCACAAACATGGAAGGGAATCAGGCGCACAATGCAATCCACGAATTTTTCAAATTACAGTTTGTGCATGACTCAGAATTGGGTATTTATAGTGCTTATTTTATCAGTGTTCAATCAGTATCTGTCACCATGACATGAAGAAGGGCGACATATGCACAAGGATGGCAAATTATTGGTATGCATTCCTCCGCTATGTCCTTCAAAACAATCGGTCGTCAACTCGACATCCATTACACAGTCACCAGTCATTTGGTAAGCAAACACATGAAGGGCCGTCAACGGGCAGAACAACATCACAACATAAAAACAGGGTACCTCTTAGTCTGATGCGACGACATCCATTTACCTCAAATACTGTTCTGAAAACTGAAAAGTCTGTGGCTACTAAATCGACGAATCTCCACGTGGATGGTTAGGAACGGCCTGCAAAAAGCCATATTGAGGTCCAAAAGGGCCATCAAAGTTCCTCTTCTAAGAGATCGTCACCAAGGAATACGTTTGACTTGGTGTTTACATTTCTCACTCAGAGTATTGCATTGACTACCATTCCTTGGTGTACCATGAGTACTGATCTGAATCAACCAGAGCACATTTGGGACATTTTAGGGCATCAAACACACACAGACGAACCGACAGAACAAACTCTGCGAGAATTGGAAGCAACTTTGCAACAGGAATGTCGACAGTTACTTCTGCAAAGGGGACGACGATTGACTGGAGGATGCAACGCAGGTTAGAAGCTGTCATCCGAGCACATGGAGGATACTGCACATTTTGAACTGTAACACTAGCTCATGGTCTCTAGAGGTTACAAATGACATTTTTATCCATTTATAGCCAAATAATATTGCCTTGTTGACTCTCCAGTTCCATACTAAAATGGATATCCTACTTTGTTTGATTCATCAATGCTGTCATTGAAATGATGATGAAGACTTTGATTTGTGTGTCTTCGTATAGCCTGAATATGTTCTTTCAAGATAGCATTCATTTGCTGGAGCTTGGTTTGCGAGTACTCTACTGTTATCCAGCAACACATTTACCTTCGTAAAATACCCAGGCGTGTTTAACTTTTTTCTTTGTATATATCTTGCGATTATTCTTTCCGTACGCTGAACTAACATCAGTAATCAATAATAAAAAAGAATAGTTCACTGCTCGGATGGGGGTACGATTATTATTCTCGAGTAGGGCACACGGGGCATTATTTCACGAGACGTAAGCCGAGTGAAATAATCTGCGCGGCCCACGAGAGGATAAAATCATACTCGAATACGAGCAGTGAACTTTTGTATTCATTTTATTTTCTCCTTATTTGTTTTCCCCAAACTATCCTTTAAATGGTTCGTCATCACCGAGAGTTGAATACGATGCTGAGAGTGGAATACTATTTTCGGCGAGTTGAGGTGCGAATACGACTTGTTTTGGGGGAAGAAAAACGAATGAAAATAAAATAAATGATTAAATTCTTACTTCTTTAACATGAAGCGCTTATCGTCTACCGGCATTTCGAAAGACCAATGAACTAGGGGAGATAATTTTGATGTCACCCGAGTACAGATTTTGTTCATATAAAGTTCATATGCAGCCTGCTTGTGGCAGTTGAAGATCAACTTGCGTAATCGTATTGTAACCTTGCAGTCATGGTAATAAGCCGCAAACGATAGTTTATGTTACGCGGGGGTTAACGCCAACTGTGAAATGCGCAAACGAACTAAATATTACGACAATCTACAGTACGTGGAGAGTGGATTGTAACTAAATCACCCGCGGAGTGAAGTTATCACCCAAACTATAACTTTCAAATTTTGTACACGCGGACAAAAACAAAAGCAAATGTTTCAACCAATGGACTTCCGGGTTTAACCCGGAAGTCCATTGGTTGAAACTTTGCCTGTGCTTGTTATGCTTTGCAACAAATTTGCAATTATTTCTTGGGTGGAATCTCCACTCTGCGTGTGATTTAGTGATAATACACTCTCCACGTACTGTAATGCAACGACAGAATAATACAATATAAATTAAATTCTTAAAATGGCGTTTTTCACCTGTCAGACCTGACCATCTCTCGGGGCTAGCTCGATTCAACAAATTGGTTACGTACGCATTGCATCCACATATGAGTAGAATGGATTTATGTCTATGTCCTAAAAGAAATTCCGCCACAATAAATAGCGAACACCAACGCTCAATCTCGCCAAAGGGAGATCGCGCGTTATTGTTTGCTATTTGTTGTGGCGGAAATTCTTTTAAGACCTGTACAATATGGCAGGCGTAGTAAAACAGAGAAGGCGGAAAAACAACACAATACATTATTTCTATAAATTACCACTAAGTTATTTAGCGCAACAAATTGTAATTGATCGGAAGAGAATGGGTCGGTTGGGGCAATTTCCCCGAGAAGAGTGAATGACGAAACGAGTGCAGGTCTTTGAAAGAAAGCTTTCCGGTGCCACCAGGATGTTACAAAAATCTACTTCTAAAAGGAATACTGTGTTTCTAAGCGCATAAAATTCTATTCCCAATTATGTGGTAGCTCGATAAAATTATTAAAGAAAACACATACACAGTTTCCGGGGATGGACCTTTGGGTTGACAAAAACTGAAAAACATCAGTTTTTCTGCTGCTACTTGCAAGTGTGGGCACCAGTCTTTGATAAAGGGATAATGCTGTCTTTTGAGTTCGAGTTCTGAGGATTAGACGTCACTATGTGGGTGGTTTCCAGGCAGGCCTGAAAATAAGCAGTCTGACATTTGCAGAATGAGATCCCCAGAGGGTGATGATGCTATCCCATGCAGTGGGCCAATTTATCCGCTGGGTACCTCTTTCTGTTTAGTTTTGAGACTCTGATTCAGACTGAGGTTCACAGAGGGTAAATTTAGTGATGCTACCCTGCTGTGCAGGGTAGCATCACTAAATTCACCCTATGGGGACCTCATTTTGCAGATGATGGTCTGCTTATTTACTGGCTTGTTTCCAGGCAACTTTCTCCATCCATCCATACGTCATATCAAAAGTATCATACTCACCTCTGTAATCGGTCAGCAAAATACATGGACTGACCAGTAAAAATAAACTACAAGACACACATTTCAAATATCTTGGCCTGGCATTCCCCACATCTCCCGAACCGCTTCCCACTCCCCTGTAGACAAGGCCAATTCCCTAAACATACCCCAAAATTGGAAAATGAGTCACATCCACTTTCAAGTAACGCCATGGCAACCTGCAAATACAGCCAAATGCACGAGCGGTAGGACAGGGAGTGAGTTTTTCAACCAATATTATTTTGGGTAAGTCCGTCATAATGTTGCAGTCTGTCGATCTGTCGAGAAATTGGTATCACTTTCAGAAAAAAATTCTATCCCGAATCTGTTCAATATTGGGACACAAAACAATAAAAAAAACCCCAAAACAACCAACCTCCCCCACCAAAAGAAAAACGAAATGAAAACAAAACAAAACCAGAAAAAACAAAAACAAAAAGCCCTTCCGACGGAAAAAATCCTCACAGGAGTATCAGCGCTTGAACTATCGATTAGCCGATCCAGATGTAGAGGAAACGCTTTGTCAGTGCGTGTGGTGTTTTGATATTTTATTAAAGCAATTAAACCCCTACAAAGAATCAGACCTGAACGAACAATTACATGACTAAACTTCTGAATCCAAAAGATAACGTGGATAAAAAACGCAATAAAGCTAAATGTTAATACAGAGAAATAATTAGTTTAATAGCATAGCTCATCTGTGAAGGAAGAAAAGACGAGTCGCGTTACAGAATGAATCAGAGAGGTGAAGGATATTGTTCCTCGCGAATAGTTCAATTTTCCTTTTAGTTACCACTTGGCGAGTGAAAGCTGCCATTCTCTGTATTTATGGTATTGAGGTGGTCTTCTCGCATTTGGTCATTATTGACAAGTTCCCTTACAAATTCGTCATCAGTTCCTTCAAAACCGAAAATTCCCAAAATTAGGGCCCTGCGAAATCTAGGAATTCGACTGGATTCGAAATTGTTGCGACGATTCGATTCGAGCGCACTGATTTGAAAATTTTCGATTCGGCGAAATGTTCTTAGAACCCTGCAAAATGTTTCCTCTTGAACGCTGCCTCTATCATCATGCCTTCTGCACAGGAGACTTTGTGACAGAATATTTCAAAACAGGCTCCCGTTTCGAAACTACTTCGATTCCATACTGAAAGATTTCGCTTTTTTATTGACTTTGCCAGGCCAGTCGTCGAATACAATACAGGAGAGCGATAATATTTATGGTTGTAAGAAGGTGCAATATCTACAGTCTGAAGAGGGAGAAGACTCGGTTCGTCGTGGGCTTTAAATGCCACAGTCTGATTCGATTCGGTATTCGAATGTACCCAAAATTTTTAGTCTTACCACAAAGTCTTTCTTCAAATGAGATTTTCTCCTTTTTCGATTAAGAGATTGCTACTGATTCGGAGTCGGGTGAAGTCATTTTTTCCTTCGTTGAAAGTAGTATGCATCAAGCATGGTTCCAATAACGTAATCATATTTTAATTGGCGTACCTTAACACCAAATGTTACTGAATACTCCCTAGCTCCCCTCTTGCGCGTGATTAGATGAATTCACCGTGTTGGGGTGGGAGTGGGTTTTTCAGCTCTTTTGTCAACTCCAAAGCGTTTATTTCACTATCGTAGAGTACAATATGATCAACTGGAGCCAATACTATA
The DNA here is from genome assembly GCA_031216915.1 of Pictodentalium vernedei. Classification (NCBI taxonomy): domain Eukaryota; kingdom Metazoa; phylum Mollusca; class Scaphopoda; order Dentaliida; family Dentaliidae; genus Pictodentalium; species Pictodentalium vernedei. Next base: position 354,705,940 of record CM062290.1, read on the forward strand.
AAACTTATAAAACTTTTACAATTGTATTTTCTGGAATTGTATTTGTTACCTATTAATATAATTGACTAAAATCAATCATTAGCATTTTAAAAGATATGGCAATTTGCCAACTGGCAAACTGCCAGATCTTTAAAAATGTTAATGATTCGTGTCAACCCATTTAAAGTCAAAATTAGAAAATGTAATTCTAGAAAACACAATTGTAAAAGTTCTATAATATTGACCCCTCTGGTTTGGGTAGTTGATGACAAGTGGAAAACCAAATAATTGCACTATTATTGTCATATTTAGATTTACTTCATCCTTGACACAAACCAGGGTAAAATTTTGATTTTTTATTACTAGAAATCATGCACTTAATTTTAGACACTATTTACCCCAGGTTGTGTAATTTGGCGTGTTTTTCCAATTTCCTTAGACGGTTTTGAAGGCCTGCATAGCAGTACCATTATATCGACGAAATTAAATGTTTTAATTTCTAACTATTCACTGAGATTAGACAGCAGTTTTGGTAAAATATTTTCCCAATATCATCAATAATTTTTTAAAAAGGATTGGAGAAATGTTACAACCATTTTTGACATAGGTTGTCACTAGCTGTGGTGGTCCAAGGTCTTTCCTAATGTAATATTTCGACTAATACTACGATGATAAGATTTAAAACGTCGCTCCACTGGCACCACTTTGCAGAAAGGTACAGAAGTATCTTCAGTGGTTAATGCATTTCTATAATCCACGGAGACGACACACACTGATTTTGTAGCTCCGTGTATTTGTTTATTGCAGTTTTTCACTAGTAAGATAAATACACTATCAGTATTGCAAAAACTCTTCCCAAATCTCAGTATATTATCACTTACTATTTTTTTTTCTTTTCCTGCAGCAAGTTCATCCTGTAATTGGTTATTTTTGTTGAATTGTTTACCCCAAGTATTGTTTTGGGCTATAACTTATAACTCTCTGATTGTTTTAGTAGTGTCTGTCCCCTTTTATCCCTTTACCTGGCATGAAAAGCAGACGACACTTGCAAACAAAATTCTTGAATAACTACGTTTTTCATTTGTTTTATCTCAAAAACATAGGTTATGACCCCTCATTGGAACGAGCTCGACGAGCTCGTTCCAAAGAGGGGTCATAACGTATGTTTTTGAGACAAAAAATGAAAATTACTTGGAGATTTTTGAGAATAACGCTGGCCGGTTTTGGCCGTTACGTTAGGTAAAGGGTTAAATATAGTAGCGGCAACAAGTTCCTTCAAGCAAGCGGACAGTGGTGCGATTCCAGTACTTGACAAAAAAGCTCTTATTTTCTGCCAGGACCCACCTTCACCATATATACCATCATGTATGCCTGTAGGTGATGCAGTTTAATGAACTTTATAAGGCAGTGTAACTCTGTTATATGATTAATTGTTGGAAAGCAGTTCCCGGGAATTACCCACTGTTAGTACATGTATGTCGCGCTCGCCATAATGTGTGGAAACCTCACAAAAAGATACACGACAATAGTCGCTGTTGACAGCGTACTTGTTAAAACGTTCCGTAATTTCCTCAAAATGTATGTGACAACGAGTTTATTATCAGGACCTGTAAATGTATTAGTTTGTGTATCAGCCCCTGTTATTTTGGCATTATTCATTGGAATACATATGTCCAAATTATTAAGCAACTGGAAATTATTTCTTTCAGGATCGATTTTGTATAACAGTTTCCTTGTTTCGAACCGAGGTCGTTTAACATCGGTGAATTTTATTCTTGTGATATATATACGTTATGTGTACACTGCTTATACAAACTTTGTTTTATCCCGGCGAGACTCGTTTGGGGGACATATGGCTACGAGTCGCGCTTGCACGACAAGTAATAATAATAACTAGACTTTATGATTCTGGAGAATCATGGCTTTTCCCGATTAGATTCCATGATTTTTCATCACCCCACAGTGTCTGATGAATTGTTTTTAACTGTCTCACTGAAGTTCCCTCATTGATGTTATGAGAAAGGTGAGTATAGTAGTCTCAAATGACTCGGTTTGGGTTTGATAAAAAAAAATGTTTAGGTAAAACCCATCATTAATGGTAGAATGGGTTAATATCAAGATCAATGTTTCCCTATTAGTTTTGCGTCCGGTAAAAGAAGTTTCTCTGTGGCATTTCCATTTGTTGGTGTCCAAAAAACAGACTATTTCTTCAATTTTTTTACATTTAGCAGCCCATGGAGGGTTAACAAATGCCTACCAGAATAATTTATCCATGCAACTGGTCATATGACACCAAGACCTATCAACGGCCATTTTCTCTTGGAAACCCCACAAAATGTTTGTAAAGAAATCCAGGGAAAACGATTTTTTAAGCTATCGATGGGTATCCGTGTTAACCTCCCCAACAGGGGTTAACGCTTGGTTTTTTTTAATACCCTTATTACTTACAGAAATGGTCCTCTGTGAATTCCACTTCCTACGAGGGAGATTATGTTTATCTCTCATGTATACATTGGGTGCTGTGCATGTCTGAAAACAGCCCCATGTTAACAAAATTACGATGCTTGGCAGCTTGTAGATGGTTAATAAACGCTCATCGGAGTATTTTGTCCATGCAACTTGTAATGTCACATAAAGACCTACGAATAGTCAATTTGTCTTGAAACCCTACAAGTTATCGTTAGGGAAATTCACAGAAAATGGGAATTTAAAGCTTTCAAGGGATATCTCGCTTTAGCCTGCCCAAAATGGGTTAAGACGTCGACTTTTGAATACCCTTACTGCTTACAAAAATGTTTCCGCATAAATTGTGCACTCGATAAAAGGAGGCACTTTTCTTTGTGGTGTACCCTTTGGGTGCTGTTGGTGTCCAAAAACAGCCCATTTTATCACAATTTTGACCTTCAACAGCCCGGGGAGGGTTAACTAATGCTGACCGGAATATTTTGTTCATGCAGCTTGTAATGTCACACCAAGACCTGCAAATAGCCGATTTTTTCTTGAAAACCTACAAAATGTTGATAGAGAAATCCACAGAAAACGGTATTTTAAGATTTTAATGGTTATCTCTATATAACCAGCCCAAAATGGGTTAAGACGTCAAATTTTGAATACCCTTACCACTTTCAAAAATATTTTCCGATCAATTTTGCGTCCGATAAATGAAGGACCCTTTCTCTCTGGTATATCGTTTGGGTGCTGTTGGTGACTAAAAACAGACCATTTTATCACAATTTTTATGTTTAGCAGCTCGGTGAGGGTTAACTAATGCTGACCAGAATATTTTATCTATGCAACTTGTAATGTCACACCAAGACCTGAGAGTGACCAATTTTTCTTGAAAATCTACAAGACTCGTTTAGAGAAATCCACGGAAAACACGAACTTTTGAGCATTGTGGGGGTATTGCTGTTTAACCAGCTCAAAATAGGTTAAGGCTTGGTTTTCTGAACACCCTTATTACTTACAAAAATGATCCTCGGTGAATTCCACTCCCAATAAAGGACGTTATGTTTATCTCTCGTGTATTGTTTGGGTGCAGTGGGGGCCTGAAACCGGCCTATTTCATCAAAATTTCGATGCTTGGCAGCATGTGGAGGGTTACCATATGCATCGCCTGATATGTAGTGTGTACCAAAGGGTGTGTCACAGACAGGTTTAGCAATGACGAAAGTTTTAAAAAAATCTACAAGACATGTTTCGAGAAAGTGCCGATAAACCCCAATTTTGGCAGTTTTTTGCCAATTCTGACGAAATAAGGGTTAAATCGAAAATTCCGCTTCGGTACATTTTTAGATTTTGTGCCCCTCTATGCGTGTGCAAAATTTCGTGAAAATCGGTTCGAAAATGGCTTCTGAATCGTACGGAGAAAATGTGTGGGAAAAAAAAAAAAAAAAAAAAAAAAAAAAAAACCCAAAAAATAATCCGTAGAAAAACAATAGTCTTTTCCAGAGGGAAAAGCCTAATAACACTTTGGCCAGCCGCTGATTTGTCGCGTTTCTCGGACGAGAAGGCCATGGTTACACCTGAACTCCCAACTGCCTCCCTATTCCCACGCTTCTCCTCTCCTCCCGACACTCGGAGACGAACTGCTTGATGACATCCCTTGCCCCATTCTTCCCAATCTCACCGATTAGCATATTAACCCTCTCCTTTGAGTCTCCCCCTAACCACATGTCCTTCATTCTCCCATCCCACTTCCCCATTATACTCCCACTGAATCTCATTCTTTTAGACCGATACTTTGGGCATTCTAGAAGAAAGTGTTCCAGGGTCTCCACCACGCCCAAGTTACACATCTGACACTCCTTTTCACTGTTTTTCCCAATTTTTCGCCTCAGCTCCAGGGAAAGCGACCTCAGCTTGAACAACAGTGACCACCAAAGGTGCCATCAAGGTACTCTTCAAAACCCGGCTTCTCTTTATCACGCAGGCCATCCAAAGATCTCTTTGATTTGACCCCCTCTCGCCAATTACGGTTACAATCCTCCATGACCCTTTCTCTGACGATCTTTTTGCCCTGGTTTGCCCCAACGTCAAGGTCCGAGATCTCCAATGAGTAGTTTTCTACTAGCTCCCTCACTTGGACCATCCACCCCGTCTTGATATTTGAGTTGAAAGTTCTCAGGAACATTACTTTACACCATCGGCTATCGGGGAGATTTACCAAATAATTAAGATAACCGAGTTTCAATAGGTCTATCCTGTCCTTGATCCTCATCCACCCAAGCTCACCCCTGATCGCTTCTAGCGCTGCGGCATTACTCGAGCCTGTTATCCATCGGCCTGCATCGTTCTGCAGGATTTCCAAGCTCTTTACGGCTGTGTTGTTTAGGGGTACATCTTCCGTACCGTATGTTATACTTGGCAGACCCACCATTTCCCAGATAGTTTTCCCCACGAAAACCTTATTGAAACTGTTTCTCCCTATAAGATAGCAATCGCCTCGAAATAAAAGATTGTTTACACGAACAATGAATACATAACACGTTTGTTTATCATTATCACCAAAATACCAAGCCATCGCTTCTCGAAAATAGCTGTTAATAAACAAAGAAAAGAAAAAAAAAATCAATCCAAAACACCTCCCCCACCCGCAACACCATTCAACTAATTAAAATAATGGTACTCCATGTTCAATTCTCTCAACTCAACGTCACGTGAGGATATTCATCCAAGTTAAATGAAATTGCACATGGCGATAAGAAATATTCACATTTTGCCCAGAATTCCTTTTTTTTGCTGCACAATGATATTTCGAACCAAACTCAAATCAATGTATAAGGTCAGCAAAGGGATAGGTAGGAAAATAACCAGGGAATTATATTTTTGTAGTAGGCAGGAATCATTTTAAATGCATATCACATCATTCATTAATTTTTGAAGCGTGAAAATCACAATGAGATTGGCGTTGTATTTCAAACGTTTCAAGCTGTTACTTGCAATTATTCCTACTCCTTTTCATTTTAATCGTTTTGGTGCTTTGCATGGTGAATAGTTTATGTACGGGGTCGTTAAATTCCTACAACACAGCATGAATAATACAGTCATTGTGGACTGGTCGAAATCAACGCATGGGCAATGATGTTCACGCATGCGTTTATCAGATAAAAAAAAAATATTTATTTATTATTGTTTAAGGTCACATACTTATGCACAATGGCAATCGTGACCGTGACAGTTTTAAGGGTGGAGGAAGCCGGAGTACCCGGAGAGAACCACCGAGCAACGACGAGCAGCTGCCAGCTCCCCAACGTCGTAACTCCGAAATGCAGCACAGACAGGGTTACATTGTTTGAAGGCATGCGCACCATCGACGTGCAGTACGGCTTAGTACACGGCGTCATCGTTCCCCCATGTAGACACGCGGCGTTAAGAGACTTGACAACGCGGGAGTCCGAATCGATCGCTCAGATGGTCACCCATGCGAGGACTAACCGGGCTCGACGTTGCTTAACTTCGGTGATCTGACGAGAACCGGTTACCACAACGCCCCCACCAGATAATAAAAATCATCATCAGTAAAATTTTAATTAATGAAGCACCGGGTTGTACCCGGTGTTTCTTTAATTGCATTTTTGATGATTATTCCTATAATTGGTGTTTGGAATCTAATATTATTGCGTTCGTGAAAATATTGCCCACCCGTGGAAAGTGATCTGTCCACAGCGTAGTACATGTAAGTTGGGGAAACTTGACGAATAGTTCGTTCCAACGTTATCAGTTTTTGAAGTGAATGACTCGTGATTACGGGTACCACTGAAATATCCTAGAGAATCTTCATTTCTCCCGACGTCATATGATTTTTATCATTACTGCAGTAATGATACAAGATCTTTAATAACCGAATTATTATAACTATTAATATTGCTGTTTACGACTGCGTTTTCAGGTGAATGGTAGATAGTGGGGGCGCAGTGGCTCAGTAGGTGAGTTGCAGACTGCAAGCCGACCGGTCCACGGTTCGAATCCAACCTGCTTCAACCGCGTTGTGTCCTTGGACAAGACAATTCACCCCCATTGACCACAAGGGGGCACGGTGGCGTTGTGTACTAAGGCGTACTGCAGTCGATGATGCACTTGTCTTCGACCAATGCTAACCCTGCTGCTTGTGTGGAGTTAGTACGTTGGGGAGCCTGACAGTTGCTCGGTGGTTCTCTCCGGGTACTCCGGCCCGTAAAATTGTCCGGCACGAGGTGACCCTGGCTGTCAAAAGTATCGTTAAACCCTCATAAGTAAATAATTAAATATGAATGGTTACCAGTACGCTTTTGGATCCGTTGATTCTGTTTTTGAGGAGTAGCTTGCATTTATATTTAGCAGCCCCTTTTATAAGTTTTTATAACTGAAGAAGTTGATGACCAAACTTTTTTGTGTGGGTATTTAATCATTGCTTGATAGTAGTCTTTGAGGTCTGTTTAAGATATCTGCAGTCAGCGTCAAACCATTGTCGTCTTTTGCAATTGCAACGAAGGATACGTTTCGACACAAGAGTAATGGTAGACTCCAAAGTACCATATTCTATTTAGCTAACTCCACAGTACACGTCAAGTCACAGTGAAAAGCTTGCATTCTAAATTGCTAAAGCTGAATGAATATCTTCGGATTACTGAATGGTGTTTGGGCCTTCCCATTACTATCCGATGACCATTTGAGTGTGGAACTGCATCTAGTATAACTTTATATTGCTATTTTCTCAGTATTATTTCGAATCGAGTGAGAGTTGACAACGGCTGGAGTATTTGGGTGGAAATGTAACGAAAAAATAGTGTACATATGTTTGTTTGTTTGTTTGTTTGTTGGTGGTTAACGTCACATATTTATGCACTATGGCTAATCGTGACACAACATGGAGATGAAGTCAAGTTTAGTCAATCGTTGATCTACATGTTGCCCATTTTAGAGGACTTTCACCCCAAGCATTGGTGACTGGGTCCTATTTTACTAGTAAAGCGGAACTGGTTTACCACAGTAAACAAGTGCTGCTTACTTCCCGGGGTTCCCACGGGGAAATAGTGTACATAAAAAGGCAATTATGAGATGCTAGGAAAAAATAGGGCTCTACGAATTCGAAACTGTTGGGACGATTCGATTCAATTCGAGTCGTGTTGATTTGGGAATTTTTGAACCGTCGACCTGTTCTGATATCCTGCTAAATGTCTCCTCTTAACCCTTTACCCAACGAATCGGCCACATCCGCCCACGTAATATGCAAATTCAGCAGCTAGAAAAATACTATTTTTCAAAAAAGTTCAACAAAACCATATCGTGCGACCCCTCTTTGGAACGAGCTCGTTCCAATGAGGGGTCACCTGATATGGGTTTCTTGACATTTTTTGAAAATTTAAAAAAAATGATATTGAAGATAATATTTTTGATATCATCTGCGTTGGTTAAAGGGTTAACTCTTCTTCTATCATCAGGCCTTCTGTATTTTACGGCCGCTGTGGACTGGCCACTTTCCACGGGATGGGCAGTATTCCCACGGACGCCTTAATGTCAGATTGTTAACACTAATTACCGGAATAATCATCAAAGATTTCATTAATGAAGCACCGGGTACAATCCGTTGCTTCATTAATTGAAATTTTGCTGATGGTGATTTTTATTACCTGGTAAACACATGCGTGGACATCACTGCCCAGGCGTGGATTATGACCAGTCCACGACGACTGTACTGCAGCAGAGACCTTATGATAGAAGAAAAGTTCAAAGATGTTCCACTTCCGAAACTACTTCGATTACGTTCGAAATAATTTCGCCTTTTTGAATGATTTGACCGAACAGATGAGTCATCGTTGAAGACAATAATTGAATGGAGAATGACAATATTTATGTAAGAATGGTTCAATATGTACAACTTGAGAACGGTGAGATTAGATTCGTAATTCGCTTCGCTTCGAAATCATCAACCTGATTCGATTCAGGATTCATTTCAACCTGAAATTTAACATTCGATGGGCCCTCAAATATAATTCACAATAGTACACCCATTGTATTGGAAACTGGTATAGTCACCCACGAATTCACTCGACAAGCTCTTTTTAATGTGTGCCATGAGCTGTGTACTGGTAACAAAAATAATAAAATCTTTACATAACATGAAAAGCAGACGACACTTGCAAAAAAATGCTTGAATAACTAATTTTATTCATTTTTTGAAAAAATGAAAAAAATAATGAAAATTAATTGGCGATTTTTGTGAATAGCGTTGGTCGGTTTTGGCCGTTACGTTGGGTAAAGGGTTAACCTAAATTTGTGTCTAGCGCTTTGATGAAAATTTCCTATGGTGTTGATGGAAAGGTAACTTTTTCAATACGGGATGCATATCTTTTTTTGGTCAAGGAAAATCTGGCTTTAAATCATGAGACGGTTTAAATGCAACAAATCGGCAGGAGGGAGGGTCATTTATAAATTCAATCTAACAAACCTGAGAAGTTGTAACATTTAATTACCACATAGACTCCCTATGATATAGATTCCTTCATTTGATTAGGTGGAAGCGCGGTGGCTCAGTGGCAGAGTGTTTGACTTCTCTGCTAGAGGTCCCGAGTTCGATCCCCGTCCGGGACGACCCGCGTTATGTCCTTGGGCAAGGCACTTTATCACGGTTGCCTACACGGGAGTACGATGACACCGTGTTCTCAGGCGTATTGGACGTCGATGGTACACATGGCTTCAACCGCTGTAACCCTGTTTGAACGAAGCTTGAAGAGAGTTATAATGTCGAGGAGCTGACAGTTGCTCGGTGGTACTCTCCGGGTATTCCGGTGTAAAAGGAATGGAAGTCCGTAAGAACGTTAGTCCCTCTGGACTATTATTCCGCGGAATTATAGTCCTAGGTCTAACATTTCTAGGAATAGTAGTCCGCCGGACTACTATTTCTAGAAATGTTAGACCTAGGACTATAATTCCGCGGAATAATAGTCCAGAGGGACTAATTTTCCTACGGACTTCCATTCCTGTTACACCGGCTTCCCCCATCCGTAAAACTGTCACGGTTACGATTAGCCATTGTGCATAAGTATGTGACCTTAAACACCAATAAATAAATAAATTTGATTACGTTCCTGTGAATCTCAGATTTCGCGTCGAATCGAATCCCGAATCGAAACAGGAAGACGATTTCGAATATAAAATCGAATTGTACTGTTCAGAATGTTGTAGATATTGCACCTTCCTCCATCAATAACTATTGTCAGTCTTCACTCAAGTTTTAAATTCAGCGGCAGCTGATCATAGGAAAAGCTGAATTTTCTAAGATCGGAATAACAATAATCTTTGGAGCAGTCCCGTTACTGTTCTCCGGTTCAACCACCAGAAGCAGACTCTTCTTGAACTCTTGTTCTATCATCAGGAGCCAATAATATAAAACTTCTACAATTGTATTCAGTGCCGCCGAGGGAAAACACGGGTCCGGGGGGATCAATTAGATGGTGCCACCTGGGCCCCCTTGTTTCAAACCCAACTTACCAAGGACCCATGAAATATTCACCCTCCCCCCGACCGATATCTATTATGACTCAATTGCCACTCAAAGACTAGATTGGGTTACACAAGAGAATGGTAAGAAGGGCTATATATATGTATTGAATAAACCGAACTTATTGTTCACGTCACTTTAACTGGCAAATGATAAAGCATGTGGACATACTCTAGTGCATACAAATGGTGCATTGAGGATAAAAATAACTGCAAGGTGCAGCCGCACGACTGCATCTTGCATTTATTTTTATCCTCTTTGTCTCTTTTTATGGGGCTTTTCCTCTTACCTAAAACTGTATACAAGGGCGTTGCCATGTCGTAAGGATTCTCAGCTTTAAGAGATTTACTGTCATGATACATATGCTGAATCATGCATCGTGCATGCTGATTGATTTGGACGCTCGGTTGACCCAGAGTTATAGAGTTTCAACGGATTTATTCTGCTCTCGGTTCTATATACATGAGTCGTCCTCGCCCCCCCCCCCCCGGACCTCCGGGTCCCGGGGTAACTACCTCGCCCCCCCCCCTTCGACGGCCCTGATTGTATTTTCCAGAATCGTATTTTCTACCTTATATGAATTAGGTTAGACCTAGAAGAGAACGCAGTCGCAAAGGACGATTGTATCGTAAAATTGAAAGAAAATGATTCTTGCTATCTCTGGTAGTTTTTGTCTATTTTTGAAACCGAAAGTAAACCTAAAGAGAAAAGATTCGTGGTCAAAGTAGGATTTTAAAATTTTCAAGTAACAAAAATCAATTTAATGCTGAATTCTAGGAAGCCAACGTTCAAGTTACAAAAAATAATAACGTCATTTATTCAGAAAGATTGACGCGGTCAACACACGGTGCAATCTCGTGTTTTTGTTGCTATTTTTTTTCAAGTATCCCAGAATTCAATATCGAACGAAAAATGGCCGCCCCGATGGGCAAACAAGAAGACACAATTTTCAATTTGTTAGATATACTATTTAACTGGAAATTGCGTGTTTCTCTACATGCGCATTTATGTCATCTATAAAGCTCACTTCGTGAGCCGCGCTTTGCGCGGCTCGACTGCGTTCTTTATTAATAGAACTGACTAACATAAATCATTAACATTTTAAAAGATATGGCAATTTGCCAACTGAGTCCCCGAGTGGGTCTGACTGAACCCAACCATATTTGGTCTCATACCGCAGTGATATCAAAGGCACCCAATAAATTTATAACAAACATTACCGACATAAAAATTTACAGGTTCTGTACAAAAAATGTAATACACTTAATTTATATGACTGCCGACAGGCATTTTAAATTTTTGCCGGAGCCCAAAAGCACTCATGACTACCCCATGATGATAACAAACGTAGTCCTAGAAGTTCTGTACAAAAATTGATTGCACTTAATTTAGGTATAAAATGGCCGCCGGCGGCCATCTTGAATTTCGCACCGCACCCCAAAACACTCGTTCTCGTCCCACGGTGATAACAAAGGTACCCAAGAAGTTTCGTGAAGATCGGTTCATAAATATGGCCTCTAGCCCGAGCCGTATAGAAGTTCTGTACAAAAAACTGATTATACCTAATTTCAGTACAAAATGACCGCCAGCAGCCATTTTGAATTTCGGACCGCACCCACAAACACTCGTTCTCGTCCCAAGGTGATAACAAAGTTGCCCAAGAAGTTTCGTGAAGATCGGTTCATAAATACAGCCCCTAGTCCCAGCCGCATTGACATGTGTACTTAATGTGTATAAGTAGCACTGAATAAATCAAAGTTCATGTATTTGCATAATTTCTGCACGGGGAAAAAAAATGCAGTATTACATGTGATATATTCCATGTTACGTTTTAAACATTCATACAAAAATTTATTCAAATGAGAACTTTCATACAGAAGTTCTGTACAAAAACTGATTGTATTAATTTCGATACAAAATGGCTGCTGGTGGACATCTTGAATTTCGGACCGACGCAAAAACACTCGATCTCGTTCCACGGTGATAGCAAAGGTACCCAAGAAGTTTCGTAAAAATCGGTTCATAAACACGGCTTCTAGCCCGGGCCGTATTGGCGGACGGACAGACGTGAAGACAGACAGACGGACAGGCGGACAGACAGACGACGGGCCATGGCATAACCTCAAATTTGACTACGTCAAAGTTGAGCTAAAAATGGAAAAAATAATGAAAATTAATTGGCGATTTTTGAGAATAGCGCTGGCCGGTTTTGGCCATTAAGTTGGATAAAGCGTTAATGTAATTTATTGCAGTAAAACAAAAGTAAATATTTGATTTTGACTATCTGGGCCTAAAAATCATGTGATAATCAGAATCAAATTCATAAATGTAAATGTAAGACAAGAAACTCACAAAAATTGAAACTATCCCCTTAATGTTAAACTCCGGTAAATCTTAATATGTATGTTTTTTACCATGGGATATACTGATAATACTCGCAAGGGAAAAACAGTACTTTTGAAATTTCCATTTAAATGACTGAAGAAATGAAAATTGAATGTCACAGCGGGAGGTAGCGAGAATCAAAACCGATTCGAGGCGAATTTTAAAACCTGCCTACCTCTATGTACATATTTGGTGGAAATTGAGAATGTTTTAGTGCCGGGCATACTCCTGGTGTGTCTCCAGCTGATACCGACACTGTTAATGGCTGCAGTTAATCTTTTTGGAAGAAAACAATGACCGCTATAATTCAGTGTCAGATTACCGTTTCTCAAATATCCTCCAACCATTCATCATATTCGTGCAGTAGCCATCACGTTCTGACCCTATCTGACACCGACGCTGTAAATGGCTGCAGTTATTCTTTTTGGAAGAAAACAATGACCGCTATTGTCCTGTGTCAGATTACTATTTCTCAAATACCCCCCAACCATTCATCATATTCGTGCAGTAGCCATCAAGTCCTTTTGCGCGGAATAACCCTTATAATGGAGTCCCAAGCTACACCATATAATGCCCCCGAACACCCCTGTATACCCTAATATACCGGAGTATTTAGGGCAATATCGTGATAGACCATGCTATTGTTCTGCCGCCACAACTCTCCAGATTCCGGGAAGTTTACACATCTACTTAATATAGGAGTCTGACCATGTCCCCTCGTAATCACAATTTCTTAATCCGCCCGTGGCGTGTCCCCTGCGACTAGGGGACCAGTGACATTAACCTGTGATTTTTATACAGTGTTTGTCCATTATTCGTCGTGTATTTTACAACTCGGAATATAAAAATGAGTAAAAATGTTCCAGTACGAGACGCGCTTTGTTGCCCCCAAAAGTTAAGAGACAGAATATACTCCAGCCAACGCCTTCCTACGTGGTTGGGCTGAGCCATTAAAGCGCTGCCGCTTCTAGAGCAGGACTGTAAAAATACCATTAAAATTACAGTAGATGTACTGGAAACCATTTGACGTAACTTCTGCCGTAAATATTACGACAAAGACAGTTACTACTTGAAGTTTCATTATATCAAAACTTAGAAAAGAGTGTTCTCGTGAAGGAGACCAAAGTTTCTTTCAGAACAAACGAGATCAACTATTTTAATTCGTGCTTTTGCCAAATGGAATCGCCCATTTTGAAAGTTACCTTATGTTTGAAGAGTCAGTTTCTGGTTCCTTGAACGAACCCTTTGGATGTTGTGCACATATATGCTTTTTCTGATTTCTTGTAAAAATTCATCTGATTCCTGTATGAATATCTTTAAATACTATTAACGAAAACCTATTTCTAACTTCTTTTAAAATATTTCACCCCCTAAAATAACCCTCCATAAATGTCCTTTCTATTTTGTTTATTTCCAATGCTTTAACCTCTTTCACACAGACTGTTTTTCTAGTTTACTATTTTGTATTACCTGGTAAACACATGCGTGGGCATCACGGCCCACGCATGGACTCCGGCAAGTCCACGGTGACTGTACTGTAATTTACGGTAGAGGTACGACAGCTGCTTGACAGTACTTTCACCATGTTTTCAACGAAAGTCTTTTACAGTGAATGCAATACGACAAACGCAAGTCGCCACGAGACACAATAAAAAAAAACTATCAACTTGGCTGTTGCTATTTTCCACCCCCAACACCTTTCATACTTTCTGTATCGGTAATAACTGTTTCGCACGTTTGCAAACTAATGTTATCTGTTGGTTGTGTCTTAGTCAACGACTTTGATACCCCTTTTGTATCAGCGTAGATGATTGATCTCATTTTCTTCTCTTGTTCTTGGATGCGTGCACATTTAGCATAGGTATAAAACAGCATAAAGTTATTTACAAAAACCGGAATCACAATAGCAATCAATAGGACACCACTCATTGCACAAAGTGCGCCAATCATCATACCAAGTGGCGATTTAGGATAAATATCGCCATATCCAACTGTCGTCATGGTTATAATTGCCCACCAGCAACCGTGTGGAATACTTCTAATTGCTTCTTCAGTCTCGGAAAAGTACAATAAACTCCCAAATATGATTGTCGCGATAAACAAAAATGCCGACAGTAACAGTAATTCTTTCAAACTTGACTTCAACGAAGCGGTGAGTACTCTAAACCCCACCAGATCCTTCACTAAACGAAACAGACGCACCGTTCTTAGAATGTTCAGCAACCGGAAAAAATCGTATGACGAGACACGAAACTTTTCTGAGGGAACCGTTGCGTTCACGACGATTGTTCCGTACATTGATAAAGTTGCCAAGATATCAATAACGTTCAAAGCCGATTTGAAATAATTCTTCAAACTCGGACAAAATATTAGTCTTAACATTATTTCAAAAGTGAAAAAAGTAACGCAGAACATGTCTATCCAGTCTAGCGCCCGGACTCGAGCTTTTCGCTCTGGTAGATCCATTGCAGAGGGAGAGGTACCTTGAGGATCTTCAGTTGAAGATGGCGTTGGTGGTGGCGGTGGTAGTTGCTGCCCAGATGGACCTTTCGGTGGAAATTTAGATTCCAAAGCAGCTTCATATTTATGGTAATCGCCGTGCAATGCTTCTTTCCATTCATCTTCGGTCAGTTCTCTTTGAAATATAGATGTCGTGCCAATGCATAGACTAAATATTGAGAGGGCAATCACAGCTACAGAAACCACCAGATAAACCTGAAAATAAAGGAAGATTACTTCAAAGGTCAATTCATCTTGAGTCGTCGAATTCTATGGATTTGACGAGACCAGATCCGCCAGATCAAACTGGACGCTGTCGGCGTCCTGTTTCATCTAACCGATTTTGTCTCGTCAACGAGATGTAATATACCAACTGAGATCGATTGTCTGTAGTATTGACCCTTTACTAAACATGAAAAGCAGATGACACTGGCAAACAAAATTCTTGAATAACAATTTTGTTTTCATTTTTTTGTCTCAAAAACATAGGTTATGACCCCTCATTGGAACGAGCTCGACGAGCTCGTTCCAAAGAGGGGTCATAACCTATGTTTTTGAGACAAAAAATGAAAATATAATGAAAATTAATTGGCGATTTTTGAGAATAGCCTTGGCTGCTTTTTGCCGTTACGTTGGTTAAAGGGTTAATTCGTTTATTATGTGAGAGTAGGTACTTAAAAATTAAACACAACACACAAAATGGAAACAGAAAAAAATGTATTAAATTTAAAATTTCACTCGTTATAATAATTTCCAATGCCCGGAGGTCCAACATTAACTTTATTTGCGAATCACTTTGAAGAACACAGACTTTCTTAAGTCTCAGATGGATTATTTCCAGCGCTAATTGCTTGATGGTTAAAAACATTATTTTGGGCCGATGGCTATGCACAATTAGATTTCCCTTTCTGATGTGGGAAGAAGGTGTAGTTCTTGTGGAGCATCTGATGTGCTGGAGAATTTGCTTCTGTTCAAAATTATCTTATTTTGACAGATAATGTCCTGTTACTTTTTTATTACCTGACCGATTGTCTTGATGTCATACATTGTCATAAGCTATGTTTTCGAGACAAAAATTAAAAACATAATAAAATTTGAATGGAGATTTTTGTGTGAAGTGCTGGATGGCTTTTTTCCATTCAGTTGGGTAAATGGTTAACGTTTTAAATCATCAACGGTACGGCAGTTATTCTGTTACCAATTCGGACAAGTCATTATTCGATGAACCAAGGTTAATCCATGTGATTAATCGATCAAGGAAACCCTTTAACCGTTTCAGCTCTATAATCATTAGCGAAGATATTCGAATAAATATGCAAATGGACGTACATGTCTGGGGCACTTGACCCGTTGTTCGTAAGATACATGATTTTTGTCTCATTAACTGTGCGCTATATGTGGTGGGGAATTCATGTATTTCAAAAAATAAGTTGGTCGAATACATTTCATTGATGGAAGTAAAAAGTTCGAGTGTTAAACCGGTGTAGGTATCACGCTCAGTTTTAGGCCATTAGCCCAGTTTTAGCATTCCCGATGTCTCGCACGCGGGCCTAATTTGGACGAACACGCTGTCGAGTAAGTACAAATGCCGTTGTGTTATGACGAGTTTTACCAAGAATTTGTTTGCCAACACTTACTTAACAAGTTTTTGTTAAACATTTACCTTACACGAAAAGCAAACAACACATGCAAACAAATGTCTTGAATACCTAATTTGTTCATTTTTTGCCTCAAAAATTAGCTTATGACCTTCATTGGAAACGAGCTCAAAGAGCTCGTTCTAGTGAGGAGTCATAAGCTATGTTTTAGAGACAAACAATTTAAAAAAAAAGAAAATTGAATGGTAATTTTGGGGAATAGCGCCGGCAGATTTTTTCCGCTATGTTGGGTAAAGAGTAAATCGTTGGGATATTCGCTTGGATAAAAACATTGGATTAACCCTTTACCTAACATGAAAAGCAGACGACACTTGCAAAAATAATTGTTGAATAACTACTTTTTTTCATTTTTTGTCTCAAAAACATAGGTTATGACCCCTCGTTGGAACGAGCTCGACGAGCTCGTTCCAACGAGGGGTCATAACCTATGTTTTTGAGACAAAAAATGAAAAAATAATGAAAATTAATTGGCGATTTTTGAAAATAGCTCTGGCCGGTTTTGGCCGTTACGTTAGGTAAAGGATTAAAAACAATAGCTTATATTAAGTACATTTTACTTAGATCATCGTTGGTACATTTTACTTAGATCATCGTTGGTACATTTTACTAAGATCATTCTGGTATTAACTAGAAATGTCAGTTTCAATGCATTTGTTATCGGATGGCATTGATTTCTGACAGTACACTTTTAGATTGTGTCACGGAATTTGAGCAAATCGAACTCCATTTGCCAGGTTATTATTGCACAGACACTTTTTTTTATCTGTAGAAAGAACCGCAGAGAGTCTCTTATTTTTGACTTGATGAGCATTCATTCTGAAATTCAGTTTATTCTCAATACTCAATGTAACGTTCTACAAATCGCCGAGTGTCATAAAATGTTTTATTTGTTTGATCTTATCACGGAGATTGAGCAATTTAGAAGCGGTCAGGTTATTATTGCCTGGAATATTTTTATCTGCAGAAAAAACAAACACCCTGGTCTCTTAATTTTTAACTTGATAGGCATTTTGTGTGAATTTCAGTCTGAGTCAATATTCAAGCGACGTTAACGTGTTCTAATCGTCAGCGCAAGTTCATCAAACACACAAATATGATTATGAAGAATATTTTGACTTATATTGAGTGTGCTTCTTCACAGAATTTCTAAGAACAGAAAAACAACCAGACAAGCTAGTCCGACTTATTTTTCCGATTTTTTTTATCTGCAGAAAATCAACCACGACTGCTAAATATACTGTAGGACTTCCCATAAGACTGCATTTGGTCTATAAATTTGGACACATTAGTTTTTCAATCACTGTAAGTTGCCTAGGACTGGTGGTATTAGGAGAAAATGTCTATGGGAGTTCCTATAATAAGGGGTATACTCAGTGTGACATTCCCGGTATGAGGAATCCTATGTTAAATCCTTGTCCTTATATCACCATTCCCCACTACTATGGTCTCCGCGGTAACACCAGAGTTAAAGTTGTCAAAAAACTCCCCGAAAGAGATTTTCAAGGGATATAGGCATTGAAGACACAATACATTTTTTCTCTTTAGACATTCGATGGAATATTTCAGCTGATAGATTGAACTAAAGAAAATGATGAGACTTGAGTGATAGCAGCAGATGATAAAGAAATACTTATGACCTAGAATTTGTGCGGCCTCCGCAATACCCTGTAAAGAAATCAGACCAACCATACATGTAGGAGTGTACCATGTACACATACCTTGCCCCGATGACTAATCACCTCTGTATTGTTGCGAGAGGTTCACAGAGCAACAAAAAACCCTTGTCAAGTCTAGCGACGCAACTGGTTACCTATTTGATTCCTCAGGCATTGTTTTATTGATACCGTCGTTTTACGCTTTCTCGAGTCAGCAATAACAACAAAAGAACCAAATGCATTTATTCACAAGTTATTCACTTTCAATGCTAATCATGTTTCTCGTTACTAAAAATGTATTGGGCATGTCTTCTCGGTCGAAGTCTACAATGAGATAATACCTGAAGAACTTTATACATTATTTAAGAGTTATTCAGTTTAGACTAATTATGTTGCGTGTTACGAAAGAGTCAAGTGTTTGAAACACTGTGGTGATAGTGTTGGAACCCAGTTTAGAAAGAAATATGACAATTAATTTCTCCAACATGTGATGAACAAAGCTATCTGTGTAGGATTTTTGTATTGAGTGTATTATTTATTCAATTATCAATCTAAATACTGTTTCAAAGATATGTTGGAACTTTGTAGACGTTCACACAAAGCAAGTCCGAAGTACGTCCTGGGCTAACATAAATTTGTGTCCCCTCTTCCCCGGCTTATGGCAAATTAACATCCACAATTTAGTTTTTGACAGCTTTTGGTACAGTACAGTCGCCGTGGACTGGTCGTAATCCACACGTGGCCAATGATGTCCACGCATGTGTTTACCAGGTAATAAAAATCATCATCAGCAAAATTTTTATTAATGAAGCAGCGTGTAAACTGACCAGTCCACGGCAGCCGTACTGTACCCGGGAATCTAGGAGAAGCAAACACGGAGATCACAAACATTCTTCGGCTTCTATGTGCCACCGAACGTCACCAGGAGCCAAAGCATTATGTATTCTCTGTTTAATCATGAGAATTTAATCAGCCCATGCACTCTACCGTAGAATGAAAACAAAATACTGCCTCTCGACATATTTGTGATTAATTAGAGGTGAGAGATGAGAAATAAATATAAAATCGCAACCGTTAATTTGGAAATAGCCGATGTCTTTGAAGTCCGAAGAGTGATTGTCCCCCTGACATCACCCAATACGCCTGATGCAACAGATTCATAAAATATTTGCTCAACTTAATGAAGATGGATTTTCTGCTCCTCTTGGCAAAGAGCCACGGTCGTGATTGAGAAAACTAGCACTTGCATGAACTATAATCTGGAATATTCGCAGACAAGAATGTACTTAAAACAATTACCTTTCAAATGTAAATTAACTAACATAGTCCTTGGTTTATTATGGCAGTACGAAAAAGAAATATCTTAACCCTTTACCTAACATGAAAAGCAGACGATACTTGCAAATAAAATTCTTGAATAACTAATGTTGTTCATTTTTTGTCTCAAAACATAGGTTATGACCCCTCATTGGAACGAGCTCCACGAGCTCGTTCCAAAGAGGGGTGATAACCTATGTTTTTGAGACAAAAAATGAAAATATAATGAAAATTAATTGGAGATTTTTGAGAATTTACCATTACGTTGGGTAAAGAGTTAAACACTTTGATTTCTTTATACCTGCATAGCGGGAACATCTGCGAAACTCATCGCCACTCAGACTGCCCCTTCTCTCAAGGTTTCGCTCTACAGTTTCACATTATTGCATAGGGTAGATATTCAAACTACGGGCATATATTGAAACTAATGCCATGTAAATTTAAGATGAGTTTGTAGTACAAGATACGTAATTACATTCAGTGGTGGCGCCAATGGGGTGGGTGGGGGGTCGGGGGCTGAGGTCCAGCCCCCCCCCCCAGGAGATTTTTAGTCAGTCCGTCGGAGAGTCTCGTAAACCCGACTTCACGAGAAATTTCCGACAATCGAATGTAGATATCTCGTCTTGTGTCGATCAAGAACGAGGTATATGGTTCTTCTTTGTAAGGCTAAAAGTTTGGAATCTATCGAAATCTAAACAACAATGGCGCCCCGCTATAATGTGCGGTGTTCTATTTGCAGCGAAATATTTCAAAACGATTATGCAGTTAGGCACACTAAATCAAAAAAGAACTTCACGAAGGAGATCGATATGCCCCTACAATCGCAGGGTGGACTCGAACCCGTGCAACACTGGAACTTTGATAGAGAATAGTGATTCTCACGAAATTCCTTAATGTCGTTCGTTAAACTGGCTTTATAGATGAATATTTTCCGACATTATTATAATATGTTTACTTTAAATAATCAACAAACATACTCAATTTGCTTCTATTTTGGTTCTCCATTTTACCAATTTTCACTCATTTTCCTTCGTTTGGGAGGTCAAATATTATAGCCATCCCCCCCCCCACCCCCCCCCTGTCGGAGAGGTCAGCACCCTGACGAGAAATCCTTGGCGCCACCCCTGATTACATAAGGCTAATTGTTTGACAACATAATTTGAAGAGTTGGTGACAGAGTGGTTGAAGTCTAATGTATAGGGGGTAAATTACCTGATGAATGATGGCAAACAGTGGCTTCGAAAATTTGACTATTTTCAAAATGTTTTCTTTACACGGAGTTGTCACCAGGCATGTGGCTAGAAATGAGACTGAAACATACAATATTTTGTCTTCACATTTTAAAAAACAGGAGACGATATGCTCTAGCGGTAAGTAAGTGGGAGTAGTGTGACAATTCTGCTTTTGATGCTGCTGGATGGCTGAAAATGACTGGTTTCGGCATTTTTTCATATAATTTTCCAGATTGAAGCCTTGCATTTGACAGTAACTTATTTCACCCACATTCAAATTGTTTATTTCTACTTTGTCAGATAATGTAATGGGCTCGGAAAATGAAATACTTATGGGTTAGATAACTAAGCTAAAGAATATTCAGATTCGAAGAGAGTGACATATCATTTCTGGGAAATGTCTGGGAAACTGTGACGCTCAACCTAAGATGGCGTCAAGTGAATCACCTCCTCCCAGTCTATGACTTTTGGTGACACCCAAGGGTTTATTCCCGTTTCGCCGATGAGGTTAAATAAACAAACCAAAACTAATCGCCGGTGGAGGTGTGAACAAGTTGTTAATCCCACTGATTGATATTAACTCTTCTTGGGGTCTTCCCGTTTCGCCGATGTGATTCTAATGGGGTAGGTGTCAGTAATCCGCAGATCAAAGAAGTGCCGCGATAATTTGTTAATTTGGATGTTGGGAGATAATTTTTATCAATTTAACCCATGTACCACAGGGAAACTCACAAGTAACGACGAATTGATTGAATGTAATGTAATTTTTTTATTGATTTATCAACGCAATAAACGAGCAAGTATAATATAATAATATGAACATTTAAAGACATAAAGCACATTTTTTAAAAACCCGAATTTCGACTGAATGTAATGTAATATTTTTATTGATTTATCAACGCAATAAACGAGCAAGTATAATATAATAATATGAACATTTAAAGACATAAAGCACATTTTTTAAAAACCCGAATTTCGACTGAATGTAATGTAATTTTTTTATTGATTTATCAACGCAATAAACGAGCAAGTATAATATAATAATATGAACATTTAAGGCATAAAGCATATTTTTTAAAAACCCGAATTTCGACTGACTCTGTCTAAAAATAACAATAAACGAGCAAGTATAATATAATAATATGAACATTTAAAGGCATAAAGCACATTTTTTAAAAACCCGAATTTCGACTGACTCTGTCTAAAAATAACAATAAACGAGCAAGTATAATATAATAATATGAACATTTAAAGGCATAAAGCACATTTTTTAAAAACCCGAATTTCGACTGACTCTGTCTAAAAATGACAGTGCGTCAATCTGACCTTCCCTAAAGAGTCTTTTATAATAAGATAAAGCATTGTCGATGGCACGATACTTTTTTCTTCGTGGGGCCACCTTCCCACCATGTCTCAACTGCAGAATTGTTGATTCTGTGAATGCTTGTTCTTTCTTAATGAAATCAACTAAGAAGAACAAGTTAGGATGGGTTCCGGCAATTGCCTTCTTCAACTTGCTGTGCCATCCTTCTACATGATTTGTGGTGCGAGGGCCGACAGTCTCGTGATGGTTCCACACATTGAGGTTGCTACTCTCAACCCAGTTCGTCGTGACGTAGTCTGTGAACTTGGTAACTCTTGGGTCGACGTCTCTCTCCTCCAACGCTTCTTCCCATGCCTCTAATACAAGAAGCCATACGTCGCTGACCATATGTGGTGGTACAAATGGAAGGCCGATAGCACGTCGAACGACCGCATGAATGTTGTCATCTTGCTTGTAATCGTCTCTGAGGCTGCACTTTTCTGTTGCATACTTGTACACTGCTTGGGCGTAGTGGAAGTGACAGCCTTTGATGGTCGCAGAAGAGAAAACTTGTCGTAAAGCATTTTGTGCAGCAGTTTCGAAATCAGTAAAGATTGTTGCTGGTTGTAGGTGAATGTCTAAAGATGAAGCCTTCTGGCGTATGGTGCTGAAGAATTTTATATAAGTTGACTTGGTTTTATTAGGCAGCAAGCCATAGACTAATGGCAACATCTTATTGTCGACGAAAGCATGGATGGTATACAGCTGATAAAAGAGTTTCGGTGATTTCTCAAATGTCCCATCACAGAAAAACGAAGTCGCTTCGTCGAGGAGGTGTAAGTTTGACGCTGTGCTGAAAATGAGGCAGTTGACGTATAACCACCATAAACTAAGTGTCTACCACCTCTCTTATTAGGGATGAAAGAAACATTTACTTGTTCACTTGCCATGATGAATTGAAGGAAATGTTGTTGATGTACAGCATGAAGGGTCATATTATATACTATTGAGATGTTTGAAGTTGTTTAGTTGTTTACAGTTGATCAATGTTAACTGATTGTTAATCACTTTGGGACCATGAACTCAGCCGGTGAAGAAGAGGGTTTATTCCCGTTTCGCCGATGAGGTTAAATAAACAAACCAAAACTAATCGCCGGTGGAGGTGTGAACAAGTTGTTAATCCCACTGATTGATATTAACTCTTCTTCACCGGCTGAGTTCATGGTCCCAAAGTGATTATGTCTTTAAATGTTCATATTATTATATTATACTTGCTCGTTTATTGCGTTGATAAATCAATAAAAAAATTACATTACATTCAATCAATTCGTCGTTACTTGTGAGTTTCCCTGTGGTACATGGGTTAAATTGATAAAAATTATCTCCCAACATCCAAATTAACAAATTATCGCGGCACTTCTTTGATCTGCGGATTACTGACACCTACCCCATTAGAATCACATCGGCGAAACGGGAAGACCCCCACCCAAGCTGTTCTCCATAAAAATGGATTGCTGGAAGGTAAGCGTCGCCACTCAATCATCTTCCCCAAGATGGCGTCAATCAACGCGACAATTTTCCCGATCGATGACATTTGATGATATGAATGCTGTTACGCTGTGACTGTGATAACAACGTAAAAGCTTTCACTTAACCAAACGTCACGGTGTTTACCTTGTACGAAAACTAGTAGCGTGGTATCAACTTTTGAATCATGGCTCACATTATTTATCAATAAAAACAAAAATTAAGATATGTTGCAAATATTCAATATGCATTGCCACGAAAAATGTGCACATCTCCAGTGTATTGATTTTCCACAGACATTAACAGTATATATACACATGTACACTCTTTAGAAAGTGATCGGCGTTTGAAAGGCCTCAGAAACCTGAAAACCTTCCAGAATTTGTTTGTCGTTGCTGTTGAGAAATGTTTATTTATAACAGCCTCCTCCCTAAAATGGCGGCGGTGGAGATACTTTTCTATTTGACCTACTTCCAAGATTACCATCTTACAGATGTGATTAACCGTGATGACTCCAATGTTCAATTACAAATATGAATACAGTTTTCATAAGCGTCAGCTTGGTGCTGGATGCATTTTCCACTTCACAATCTTTGCCAATATTATGTAATCGCTATTCTGTACTTAACATATTCATTTTAAATAAAATATTACCAAATCAAATGTCTAACTATCATTGATGCGGACACGACTTCGACCATCAATTTTTTCATTTAGTATCAGATTGGGTTTGATACTACTGATATTGGCAAAACGCACCCAGTGTAATACTGAAAACATGAAACGCGGCTGAGTGACATTTGTGTCAGCTTCCCCACCTCGCGCTATAAAATGTGCTCTAAATGACATCTTCGTCATTGTTCCAATGCATCAGTTCATTTTTCAATGATTGTTGTCGAACCTACATTAGATTTGTTCCAGATTAACTGAGATGCTAAGGCAGGTCGAGTCCACTTAGTCCAGAACGGTGATAAAGAACACGCCGTTGCAACTACAACTAAACGTTTGTCACCTGTTTTCGTCCAAAATGGACTTCGCCTTTTCCACTTCCCCCAAAAGGCATACTATTTAACTATTACCTGAGAGTAGGTTTTTAAAAAGATGACCACTACAGTGCAATTTTCTGATATGCAGCATCGCATCCCGTTGAGGACCTTCACCAAGCAGTATCGCACGAGTCGGCTATGCCGACTCGTGCGAAACTGCTTGGTTCAAAGTTTTCAACTCGATGTGATACAGCATACTAGAAACGTCACTGTACAGATAATCTCTGTATATCACGAACACCACTTATTGTCCTTTGATTAGCTCTCACAGATACTGGCTGTTGCCCCTGCTGTCAGTACTACTGGGTTCTACGATAATAGAAGCAGACATCCGTAACGACTACGCAACTCTCGAAGGTATACAAAGGATATGCATGACACTAAATACGCATTTAGGCTTTGACCGTCGCCTTGTAACGGCATGAGAATTTATTTATGTAGAAAAGCCTTTTCCAGATCAGACAACGCGCACAAGCACGAAGTTGGTTATTGCACCAAGAGGAAAAAAAAGATGGAACTAACTCACCAAAGAACACTGCAAGATAGACTGAACAGAAGTGGAAATCAATTGCCGTTTATTTGTCAAGCTGATCGACGAGAAGCGAGGGATGAAGTTTAAAGGATGGGCCAACAGACCAACCCATGGAGGAAAGTACGAAGATGAACCAACTTGCTCACCAACGCAAAGATGGTGTTGCCATCCCAGACAAAAAAAAAATGATGGAGCTACCTGCCTTCTGAGCGTGAGCACCAAAAATCAAAAGAACCGACAAAACCAAACTAACTGCCTTCAACGAATTATTAAAAGTGGCCCAACAAGAGTAAAACGACAAGAAGAAATAAAAAACCAGGAGAGAAGCCCCACTGGAAATCCCTTCAAAGATATAGGGAAATCTGCAAAAAAGCTTCATAACAAGGAACATGATACAGTACAAAAGAGAAGATCAAAGACAGCGAAGACTGAAGAGAACAAACTTCCAAGCGAATTCACCATAATGGAATATTAAAGAGGACGATCATCGCAGCGTACGGAACAGAACAAACACAGAGATGGTAGACGATAGACAGGAAGAAAATCGAAGATACCTGAACAGAACAAAGACTCCACTATATAACAAACTAGGTTTTTTAACGCAATAGATGCATTAACTGTAACACAACGTTACCTCAATAAATTTTAACATTACGAGAAATGTTCTTTTTCGATAGGGATGGGGATTAATCTCGAGATTTGTGCTAAATCGTGGAATCCCATTTCACGGAACAGCTAGAAACACCACGAGATCCCGTCTATAGTCTGTCTTCGATTATAGAATCCCATTTCATCACGTGTGCCTATGTGCTGCATGTTTTGTACGCACACTGTGCACTAGCACACAAACACACCCTTTCAAACACTAGTCCCGCGTTCCGTGACACCCCACCTTCAGCACCTTATTCGTTAAACCAAAAAACCGACATAACATCAGCAACACTTTTTTCCGAGATAAGCCGAAGAGTCACAAGAGTTCAAAGGATAAATTTCTCTCGTATCTCTTTAGGTCATTTGATGAAATCATCATCCACTATTCTGAATACCCCACTTGTAACACACATATCTTCAACCGGCTGGACGTCGCATCCATATTTTCAGAGATAAGTCGTGAGGAGCAAGAACATTTATTCCTGGGAACAATTACTCTGTGCTGTTTAACTCATTTGACGAAATCATAATACACGTTTTCCGACACTGCGTTTGCCGCAGTAGTGCAGTGATAGGTACTTAGAGCCAATCATGAAAATAATAGGTGCTGAAGACTGGCATTAGCTTTATATTAGAGACTAGAGAATACTTCTTGTAGAAATCCTTTTCACAGAATCCCTTTCTAGTATTTCGCTGCAGCATCTCATTTGTTTCGAATTGAGTCGCAGATTCGTATTAGCATTTACTCAGAGCAATCAAATTGTTAGAAACCACACGTAACACTAAAGGGAGATAAATGCGTATGAACTTAAAGTGTGTGGGGGTTTAGAAAAATGGAGCGATCTGAATGAATCTACAAAAACCTATTCGGAGGAAGATGTCGGTACTAGGCGAGCAAATCTAGAACTAGATCGATGTCTAAGATGGGAGAAGGAAGAATAGGGCCTGGCACTGGCCGAAAAGGGCGGAAAAACGAGAACAGTAGAGCATCCGAAGTGGATAAATATTTGCTAGGTTGTTTGTGGTAATTAGTCATTCCTCCATTCATTCGAAGATTACACACACAGTCCTATAGTACTACGTGATATTCTTATGAGATCAAAATGCCGGCGTTGTCGGAGACATTTCGGTGATTTCAGTGGTTGTCGGGTTGTTTGTGGTAATTTGATATACTCCCCATTCAGTCGAACACACCCTCCAATTCCTCGTCCTATTGAATAATTCTCAGTTACGCAGCAATCGCATGCCAGAATACAAACCAAGCTAGGTGTCCCCATTACACAAAATATACGACGGAAACACTTTCGCCTTACAACACGCGTC
Source organism: Pictodentalium vernedei (assembly GCA_031216915.1). Taxonomy (NCBI): domain Eukaryota; kingdom Metazoa; phylum Mollusca; class Scaphopoda; order Dentaliida; family Dentaliidae; genus Pictodentalium; species Pictodentalium vernedei. Next base: position 354,733,029 of record CM062290.1, read on the forward strand.
TGTGCATGCACGTATGACTATGGCAATGATGTCACAAGACTACTTCGACAATCCCATATGATGTAACTGGGTCATGTGACTATAACGTCAATTCCAGGTCGCCTATGGCGTCCCCAAAATGGACCATGAAAACCTCGATCTCTACTGGACTCCAATCCTAAGTACACTGCCTATTATCAAGGAACTTGCCCAAGACAGGCATTTTCATTTTCAAACTAAGCAATAAGAAAACAGAATTAATGAAAAAAATCTCTTAAAGGGGAAGCGATGTGTTCCGCCAGTCAAACATACTGGGCTATTCTTCCTCTATTTTTAGAAAGTGTCTTTTGCACGGTTTAGTTTAGTTTAAACATATTTATATGCCAATATTTACAACAAAAACGATTGCAGAACAAGTTATTAAAACTTACGAAAGTTCCCTCCTCAAAAACTAAACTTACAGTTTGCGGCATAAACATCAATAAAAATAAAGAAAAGTTATTTCATAAACAAAAACGAAAGATGAGTGAAGGTGAGTGAAAGTTTGCCGTTATCTTAGCTAACCTGCTGACAACGGGTTATTTTTCTCTCACCGCCATCATTGCATCAAATAACACTCCTCCACTCCCTGACTTTCACACATATGGGTTTGAGTACGGACTGGCATAGGATAGGGTTAGGGTTGAAGTTGAACTCAAATCGATTAGACGATAAAATACACGCTCAGATGAAACCGAACGTGTGAGGGCAGATACTATTCTAGCTCCGTCATGGTGTAGTCGATCTAGTTTCTTTAATAAGTGAATTGGGGTACAATCCCAAACAGTGTCGCTGTAATCCGTGAGTGGTACAATGAACGAGAAATATAATTTTTCCAGAGTTTTTCTATGGTATTTATACTTGAGTTTCCTAAGTTTTGACAAACGACATTGGTGTTGCAAATTTCCGCTATATGGCAGTCCATTTTAGACTTGATTGCAATATCAGACCAAGATGTTTATGTGATTCAGAGAAACTTATAGGAGTGTCATTATAGGTGAAATCTGGAGGATTGATATTGAAAATTCCGGCAAAGAGTAAAGCCTTTGTTTTAAATGGTTGAAGGATACCAATCACTTCAGTGACCATGGATGGATTTTGGCCAGATTGTGATTCAGCAAGGCTGTTATATTATAAATTGAACGTTTTCCGTTGGTTTGGCATGTTTTGTCCGCGAATAATCTTGCAAGGGATTCTATGGTGTCTGCGATATCATTTAGGTACACAGGAAACAGAAAAGGCCCCAAGACAGATCCTTGGGAAACTTCGGCCTGTATTTCTGGATAAGGAGAATAAATGTTGTTCACTAAAACTCTTTGCTTGCGATTTGTTAGATAGCTCTCGAGCCATGTCAACAGAAGTCCTGATGTGTCGTAATGCTCCAATGTATGAAGGCGACCTTTGTGTCATATACCCTCTTTAACGCTTTTTAAATGCCACAGAAAATGGCAAAAGTCACTAATCAATCGTCTAGTGACTGACACAGTGAATGGTTGAGTTCTAAAAGTTGAAACGTTACGCTGTGGCAAGGAATAGAGGAGATCGTTCCGATTAAAATAGACAAAAAACCGATTTGAGTACATATTTTTCACAATTGTTTCCTAACATTGGTAAATGCAAAATCGGCCTATAATTGCTTTTATCTGTGGATCTAATTTCATAAAAATAGGTATTACACTGGCTTTCTTCCAATCGTCCGGATATATTCCAGTATCGAAGCGTTTTTGGAAAGAGTATACTGAACGGTACTGCGACCGTTTCAACTGTTTCCTTTAGCATTTTAAAACTGATCTCGTCGTGACCATGGGCTTTTTTATTTGTATTTAATGATTAGTTAACCTCGATAGTACCCTGAACTTCGAAATGGATAGATTATAGTGTATCGTGGGTTCTCGTTTGGACGTCCGGGAGCTGCGAATTTTCGTTGATAGTGCCGTTTTGGATAAATGTTTCATTAAAAAGGTTGCTTTTTCTGAGTCGTCAGAAGTTAGATCGAGTGGATCGGAATTAGTGCACGATAATTGTGCATGATTATTTTACCCCCCCCCCCCCGCCCCTCCCCGATAAGTAAAGCTATCAGGAATATCAGAGGAAAGGAAAGTCGTGTCAGATAAAATATTACTAATAGTCACGATTTTGCTTTTATTGTCGATTTCGAGTAACTAAAAATCGGCAGTGAAGACACTGATAAGCAGCGAGATTGTTTGTGGTTTTATCAACTTTTTCCGGATTGTTGAAATATTTTATTGAAACATTAAAGATACATATTCCCACAGGGGAGGTGTATAATATGAAAATGTAATGTTCCACTGAACATAAATCAACGACCATAATTTGCCGATTTCACTAACAAAATCATTATATACTGCTCAGTTATGCGTGCTAGTGTCATTATACAGGAGCGTTAAATATTTTTTATTCTGGTGGTGATAAACAATGCATTTATGTCACAACGACTGATGTCAAATCTTTGGTAGAACAATTTAACCCATCAGCGAACACAATTGAAAACACACATGCAACAAAAATTAAAAAAAATAAATATGTTCACTAAATGTACATCTGTTGATTACATACTGGTTCACTATAATATATGGCACTTAGAATTGTTTAACCTTTAATGGCGACATTGGGCCTTGGCTACTCACAAAAATCGCCATTCAATTTTTTTTTATTTTTAAAACATAGCTTATGAACCCTCATTGGAACGAGTTCGTTGAGCACGTTCCAATGGCAGATTATAAGCAATGGTCTGGAGGCAGAAAATGATAGTTTGTAATCATTCAAGTAAAAATGGGGGGCGCGGTGCCGGCGCGGTAACCGGTTCTCGTCAGATCACCGAAGTAAAGCAACGTCAAGCGCGGCTAGTTGTTGGATGGATGACCATTTCAGAGACTGATTCGCGCTCCCGCGTTGTGTCCTTGGGCAAGGCACTGAACCCCGATTGCCTACTTGGGGGCACGATGACGCTATGTACTAAGGCGTTCTGCACGTCGATGGTGCGCATGTCTCTTCAACCAATTTAACCCTGCCTGTGCCGCGGTGCAGAGTTCAGAGTTATGATGTTGGAGAGCTGACAGCTGTTCATCGTTGCTCAGTGGTTCTCTCCGGGTACTCCGGCTTCCTCCACCCATAAAACTGTCACCGACATGATATGACCATGGCTGTTAAAGTGTCGTTAAACCTTAAAAAATAAATAAAGAAGTAAATAAATCAAGAAAAAATGCATTGAATAGTGTTGGGTAAAGGTTTAATCCTTTACCTGGAGGATCGGCCGCATCCACCCACTTAAGGCCAAACAAAATGAAATAATTGATTATCAGGCATTTTTTCTAAAACGAATGAAAGAGGGAGGTTTTTATTTTTATTTCTTATTCCTCGTGGCAGGGTCGCCGATGCCTAAAATCCAGTTGTGAGCGCCTAAAATTAAATACCAGAGCTTCCATGTTGATTTCACTGATAGTTATTTTTTGTAACAGTGATCATACAACACAAAATCAATTTAGGACAACTAAAATGGAGATAAAAAATAATAAGGAGTTTTTTAAATGGTTGAGTGCTAGAAGCCACAATCAAGCCTTTCAAAAAATTGAAGGTGCATGTGCACAAGCCAACATTTTCCTTGCACATGTTTGTACAGTTAAACGTAAATAATAGTTTGTTTATACAAATTTGTTCTATTACAAATTATTGGAGAGTGCCTGTTGGCGCTCTCCAATAATTTGTAATAAAACACTTTTTGACAATTCTTGATAAATAAATTCAGACCATCAAAAAGAATCTCGCCCTCAACCAGATAAATAAATATTTATTTTGTACACGCATATGGGAATCGTGTCGGATTTAGCGAAGAGAATAACAATACTGTATCAATGTATACGACATGTTGCATCGCAAATCGCGATGAGATACCGCTAAAATCACACCTTATGATAGTTTTATACATTTTGAATTTTGAGTCAGAAATAAATATGACGAACGCGGGCCGAAAAACCGAATGCGCTGCTGCCTGTGAATCAAAAGATTAATTTTGTTTAGCCTAATATACAAATTGGGCATTTGAAAAAAAAAAATTCAACAGTACCATATCATGTGTATCATCATTGGAACGAGCTCGTTCCAATGAGGGTCACGTGATTATTCTTTAAAATTAAGAAAAAATATTAAAATAAATTTTGATATCATGTATGTGGAGTAAAGAGGCAATAAACTGAGAGAGCTTCATGTACGATGCATATAAGAGTAAGAACGAATTGATGTTAGAAAAAAACACATTACAAATAAATTTGGGGCGTACATTATCGCTTTAAATTTGGAAGGAAGGTTGTCCATAAAAAAATTATCAGAAAAAAAACAGTTTTTGAACTATGTCTTTTGATCGCCCCAATAATGATGTCGTTCTGTGTTCATTACACGCCTTCAAATCCATAAAAAAAGTATTTGAAGGACACTCAGCAATTCATTTGACAACTATCAACAAAAAGAACACATTTTATCGCCAACCAAACTTGCGAGTGGAACCCGTGTTACTATTACGATCCTGAGTTCTAATGTGTTCTGTGTGCCAGTTAGCACAAAGCACACACTGGAACTTAGGGGACGATTTTTAGCTATCGCTAGCAATTCAAATTGTAATTGCGGTGCACGATGTGAAGAAAATTCCAGTGCAAGTTCGTTTCTATTTAAAAATGGGCGTCTAACGATTTCCGTTCCCCACATATGTACGGAACAGATTTTTATTTTCTGCATGGTTTATTGTTTATGGGGGTGGGGATTTCGAAAAACAGGTGTGTAATATACCTAGGTACAGTAATAGCTTCATACTCACCTTAGCCATTATTGAAGAGGAAGGTACATCGAGGATATTCCAACCTTTTGATCGGAAGGCATCCCATCGCGTCTGTTTTGCTGCACACCAAGCTTCTTTGTGATCTGGCGCACTATTGTCAAACATGGCTAACGCCAAAAGATCACCCTCAAAGGCGACGAATTTGTGTCGACAACATTTAGAAAGCTGATCAGATCCAACTCCCCAGTACTGAAGTTCTCGACGAAATGTTCCAGGACAGACGGATGGTGGCATATGGAGGTCCCCCGTTTGAAAGTATAACAAGATGGCTTCGAACGATTGCGCATGTCGCTCGATCAGTATTTCCTTAGACTTAGCATCACGAGATTCCTCCGCTTCCTGTTTAAACAAATTTGAGGATTGGACAAGCCGATTGTATGTTGTGTGTTTGATCTGGAACTTTGTCCCATTCAGGTTTATAATAACGGTATTATTCATAACAGATCTGAAAATATACAAAATGCCTTAGATTGTATGTTGTGTGTTTGGTCTGGAACTTTGTCCCATTCAGGTTTATAATAACGGTATTATTCATAACAGATCTGAAAATATACAAAATGCCTTAGATTGTATGTTGTGTGTTTGGTCTGGAACTTTGTCCCATTCAGGTTTATAATAACGGTATTATTCATAACAGATCTGAAAATATACAAAATGCCTTAGATTGTATGTTGTGTGTTTGGTCTGGAACTTTGTCCCATTCAGGTTTATAATAACGGTATTATTCATAACAGATCTGAAAATATACAAAATGCCTTAGATTGTATGTTGTGTGTTTGGTCTGGAACTTTGTCCCATTCAGGTTTATAATAACGGTATTATTCATAACAGATCTGAAAATATACAAAATGCCTTAGATTGTGTCTTAATTCTCAGCATTGCGAATTTGAAAAATAAAATAAAACAAGCAAATAAACACATGCGCAAAGTTGTAACAAACATCTGCGCGAACATCTTTTCAGTCCGATCAGTAGTTAGATTGTTAGGAAATGGATGCGGAAAGAAAATTTGAGTTTCTACATGTAAAGACGAATGCTTGTCCGAGTATCTGCAATATAATCCATGGGTATAGCTGGAATGGGATCCACGGGGATTTTGCCCCCCCCCCCCCCCAAAGTACACATCCCAATGAAAATCAAGAATATTTAGATTTCACCCATTTTCATCCCTAAAGCCACCAGGTGCAATCTGAGGGGAGCCTAATTTTCAACATTTTTCGATAGAGGCCGCCTCCACACATCGGAAAGGAGGTTCCCCCTTTCAGGCTAGTAGGATTCGCCTCTCCCAATTAGGACCCTCCGGTCGTTGCCGCCCTAAGGGAAGTAGGAAGGAATAATGAATGAAGAGACCTAATTAGGACCAAACGAAGCTGAACAGGAACGCCAAGGCATTCTTATATATTTTTTTGCCTTTACCCCCTCACCCAACCCCTAAAAAATCATCAAAAACAAAACAAAAACTTTTAGCTCCAAAACAAAAAAAAAAAAAAACAAAAAAAATATCAAACAAAAAACTGGCTATTATTAGTTACACAGTTTGTTGGTGGCCTAATATGGTATATATGGTGTCAGTTAATTCCATATTGGACTCGAGCGAAGCTGGATTGAGACAGTTTGTTGGTGGCCTAATATGGTATATATGGTGTCAGTTAATTCCATATTGGACTCGAGTCCAATATGGAATTAACTGACACCATATATACCATATTAGGCCACCAACAAACTGTGTAACGAATATATATTACCGACTAATAACAACAGCGATCAAAGTTAAATGAGAGAATTCTCACAATGTGTTCACGTGTCTTTGCCTTGTTACAATTTATGGGAGAGTTACAGGGACTCTCTCATAAATTGTAACAAGGCAAATTCATACAGTTTCATTTCGAAGGTAACATGACACACATCCACAGAATATGAAGCCTTTTCAGTTGCCTAACCTGCACTTCAGACCAAATATGAGCTTCCAACACTCAGTCTTTCAACTTGAATCGTTTATCGGCTGCCGCCATTTTGAATAATCAATGAACAAAGGGGAGATTACCCATAGCTGTCAGCGTATATTGATGTTGACAGGCAGTATATGGTTTTTTATGCAGTCTGTATGTGACGTCTTTGAACCAATGAAATTTCCAGATACTTTTAGGAGGTAAGATATACCCTTATAATCTGTAACATTATCCATAAACATGCCAACACAGTGGCCTCGTAAGAAGCATACAGTACAGTTGTCGTGGACTGGTCGTAACCCATGCGTGGGTAGTGATGTCCACGTGTGCGTTTAACCGTTAATATAACAATAACATGATTTTGAAGGGCATTATGGTTCATTAGTTTATTAAAGGCCCGAGACGAAGTCGAGGGCCGTTAATAAGCCCAAGGGCTGTTCATTATTGCTGCGGGGCCGCTAATGAATCATGATGCCTGACAACAATCATGTTATTACTATTATTACCACTCCCTGTTACAGCTAACCGCGCGAGGGTTATTGCTGGTAGAAATAACCACTGAAGTCGGTTCGATATTTCTATTTCAATCGTGCGTTCGACTTCAGTTCAGAAATACAAAGGGACGTCATCCGAATGGGAGTAATTCATTAGATCATGGAATCTAAAAATAGCCGGGCCGCGGGCCGCTGATGGCTATTTATACCATTATCGCCCGCGGCCCGGCTCCGTCGAATGACGTCACTGAAATTATGGAGTTTTAACGGGCCAGATACAGCCCCCTCCCAAACAAACCTGGGACCTATACTATAAAACTTTTTACAATTGTATTTTCTTGAATTGTATTTTTAACGTGTGGATAAAAAAAGGCTGAAGGGAATCATTAGTATTTTAAAAGGCGCGGCAATTACCTCCCGGTAAATTGCAAAGCCTTTTAAAATGCTAATATTCCAATCCGCCATTTACAGTCGTGCACAGAAAATACAATTCTGGAAATAACAATTGTAAAAGTTTTATGGTGTTATCCCCTGATCGAAAGATCAAAGGACTGGAATGGAGTCAAAATTACAGTTTCCACTTAGTATAAGGGCTCAAAGCCATAACATTTCGGACAGAAATTAGAAATGCCACACATCGCTGATTTCTATCGGAAAATCTGTAACGTTGCCCCGCCCCCAGAAATAAACTGATGGTTGAATTGTAAATTAGTTGATGTGTCAGAATGTTCTACTCCCCATATACATCCTTGATAACTACATCCGAAGGATGCAGATGGGCCGGTGACTTCGGAACAACTGCGCCAGAAGGGACACCTGGGACCAACATTATAAAACTTTTACAATTGCATTTTCTAGAATTGTATTTTGTACCTATTATTATAACTGACTAAATTGAATCATTACCATTTTAAAAGATATGGCAATTTGCCAAATGGCAAATTGCCATCTCTTTGAAAATCGCTAATGGTTCATTTCAACCCATTTAAAGTTATAACTATAACATGCAATTCTAGAAAATACAATTGTAAAAGTTTTATAGTGCTCGGCTCTGATCAAAAGATACACAGGACTGGAATGGAGAGTCACAATTACAATTTCCAGTTAGAATAAAGTCGGAAAAAGAGGAGCCGGTGCTAACGGAACAACTGCACCAGAAGTTCAAGGACACCAGGACCCAGTACTTTTAAACTTTTACAATTGTATTTTCTAGAATTATATTTTCTAGTTACGACTTTAAATGGGTTGAATTCAACCATTAGCATTTTCAGAGATATGGCAATTTGCCAACTTTCAAATTGCCACATCTTTTAAAATGCAAATGATTCATTTTAGTCAGTTATATAAATAAGTAGAAAATGTAATTCTAGATAATATAATTGTAAGAGTTTTATAGTATTGATCTTTGGTAAAGGATCGTGTTTATCCGATTTTAAAGAGCATGGACTGCAAACATTCTGTAATGCGTGGAAGTGGAGTTATTTCTTATATGTATTTCTTCATGTGATTTCTTGCATGAAAATTCGCTGCATGTTTCAAAATTTACAAGTTTTTCTGCCACTGAAGTTGTGCTGTGAGTATTCGCCCGCCAAAACACGCTTGTTATGTGTTTGTGTTCCTTCGAGTAAACAGACATCTTGTGATCCAACCTTCTGAATTGGAAAGGTTTTAATTCTTTCTGGGAGATTGTTGCACTGAATATAAAGCAGCTTGGTGTATGGTGAAATGTATCGGAGTCAGATCCGAAAGTATTTAAATCAAAATTCCAACAACCCGAAAGTTGCGGACTATACAATTTAAAAAATTTATTTTTTTCAGAAATAACAATTGCGACCAAAACACTAAAAAGGATGGGTGTGGTTGCCATTTCGACGAAAAACCTACGATGAGTCAAAAGCATAAAAAATGGAATATCTATATCCATTTCCGATGCGCAAATCACTGAGACCAGGTTTTTAGCGCATCGCTTGCCACTCCCCATGCGTCTGTCATGACGCCAAACAAAAGCGTATAATTGTTTCAAAGGTCTTGTATGTGAACATATGGAACAATTCAAATAATATACTGAGTCAAAAAAGTAAGCATAATAAACTATCAGGAGCATTTTTTTTAGTACCATCGACATTAATCCCAAACATTTTTTTCTAAATTCATATTTCGAGTCTCGCTGTATGAATTTGTATAATTTCATATTCTTACTGTTGCCAGCGTCACGTCAGGATGTCGCAATTCAGACATGGGGTGAAATGAAAAGTTCACACGTGCAGTCAATAGCGTGTATGTCCACCGTTTGCCTCTTGGATGGCAAGACTTTGACGGCGCATGGACCTGATAAGTCTCTGGTTGTCACCCTGTGTTAAAGCGTACCACTCCTGCCTCAGAACCTTACGTATATTGCCTAACGTCTGAAGATCATGAAGTCGTACCCGACGGTCCAATTGATTCCAAAGATGCCCGATTGGCGAGAAATGTGGCGAAAGTGGGGGCCAGAGAAGAATTTCGATGCTCTGCTCCTCAAGAAGGTCACGACAGATACGCGATTCCGCAAGTGAGACGTCCTGATGTGTCGATCTTGTGCAGGAGTCGTAACTCTTGGTCGACCTGAACGCGTCGGTCGGCTGTAGATCCAGAGGTTCTAGACCTTTCAATGAGACGGTAAATAGTGTCCACAGTGACTCCGCAGTCAACAGCGAGCTCATCTGGGGGTATCCAAGCCTCCTGCATCCCAATGGCACGCAACCTCCGATTTTCGGTTAATCTTTATTTTTTTTAAAATGTCGAAAGACAAGAACTAGCGTGTTTTCTCAATAACCTACCTCTCTAGCACAACTTAACACAAAGAAAATCGTCTGCTACCCATTCAATTTGACATTCTCGGGTAGCACTTGCTATTTTGAAATCCGTACCAAAATTGTGTACGATTGGGTGGACAACAACAACATGTCATTAAACTCTTTGCACGGCTTCTTGTCCACAAACATTCAACATTAGAACTATTATATTACATCCTTTATGCTATTGTTTCACATTTGTTTCTCTTGTACTTTCTTTTTTTGACTCAGTATATTTTAATAAGCGGTGTGGCGTCATGAAAAATTGGTAGGTTTTCACTAGGAGTAATATGACTTCAATACACATTAACCCTTTACCTAACGTGAAAAGCAGACGACACTTGCAAAAATAATTCTCGAATAACTAATTTTTTTCATTTTTTGTCTCAAAAACATAGGTTATGACCCCTCGTTGGAACGAGCTCGACGAGCTCGTTCCAACGAGGGGTCATAACCTATGTTTTTGAGACAAAAAATGAAAAAAATAGTGAAAATTAATTGGCGATTTTTGAGAATAGCGCTGGCCGGTTTTGGCCGTTACGTTGGGTAAAGGGTTAAGACACATAATTTAACAGAATCTCATTTGCTTACATAAAGCACATTCTTGGAATTAAACGTCGAGGTGAAAATCAGACACCGTTGTCGAAATTGCTCGAAGACTTTATACGGAGATCTACTGTCAGATAGCTTTATAGTATTAATCCATACTGTTCCGGCATGCTACTCCAAGGAATTAGGAGTGCCTACAGTCTAAAGACTAAATATACTAGGCAAAAAACTTCAGTTACCATGCCCTATCCATTTTCAAGTGCGTATCCCAAACTTTTTATTGGCGCAGGAAAAACAATCCGGATAGTAAAAAAGTGGAGTGGAAACGCATTGAGGTTTCAGTGACTGGTTAGAATTGCACTCGATGTTACTGCTAGCGAGGTAGTTACCAGTAATTTTATGGATAGTGTTATCCGGTGATTCTGTTAGATTACCTCGAGAAAATTCAGGAAGATACGTGGCATGCTTTGATGAATATACGGGCATATTTCCTGGGGGTGGGTGGGTGGGTGGGGGGTTGGTAGTGTTAATGGCTATATGGTATTTGATATCCCACTGTAACATTAATCTCTCCTTTTACTACCTTGATCGAAGTGAATATATCCAAGTAACTCCACTCGAGTCGAGAACGACTAAAAAACACATAAGAGCAAATTACCTGCCTACATGTACTAACTCCACTCCGAGAATGACTAGAAAAAACATAAAAGCAAATCAACTCCATGCTCTGTTTGTTCTTGAATGTAACCTGAAGCACGCCACCTGTTGCTCTATAGAGGACTTTGAATATATAATACATCATTTGTAGTTGGCCACTGGATACATATACTGGTAAAATATGTTTATTTTTTCAGTCGGATATCCCTATTTCTATCTCCGAGAAATATGCCACATTCCGATCAACTTCAACTACGCTCAGGAGATACACTTCGCCTGTTCTGCTACTTTTGGATCCCCCAAAATTGCACGGTGTCCCTCTGTTAACTGAAAGAATGTTTGAAGCCCATATTTGGGCTTTACCTTGAAGTGGAGGTACTAAAACGTAAAAGCATCGTATTTAGTGTATATGATTCGTATTATCTATGAAGTGAAATTATTCAGTCTGTGTAGATTTTTTTCTTTCTTACAACTGTCGAAAAGAAAATCTATACAGACTAAATATATTCACAGACATTTCCTCATAAATTGTAACAAAGGAAAGACATGTGAACAACTTTTGATGTCCAAATTTCTTTTAGCACTCTACCAGTTATTTATTCATTGCAAGCCGGAGTACCTGCAGCGAACCACCGCGCTTCGACACGCAGCTGTCAGCTCCTCAACATTCTAACTGTCTTCAAGCACCGCTCAAGCAGGATTACAGCGGTTGAAGACATGTGCGTCATCGATGTGCAGTACGCCTTAGTTCACGGGATAAAATGCCTTGCCCAAGGACACAACGCGGGTCGTCCCGGACACTCTACCAGTTAAGCGACCTATCTTACCGCATAAAGGGAAATACAGACATGCTGGCTTCTAATGTATTGTTCTGCGGTAGTAACGCGACATACCTGTGGATAAATGCCCAGCGTCTTTGCATTGTGCGAGTAAATATCATGATTGACTCAAATTACCCACCACGAACCACTTTCCGCCTCGCTGATGAGAAGCAAAGTGAACTTTAGCTGGAAAAAAATGGCTGTACCTATTTAATCTTACATCGAATCGTCCTAAAAGAAAATGCTATTGCGCAGACTGGAGTTTGTAAATATATCACACAGTTTTGATCGCGGTACTCAAATGGTTGTGCTCTGTGCTTTAGTGCCGTAGGTCCGTAGTCCTCGGATCCTACACAGCAGTTATATGGGGTGATATAAGTCCCAACCCATTTCTATCCCAAATTAAAAGCAAGAAAATAAAATTATTACACGCAGTTTGGGGAATAGTAATGTAAACACACAAATCGTATTATCGAATTATTTATCTTGTAAGATATGCTCCTTGAAATATTTGTTATGTCGAGAATTTTTTTGGAAAATATCAATTTCCAAATAAACGCCTATAACGACGTCTAAGTTGATAGTAAAACAAAAGAGAAGAAATAACCAGGAAACGGTTCAGAAAAACACGGAAGTCAGAAAGCAGAGTGGTGATGTGTAAATTACTCTATGGAATCATGTATTTAATTGTCCCAGTGTATTAATAACAGAAGTATGAAAGAAGCCTTTCGTGTTATTTCTTTTGAATCAAAATCTCGACCTGGAAGTTACGTTAGCACGTGGTCCATGTTGGATGTCAGGTGAATTGCCATAGTAGCGCGCGTAGACAGCCATGTTGTGACGACATTATCTTGGTTATTAGTGGTGATCGTGCGCATGTGCAGCGCTTAGTTTGCACGATGATACGTGTTCATTCAATTGGTCGCTGGACGCCGTCATCTTGGTTTCTATGGCAGAACGAGGTTGATACATAGTACCCACGTACAAAAGGCTCAGTTACATAGGGTGAGAGGTATTCGATTGAATTGAAGAACTATGGTAGAATGGTATGGGGTTCTGATCCTTTTTAGCATTGGGAATGCCTGTTGGACTATCTAAAGTCTTACACTCTACCACCCTGTGGATGTTATACAATAATACGATGCTCTGTGTGCTTCGATTGTTTTAGGTGTTTTTGGAACAATATCACATATCACTCTAACAACACGTGGCGCACATGCGCAATACCACCACATATCATCGCGACAATGACGCCAGAACACGACCGCTCTCGCGATTTTCCATGAAAACCTTTGTGCACTCAATATACATCACAGGATGACTTAACTTCTAGGGCCACATTTTGCTTCTGAAAAGGACTGAATACCACAGTATGTTGAGATTATTATGACAGTAAAGTGATCTGGTTTGTCGTATTCGAGTTGATGAGGTCAGAAGCCAACTTGTGTGATCCGCCCTCTGACCTTATCACCTCGATGGAATATGACAAACCAGATCACTTTACTGTCATAATGATCTGTTTATTATATGCCGTTATGGAAATTTACCATTCACACGAGAAATAAATATAAGGGTACAGTACGTGGAGAGTGGATTGTAACTAAATCACCCGCGGAGTGGAGTTATCACCCAAGCTATAACTTTCAAAGTTTGTTCATACCAACACAAACACAAGCAATGTTTCAGCCAATGGACCTCCGGGTTTAACCCGGAGGTCCATTGGCCGAAACTTTGCTTGTGCTGGTTACGTTTTGCAACACATTTGCAATTATTGCTTGGATGGAATATCCACTCTGCGGGTGATTTAGTGATAATACACTCTCCACGCACTGTAAATAACGTACAGTTGTAAATAGAATACATTTATTTTCAAACAAACAACACTTGTAGAATTATGGGGACTTCCCAAAACAGGGTTTCAAAGTTGATATTATAATAGAAATAAAGTAAATAAACAACCCTATTTTATTGTGATTAACAGAGGTTAATACATATAAAATTGGTTAGGAACAATATTAGAAATTCACACTATTCGATAGTGATTATTTAGACAAATAAAGCGTACCTAGAAACGATTGGTAACCTGGGCGGACTCGATTGACAATCTCCAGTGCCGTCCTCGTTCTGAGACCAACCATCTGATACGGCATCGGAAAACCACATAGTGTGATCCGGCGATCAGTATTCGATGGGTGAAAATCACCCCGTATCATTGATAAGTAATTAAGTACTAAAATAAGAATAATATTTTATCTTCTCTTCTAATATTAACTCATCAATTATTTTATTTTTCCGTGAATACCCGCAATCTGATCAGTATGAAAAACTCAATTTAGAGAAAAAAACCTTGCTTTTTCAAAAAAATAACCTAAGTTGGGGGTGGGGGTGGGGGGGGGGGGGGGGGAATCCAGGAACATAGGCGGGGGTAGTGGGTGTCCGTCAGCCCCAAAATGAATTTTTTTATGAGCTAAAAACATTTTCCACAGGGTTTTTTGCTACAATTTGTGATCTAGTAGGAAGGGAAATGACAAAACACAACTGCTAGAGTATGTGCATATGGTGGGGTACCATATATAATGGGGTATGGCTTGGGAATTTTCAGGATATGTCAGAATATGTTGATTTTCATGGACACATGTCTCACAGCAACAGAAAAAGGAAAATTTGCAATCATTGACGTCGCCAAGGAGTGCATCAACTTTTCAAATGAAATGAGAATTGTGTGATTTTAACAAATTTAATCAAAATAAAATTCAACACATGGGCCGCGGAACGATTTTCAAAGTGTGGGAGCTGGATCGGGCGATGGATGGTCTTCGGTATGACAGGCCGACTAGGGTTCGGCCCGTGGTACGAAAATTTTAAATTTCAGGGTTCCAAAACCCCAATTTCCATGCATGTGAGCGGATATTTTGACATTTTTCAGGAGATGTATTTGAAAGATTTCACACTTTGAGAGCCGTTAAAAAAAAACGTCGTTAAAGCATACAGGTGAGGTCTATTTATCAGCTTTGGTCGTAACGACCAAAGCCGATAAACAGACCTCACCTGTATGCTTTACCAGACATTAACAGCAATTTTACTGTCTGGGGTGGATTTGGTACTTGTATGTCTGTAAGATTACGATCTATTTCAGTTAACCGATTTTTAACAGACTGTATACATTTTAGCGTTTGCTGCCACTTACTACAAAAATGATCCGAAATCCACCGAAACTGAACCAGTACGAGAGAAACATAGCTGGCGAAAATATGGGGGAGGCTCTGGATCCGTCCCTTGTTTCACCAGTCATCGGTTGTGTTAAAATATGTGCATAAAAAAACATGGTCCGGCAAAAAAGAGGGGAGGCTGAAACGCCCACTCCCCTGGTTCTGCGCCCCCTGCAACAAATAACTGAACTTAATTAAATAAAGTTTTTGATTTGGCATTACCCAATGTGCATCACATAACGCTTTCTATAAACTTGAAAACTAAAACTATCCTGCTTCATGGTGGCATACAAGAGAACTATTTGCACCTGTGAACTTATTCGCGGACCATTAATGGGGAGTGTGTATGAGTTTTGTGCAAAAAGTTCTCCCAGGTGATTCTTTGGTAACGTGTGTGACAGAAATCAGACAAATCGGAAATACATCAATACATCCCGATACATCCATCATGATCTCTGCGCGTTTGTATCTTGGCAGATGTGAGTTGTGCATCATTTCATGGAGTAATTAGTAAGCTTTGGTCAGGCAGTAAGAGAAACTCCCAACCATGTGCAGACCATGTAGCCCATTTACTATGTAGGGGAAAAACCACCAGTAACGTGTGTGACATAAAATGACATTTTATGCCACATACGTTACCGGTGGTTTTTCCCGTGAAGTAATTGGACCGCATGGTTGGGATTCTCTTCTACTGCCTGACCAAAGCTGTCGGACTACTCCATCACATGAAGCTCTACTCAAATCGTCCAAGGTGCCCAAGCGTTGAGTTTATGAGGGGTGGATTTCCAATTTGTCTGATTTCTGTCAGACACATTTCCAAAGAATCACCCACTCATGAAATTTAAAATATAGATTATTAAGTAATAAAATTTAAAAAATGACTAGATAATCAGGATTACTTCAAATATTTCTTGAAATGGGGGGTGGGGGAGGGGGTGGGTATCAGAAAATTATGTGGAAAAAACTTCCAAAATTTTTTTTCAGAGGTGGGGGTGGTCATTTTGGGCAAAATTAAAAAAATGCGCCTACGTTCCTGGAATTTTTTTCCGACCCCCTCCTCCTACCTAAGTAAGATAGTTTAATGCTCAAGACATCAATCTTTGGGCCAATGGCCATCGTCAGGATAACTGAAGATTTCGCAGCTACATATTCGCAAAAACGTTAAACTACAAACATAATTAACTTGTGAGAAATAGTTTTGATAGCTTAAGAAAAAAGTGTCAACAATACGTCCCATGACTTCCAATGTGTTCCATGTGCCTAATGGCACATAGAACACATTGGAACACAGGTGACGAGCACGCCTTTCTGTTTAACTCAAACGACAGTCGGAAATACGTCATAGTTTGACCTTCGGTAACAACGAAGTTCTGATGGACATGGGAATTCAGGCAGAGAAACTTGCTTCCGATGCAATGTATATTTTTTAATTGTTCCCTCAATAAAACGATGTGTACACATATACTTTCACACTACTGAATTGAAAAGAATGAAACCATGTTTTGTATCTTTTGTTATATCTCTTAGAATACGGTAGTGATCTCAATAGAGCTTTTATTTTTCACTCCATTGTTTCGTAAATACAACAAATGAAAAAATACAAGACAAACAAACGAAAATGAGTATCTTCAGAAATAATCTATACAAACGCATCATATTTTCCTTTGTGCTGCTGTCCATTTTGTTGGGTTGCAATTTGAATAGAATATTTGTACTGCCAATAAGCAGTAGGTGCATTGTGCGTTGTCCTGGCTGCGAAAAAACACTGACGTACAATGATGCTGGTGAATGTCTAGTCCATCTGCTAGATATTGAATATACTTGAAATAAAGCCCGATCCACCAAACGATCCTATTCGTAAGCCGACGTTGGGTGGTTCATTCGTTTGTCTGTTTGTTTATTATTAACAACACTTTCAACAGCCAGAGTTATATCGTGTCGGATAATTTTACAGGGGAACCTAGCAGCAGCAGCAGCAGCAGCAGCAACAGCAGCAGCAGCAGCAGCAGCAGCAGCAGCAGCAGCATTCAGACTCTCCAACTCACTAACCCGGTCGGAGTTAGCAGCGGTTTAAGACAAGTGCACCATCAACCTGCAGTACGCCTTAATACACTGCGCCACCATGCCCCCACGTGGCCAATCGGGATTGAGTGTCTTACCCAAGGACACAGCGAAGAAAACGCGGGTCATGACTGAACCGCCGACCATTCAGTTTAAAGTCCAATGCGCTAACAAATAAGCCACCACTTTCCCGGATCGCTTCATTCACGCGAGATCTTGAAAGTGCTATGAATCGTTTTGAAGTTTTACCAAACATGAATGGAAGTCAATATTTGCAAAAACATCAGTAGTAGTGTATGTTCCCCTACAGGTAAAGGGTGCAGGACCTCGAAAGTGACGTCATGTCACGTGACCCAGTGCCGCCATGTTGTGTTGTCATGGTAACCCGCGTGAGCGGCCATGTTGTGACGTCATCTCCATAGTGATACGTGGTGTGAGTGCGCATGCGCAGCGCGTGTTGTTAGGGTGATACGTGTTTCCGTCGTCCATTTTGTATACAGGAGGCCGCCATCTTGGCTTCTATGGTAGCACGTGATTGCTATGTTACCTAAGGCCTACAATAGGATAGGGGTATGTTCGGTGGGTATGTTCGATTGAATCGGAGTAAATCTGATTACCACAAACAACCCGACAATCCCCCAAATCACCAAAATCTACCCGAAATCACCGAAATTGACTTTATTTCCCCATTTTATCGGCTTAGCGGTAGTGCCATAGTACTAAGAGGGTACAAGGGTGTGCATTCGATTGAACAGGAGTAATGTTCTGGCTTAGAATTCTCCCAGATTCCTTTTTTGATCCTTATCCCATGACGTTTTTCCCCTATTAAGAATAGCACGTAGTGCTATAGGACAAATTTACCCAGAAGTCTGTGCTTCTATCTATTTATGCAATAGTTTTCGTCTATCTGGTCCTGTTTCTTTGTTCTAGAGTATACACCAGTAGCGTAGAAGAGCCTATTAACTGGAACAGCTTACCTTATTATTACTATATTTAGCAGTTTCTGGTCTATTCTTGTCAGTTCTGACCCTATTCCAAGTACTCTTGTTGTTTCATTTATATAACCAACCAATCAGATTGCTTGATTTCCCATAACCTGTATGCAGAGTTATCTCCCTTCTGTATAATAAAAACAATCCCAAAGCCAATAAGCTATCAAGCAGTTACTGATAAGTCATTGCTCGAACGACTCGAATCCCATCGAGCAAATGAGCCAACGAGCATTTGCTCGTTCGAGTGCCTCCTCGAACGACTCGACGACTCATTTCAGTATTTGAGGATACCTATGGCCCAGGTATTGTATTATTTGAGGATACCTATCGAGGATACCTTTTAGAGGATACTTATCTGAGGATACTATTACCTGTACCACAAGACATACCTATCCCAAATATCCCTTATAAGCCATCGAGCAGTTACTGAAAAGTCATTGCTCGAACGACTCGAATCCCATCGAGCAAATGAGCCAACGAGCAATTGCTCGTTCGAGTGACTCCACATACGACTCTTCGACTCATTTCAGTATTTGAGGATACCTATGACATGGCTACGTATCAGTTGAGGATACCTTTTGAGGATACTAAATTGAGGATACCTATGACCTGGTATTGTTGGAGGATACATGTTGTAGAAACCTTACATCTGTGTACTTCTGTTATTCTGCCCCATATCTCACCCATTACTTCCTAGCTATACCTTCTCTCAAGCCTTCAAAATGTTAAATCACTGTATACATATAAAACATTCCGTAATTGAGATTCCTAGCCGATTCCGTAAAATATGGATTCCGTGTTTTTTCATCAACACTCGAGGGTATTAAAGAAACTTTCTATATTAGTATTAACGTGTATAATACAACATAATGGTATAGTTTGTTGTATAACTGAGAATTTGTGTTTATTATAATAGATTCCGGACACTGAGTTCCGCCACACAATCTCAATTTTTTAGTCTACCCAACCTAGCGAGCGTCTGACACGAACTATAAAATTGAAGAGTTTTGTCTGTTTTCCCCTCTGTTACAAATGTTTCACGTATACAATAATTTTTGGCTTTGTGTGTGAATATTGTATATTAAAATCTTTTACTATGACTGCGCGTCCATATCATTACAAGAAAGTATAACAGGTTGTACACGAGAAATTCCCGAAAGCTGTTGAAGTGACAATTAGTATTTCCAATGGATTTTACGTTCAAAACAATTGCGTGTAACTAACATAGAAATATGGTTAGTAACACCCTAGTAATATTTAAGAAGCAAGCGATGTCTAAGGATTATTTTGGTATATTACTTATTAGAAAGCATTACCAAATAATGAAACGCCAATACATTTAGTGTCAACGATGAAACACGAATGTCTGGAACCGAAAGAAATTTCTGCTTCGACCGATGCGTTTCCCAAGGGGAAGCAAATTTGGGCAGCGATCATAGATCGCTTCCCAAGGCCCTTTTTAGGGCCGCCTCAATAATATAAAGATAGACCCATTGCCCACATTCAAAAGTATTCAGGTCACCGCAGTGGTGTTCCGATTACTTTTTAAGCCTGGTCACGTATGATCGCCCTTTCCGTCGGTCACCCATCTTTTTTGACCCAAGAAAGAAGAGGTACTGTGAAAAACATCACTTTCGTTAGTAAAAGACACCAGTACTAAGGCAAAACTGAATCATTCTCTTAACATACAACCATCTAGGAGCTAAAGTAGTTATTGGGGGTTAACAACACTTTCAACAACCAGGATCGCATCGTATAGGATTGAGCGTCCTGTAGTTCACAATGGAGGGTAGAATTTTTCGATAATTTATGAAAAAACACGGAATCCATATTTTACGGAATCGGCTAGGAATCTCAATTACGGAATGTTTTATATGTATACAGTGATTTAACATTTTGAAGGCTTGAGAGAAGGTAGAGCTAGGAAGTAATGGGTGAGATATGGGGCAGAATAACATAAGTACACAGATGTAAGGTTTCTACAACAGGTATCCTCCAACAATACCAGGTCATAGGTATCCTCAATTTAGTATCCTCAAAAGGTATCCTCAACTGATACGTAGCCATGTCATAGGTATCCTCAAATACTGAAATGAGTCGAAGAGTCGTATGTGGAGTCACTCGAACGAGCAATTGCTCGTTGGCTCATTTGCTCGATGGGATTCGAGTCGTTCGAGCAATGACTTATCAGTAACTGCTCGATAGCTTATTGGCTTTGGGATTGGTTTTATTATACATAAGGGAGATAACTCTGCATACAGGTTATGGGAAATCAAGCAATCTGATTGGTTGGTTATATAAATGAAACAACAAGAGTACTTGGAATAGGGTCAGAACTAACAAGAATAGACCAGAAACTGCTAAATATAGTAATAATAAGGTAAGCTGTTCCAGTTAATAGGCTCTTCTACGCTACTGGTGTATACTCTAGAACAAAGAAACAGGACCAGATAGACGAAAACTATTGCATAAATAGATAGAAGCACAGAATTCTGGGTAAATTTGTCCTATAGCACTACGTGCTATTCTTAATAGGGGAAAAACGTCATGGGATAAGGATCAAAAAAGGAATCTGGGAGAATTCTAAGCCAGACCATTACTCCTGTTCAATCGAATGCACCCCCTTGTACCCCCTTAGTACTATAGCACTACCGCTAAGACGATAAAATGGGGAAATAAAGTCAATTTCGGTGATTTCGGGTAGATTTTGGTGATTTGGGGGATTGTCGGGTTGTTTGTGGTAATCAGATTTACTCCGATTCAATCGAACATACCCACCGAACATACCCCTATCCTATTGTAGGCCTTAGGTAACATAGCAATCACGTGCTACCATAGAAGCCAAGATGGCGGCCTCCTGTATACAAAATGGACGACGGAAACACGTATCACCCTAACAACACGCGCTGCGCATGCGCACTCACACCACGTATCACTATGGAGATGACGTCACAACATGGCCGCTCACGCGAGTTACCATGACAACACAACATGGCGGCACTGGGTCACGTGACATGACGTCACTTCCGAGGTCCTGCACCGAGGTCCTGCAACCTTTACCTGTAGGGGAACATACACTACTACTAACATCCTTAAATAATTAAAACCTTTCATTATTTATCTCATAAAACAAAGCTGATGCCCCCTCACCGGAACGAGCACCAAAAGCTCGTCCCATTAGGTGTTAATAATCTATGTCTAAGAGAGAAAAGGCGAGACAAAATTTGAGTTACGATTTTTGTGAATAGTTGGCCGTATAGTGGGTTAAGGGTTAATCATGGAGGAATAAATCTAACTAAGCTTTGTATGTAAGTCAGTTGTTTGTAGATGCCCGAACTGCCATAACACTGTAAAGAAGGTTTTGAATAATTTATTGCTTCGCTACAGTTGTTCTTCTTTGATATTCTGAGTGAGAGAGGATGGTTTTCATCCAATAGTACCACGAAGAGGACCCACCCCCCCCCCCCCCCCATCAGACGCCTCGAGAAAAGAGGAGAGTCATTTCTGGGACACGTCGAAGTAGGGCCCGGTTAAGCTTCAATTCGAAATAGTCCCCATGATTCGATTCGAATTAATTCGCGTGGATTCGTAAATTTTCGAATCGTCGAGATGTTCTCAAAATCCTACAAAGTGTCTCCTCTTGAACTTTTGTTCTATCATCACGTCTCCTGTACAAGACACCTAATGACAGAAGAAGAGTTCAAGCAGGTTCAGTTTCCGAAATTACATTGATTCCGTTCTGGGATATTACGCTTTTTTGCTTAATTTACACGAGTAACCTTTGCACATAATACTTGAGTGGAGATTGACAACATTACGATTCTAAGAAGGAACAATATCCGAAACCTGAAAACGGTGAGATTCGATTCGAGATTCGATTCAATTCAAAATCTGATGCCTGATTCGATTCGAGATTCCATTCGACCCGAACACTGAGGTTCGCAGAGCCCCACCTCGAAGCCACTGAGTTTCCTAAAACTGAATAGCTTGAACTTCAACACAATCTGAACCCTCAAGGAGGCGTCAAGTCAATCAACCCGTGTAACTCCCTCCCATTGATGGAGTTTGATGATACGAAAACTATTACGATGTGACTATAACACTTTGATACTTTGTACGTCTTATGACGTACGAAATCAAACAGCGCGTTGATACTTTGTGGTCATTTGTTTTGTTATTATTTTTCGATTTTTTAAAGTTTTAACCTCAATTCCTATTTTCTCCCGAATAGTGCTCAGTGAAAACCGTTGAGCCAAATTTTATCGTAGCTTAAAATACTATAATCCTGCTGTCAAGACTTCTTAAATGGTTGAGTGCTAGAAGCTACTATCAGGGCTTTCAAAACATGAGGATACCAGAGCAATAGCCAACACTTTCCTTGCTTATATTTCGTATTCAGTCAACCATAAATAATATTTTGTTTATATAAATTTGTTTTATTACAAATTATTGGAGAGTGCCTGTGGGCACTCTCCAATAATTTGTAATAAAACAAGTTTTGAATATCTAATTCAGTCCACCAAAAATAATCTAGTCCTCAACCAGATAATCACTAAAGTGAAAAATATCTCGTTATGTGTTCTTTCCTACGCTTGACGTCGCATTTTGAAAAAAAGTTGAAGAAACTGAATTCCCAGTGACGTTTGAACGGCAGGATAATTAAAGTCTCAAAGGGTTAAGGTCTACAGGAAGTCAGGCGCCAAAATTATTAACACGGTATCGACTTTCCAATACCAGTACTTGTTGTCTGTGAATAATATCTGGAATTTTGTGTAATTATATACTTAGTTAAAGTTATCGCACCAATGGTCCAAAAACAGGCAAAAGTCAACAAACTAAGGGCCAACACTCGGCACATATTTTCAAACTTGCTTGAGACATTGTTAAGAATGTCTCACAAATCAAATACTGACCGCATCCATTGACATGTTTTTCAAGTAATTGCACTAACGGGCTGAAAACAAGCAAAAATTAATTAAGAATGCCTCACATATCAAATATTGACTGAATTCACGGATATTTGTTCAAGTATTGTGCTAACTAGCTGGAAACAGGCCAAAATTTACTAATTAAGGGCCATAACTCCATCCGGTATGGCCAAACAGTAACAGCTTTGAACCCATTCAAGACATTAAGAAAGTCTCACATACCAAATATTGACCAAATAACATTGATATTTGTTCAAGTGAAAATCTGCACATCCTCAACATATTCGTTTTTCGCAGACATCAAAATATATTCTTTAAAAAGCAACCAGCGTATGCAAGGTTGCGAGAATCGAGAATCATCGAGAAATAGATTTTTGTTAAGCATTGTCTGTTTACAGTCACTTTCCACGGGTGGGCAATATTTCCACGGATGCAATAATATTAAATTCCAAACTACTAATTATAGGAGTAATCATCAAAAATTTAATTAATGAAGCACCGGGTACTACCCGGTGCCTCATTAATTATAGTTTTGCTGATGATAATTTTTATTACCTGGTAAATGCATGGGTGGACAGCACTGTTCATGTGTGGAATCTGAGCAGTCCACGGCGACTGTACTGTATAAAACACAATTAGTCTCACAAGAAGGCCGCAGGGAATTCTTTACTACCAGTGGCCAATGGGCGTTCCAACAACTCATTTGTATAAAAACATCAAATATCAATGCTCGAAGCCCATAGGTTTTATATGCAGAGGTCCATAAACAAAGCCCCAACGACGGTAGATAGTGCGTGGAACGCCCATACGAGGATGATTCTGCTCTTTGTATTTGTGGTGCTGGTCACATGACATGACAAGAGTAGCGTTACCACGATTAATGGTGATAGATGGTGATGAAGTCAGGAAGTGGGATGAGAACATGGGGCGTTTGAGGTTAGACCTAGCCACTGAGAGAAAATCCGATCACCCCCATGTACCCATGCTTGAAAAATGAGCCCCTAAAACAGTTGTCTTATCCCACAATTCTCTGACTGAGAAAATGAGTAGGCTGAGGTAAAACCTCTCCGAGGAATAACCCATAATGTCGTGTACGTGTTGGAAGATAATTATGCTGATGTGTTATCTTCGAGAATTATCAGAGAATAACTGGTGGACCAAGACAAGATAAATCTCACAAAACTTAGCGTGTAACGAAATGTGATCTTCATGATGAATTATTTTATCCAACACAATTAATGGAAAAAAGTATTCGACTCCTAATGTGAGATATAACATTGATCTTGCTGAAGCTGAGTCTAGTATAAACATTTTATTAACTCTCAACCCGCTGAGTAATTGCATGATTTTTTCACCAAATCTCGCCATGGCTGTTGTGACTAGATTTGATAAAATAATTCATCTAAATGTAATTCAAAAAAGAACTGGTGAAAAAATACGTTCAATTTACAGGGGAAAAATAGGATTAAATGTGCCCATTTGCGAAAGAAATCCTGTCCGGACAGGAGTATCTGTCAGTAGCATACGAGGAGTCATATGACCTAACATACTTCGTCTACTGAGTTCCAATGTGTTCTATGTGCCTACTGGGACATAGAACACACTGAAACTCAGGGGACGACTTGTGAAAACTGCAAAATACTGTCATCTCGGAAAAACTGGTTATTGTATGAACAATCTGCAAACTGTCATAACTGTATAATGAGTATCGATGGGAGCGCGGTGGCGTTGCGGTAACCGGTTCTCGTCAGATCACCGAGGTAAAGCAACGTCGAGCCAGGTTAGTCCTTGGATGGGTCACCGTCTGGGCGATCGATTCGGCCTTCTGTGTTTTGTCCTTGGGCAAGGCACTTAGCCCCGATTGTCCACATGGGGGGCACGATGACGCCGTGTACTAAGGCGTACATGGTGCGCATGTCTTCAAACAATCTAACCCTGTGCTGCAGTGCGGAGTTACGATGTTCGGGAGCTGGCATCTGCTCGTCGTTACTTGGTGGTTCTTTCCGGGTACTCCGGCTTCCTCCACCAGTAAAACTGTCACCGACACGATATGACCTTGGCTGTTAAAGTGTAGCTAAACACTAATAAATAAATATATAACGACTATCGACAATTTGCAAAAATATTATCACACTTGCCTGTACACTAAGATGTTTGTCATTTACATTGTTTTGAGTGCTAACACAAATTTTTAAACACTTGACAATGATAAAGAGCTTTATATGATTGAATCTATTTAATTCAGACCGCGTATCTCATGGGAGTGTAATCTAAACCGCTTGTAAAGAAAAAAAGGACAAAAATTCAGGTGAAATTGCACGCGTTTATGTACGCGTGTACTGTCTGCTGGAAGACATGGATCGATGGTTAATTCTAGGTGGATGTTACACGTTGAAATCTCTTATCACAAAATGGTTACTCGAAAATATTGTATTGTAAAATCGTTTTTCAATACGATGCCTGGGGTGGATGGGGGTCTGTAACAACCAGTAGTGTAATAATCAACCATTAGTGTAATATTAACCAGTAGTGTAATAAATATTAATCAGTAGTGTAATAATCAACCAGTAGTGCAATACAAATCAACCAGTTGTGTATTAACCAGTAGTGTATTAAACTTAACCAGTAGTGTAATAAACATCCATTAAAACCAACAATTTTTCAACAAAATTTGAAATATTTTTGAGGTCGCTCAAATCATAGTTTGGGTACATCTTATCGATTTTTAATCATCTTATCGTACATCTAAAGGCGTTTTGCAGGGCAAACATCATTCAGCGGATACAATACGGCGAGAAAAGGTATTTTTATGATTTTTATGTGATGTGCGTATTTTCTGGTGTTCAATGTCGCTTTCTTCATTTGTGGCTTTATGTAAATTCAAAAATGGCCAATTATTTATAGTAATGCTGTGCTTTTGAGAAACTGCTTGCCCCAGGCATAAGTTGTCAGGTCTTATCATACCAGAAAACTTATGGGTGATAAAATGTGGTATTCTAGGGCTAGAATTGTGTGATCGCTTGCGTTGTCTACAATTATAATATTTAATACGGCCCCGACGAACTCGGAAGGTGTCTCTCACATCCACCCATTTCAATCTCTGTATCATTATGCGTGACTTTTTCCGTC
Organism: Pictodentalium vernedei; assembly: GCA_031216915.1. Lineage (NCBI taxonomy): Eukaryota > Metazoa > Mollusca > Scaphopoda > Dentaliida > Dentaliidae > Pictodentalium > Pictodentalium vernedei. The sequence continues at coordinate 354,759,515 of CM062290.1, forward strand.
TAGTTGACCGTTTTGAATTCTAAAATTCGTTTTTCTTCTGGGAGTTGTGCTCATCATATTCCTGGAGCATAGACATTCTACCATATTTTACGAAGGTGTGGGGGGGGGGGGGTACCTAAAATCTGCGGTCAGTAATTGTTTTCCATCTTGAAGGAGGATGTCGGTAAGAGAGCAGAGGGTATCTAAGGCGAGGTGAATAGGGTGGGCGATTTGTAGGCCCACTGCCATTTCCGTCTGTCACGTCAAGTGATTGTTCTCGATTACCGAGAGATTACGAGAGTAGAGGGTATCTAAGGCGAGGTGAATAGGGTGGGTGCTTTGGAGGTCCACTGCCATATCCGTCTGCCATGTCAAGTGATTGTTCTCGATTACCAATGGTAGACAGCTATTTAGATCCTGTGGTGATTTACATTTAATGTAAAAAGCTTGAAATCATTCAACATGTAGAAAATATTGTTTCAGTAGAATTCCTTGATGGGTTTACACCACTCTTATACTACATTAGTAGTAGAGAAGTGTGTCCTGTTGATAAATGACTATCATTTGGGGAGAGAATGGGGGAGGCGCAAGGGGCGTCATAGTCACGGGACCCAGGGCATCCGTGTTGTGTTGTTATGGTGCCCGCCTGAGCAGCCATGTTGTCACGTCATTCCCATAGGGATATGTGATGTAAGTGGGCGTGCGGAGCGCGTGTAATTAGGTGATACGTGTTTTCGCCGTCTATTTTGTAGACTGGAGACCACCATCTTGGCTTTTATGGTAGCACGTGGTTGCAATATGGACCCAATGGCCTCTAATAGAACGAGGATATGTTTTGAGGGCAAGGTCGATTAGACGGGAGTATAATGAATACCCAGCTACTACTACTACTACTACTAATACTACTACTACTACTACTACTTACTCTACTTACTACTACTACTATTACTACTACTACTACTACTACTACTACTACTACTACTACTAACCACTACTTCTACTACTACTACTACTACTACTACTACTACTACTACTACTACTACTACTACATCTCTTGCTACTACTATTACCACTACTACTTCTACTACTACAATTACTACATCTCTTGCTACTACTATTACTACTAACACTACTACATAGTAGTAGTAGTGGTAGAAGTTAGTAGTAGATAATAGTAGTAGGCAGTAGTCCCCGAAGACTGATCTCCACTAGTTCGTAAAAAGACTTGTCTCAGTGGTCCTTACCAGTCCCCATAGACCGGCTCTGGTGATCCCCAAATACCTAGATGAGGATATGATGAATGGCAGATTGTACCTTAGTAAGGAATTTCCTCATGGTCCTCATGGCCTCTCGCGATGAAAATGGTGCCAAATGTCAGTCGGGAGAGTATCAGATTTAGCTAGCACTAGAGCTAATAATAAGGACATAGCCAGGTACCTAAATAGATTAAGAATGGGCAGTAGATGGCCTAAGCAGTCAAAAAGAGGGTTTCTATACAGATTTCAAGCCACATAAAGACGAGGATTCTAGAATAATCCGTACCTAATGAAATCCTGTAACGGAGTGGAAACGAGGATTTCTCTGCAAGGCCACTCTTAGTAAAAATACTCTAGTACAATCAAACATCGCGTTTTTAAGGTCATATAGCACTGCGTGGTACTCTGGTTAGGGGTCCGAGTCCGCCCATGGCCATGGAAAGGCAAAGCACATAGAAAACGAGATTTCTTCGCGAATCCGAACCAGATAAAAATAGTTGTCGGTCTCATTTGGGTATTCATTATACTCCCGTCCAATCGCTCTTACCCTCAAAACATATCCTCGTTTTATTAGAGGCAATTGGCTCCATATAGGAACCACGTGCGACCATAAAAACCAAAAATGGCGGCCACCAGTAGACAGAATAGACTGCGGAAACGCGTATCACTTAATTACACGCGCTGCGCCCGCGCATCACATATCCCTATGGGAATGACGTCACAACACGTCCGCTCACGCGGACTACCATAACAACACAACATGGCGTCCCTGGGTTCCGGGATTATGTAGCGCGCCCCTCCCCCCATCCTATCTCCAAATGAGGGTCATTTATCCACATGACACAATTTCTAATGTAGTATAAGAGTAGTGTTAACCCATCATGAATTCTGCTGAAACAATATTTTCTGCATGTTGAATGAGTTCAAGCTTTTTACATTAAACGAAAATCATCACAGGGTCTAAATAGCTGTCCACAATTGCTGATCGAGAACAATCACTTGGCAGACGGAAATGGCAGTGGACCTCCAAAGCATCCACCCTATTCACCTCGCCTTAGATACCCTCTACTCTTTTATCGACCTCCCCCTTCAAGATGGAAAAAAATAACTGACCGCAGATTTTAGGTAACCCCCGCCCTGCCCCACCGCACCTTCGCAAAATATGGTAGAGTGTCTATGCTGAAGGAATATGATGAGTACCACTCCCAGAAGAAAAACGAATTTTAGAATTCAAAACGGTCAACTGGACGGAAAAAGCCACGCATATTGATACAGCGACTGAAATGGGTGGATGTGAGAGACACCTTCAGAGTTCGCCGGGGCCGTATCAAATATTATAACTGTAGACAACGCAGGAGATCACACAATTCTAGCTCTTGGATATTTATTCATTTATTAGGGTTTAACGACACTTTAACAGCCAGGGTCATATCGTGTCGGTGACAGTTTTACGGGTGGAGGAAGCCGGAGTACCCAGAGGGAACCTCATAGCAACGACGAGCAGCTGTCAGCTCTCCAACATCGTAACTCTGAGCTCTGCACCGCGGCACAGGCAGGGTTAGATTGGTTGAAGACAAGCGCACCATCGACGTGCAGTACGCCTTAGTACACAGCGTCATCGTGCCCCCATGTAATCAATCGGGGTTAAGTGCCTTGCCCAAGGACACAACGCGGTAGCGCGAATTAGTCGCTGAAATGGTCCAACTACTAACCGCGCTCGACGTTGCTTAACTTCGGTGAAGCCCTTGAATACCACACTTTATCACCCATAAGTTTTCTGATATGATAGAACCTGACAACTTATGCCTGGTGTAAGCAGTCTCTCAAAAGCACAGCATTACTATAAATAATTGGCCAACTTTGAAATTACATTAAGCCACAAACGCAGAAAGTGACATTAAACACCAGAAAATACGCACATCACATAAAAATCATAAAAATGCCTTTCCTCGTCGTATTGAACCCACGAAATGATGTTTGACCCGCAAAACGCCTTTAAATGTACGATAAAAAAATGTACCCATACTATGATTTGAGCCACCTCAATTTTTTTTCAAATTTTGTTGAAAAATTGTTGGTTTTCATGGATGTTTATTACACTACTGGTTAAGTTTATTACACCACTGGTTATTCCACTACTGGTTGATTTTTATTATACTACTGGTTGATTATTACACTACTGGTTAATTTTTATTACACTACTGGTTGATTATTACACTACTGGTTAATTTTTATTACACTACTGGTTGATTATTACACTGCTGGTTGTTACATGGTCTTTCAGACACAAGGCGGTCTACAGCCTAAGAAAACATCGCTGACATTTTTCGTCATGAACATCGACTTTTGATAAAGTTTTCTCCCCTACTTCCTATGCAAGATCTGCGTGTCTTATTTGAGAAGGCCATGCGAGATAGATATCTATCTCACATGACTCACGTGGTTTGTTTCTGTTTCGTTGGTGTTCAAAGTATTGTTGTTTGTTGTGATTGATGTTAATAATAACAGTGTTTTGTATACAGTTTGTTCAACTTAATACCTATCACTACGCGTCCACCGATCGATTGATGCACGCGTCCGACTGACGTCATCGGAATGTGTCAATGTTAATTTCGCTACAAATCTTTAACCACTGTCCTGCCGACGTTGTAATTTAATTTCGTGTTATATATTCTTGGTATATTCATAACTTTTGTACGCTCTTTCCGATAAGCAAATCAGTTTTTTTTTCTAAAAAACTGTTCGATATAGCTATACGTGACCCTGGATTACTTTTGATGACGTCGGAGTGTTTTGGTGGAGGGGGGGGGGGAGCGGGTAATAAAATCCTCGTGTCTGGCCCAAGTATCTTGCCCTTGGGTGAGATTTCCCCATCTCACACCCACCCCCATCAGGGATAACAATAATTTCTCTTGAAATTATTAGACGAGCTAGGAAGGTCCAATTAAAAAGCTAGTAATTGTTGAGGAGAAATACCTGTGACATCAGTATAAAATGAATCCAAGTTTCCTTTTGTAACTTTTAATGAACAAAAGCAACACACAGCTTTCTGAGCTGTTTGTTGTTTGGTTTATTAAATAACAAAAGGAAACTTGACTTTTTATCACAAGCTACTTACAAGTATCTAGTTCACATAAAATCCGTCATTAAGAATATCTATCAGTCTCACACGAACCAAACCTAATTGCCCACTTTACCTCTTTGTATAGCTAAAGCATATTACAGTAATTTGTAAGGGAGAAACAGTTTCAATAAGATTTTCGTGGGGAAAACCATTTGGGAAATGGTGGGGCTGCCAAGTATAACATACGGTACGTAAGTGGTACCCCTAAACCAGACGGCCGTAAAGAGCTTGGAAATCCTGCAGAACGATGCAGGCCGATGGATAACGGGGTCGAGTAATGCCGCAGCGCCAGAAGCAATCATAGTGAGCTTGGGTGGATGAGGATCAAGGACAGGATAGACCTGTTGAAGCTCGGTTATCTTAATTATTTGGTAAATCTCCCCGACAGCCGATGGTGTAAAGTAATGTTCCTAAGAATTTTCAACTCAAATATCAAAACGGGGTGGATGGTCCAAGTGAGGGAGCTAGTAGAGAACTATTCATTGGAGATCTCGGACCTGGACGCTGGGGCAAACCAGGGTAAAAAAATCGTCAGAGAAAGGGTCATGGAGGATTGTAACCGTAATTGGCGAGAGGGGGTCAAATCAAAGAGGTCTTTGGGTGGCCTGCGTGATAAAGAGAAGCCAGGTTTTGAAGAGTATCTTGATGGCACCTTTGGGGGGGGGGGGGTCACTGTTGTTCAAGCTGAGGTCGCGATCCCTGGAGCTGAGGGGAAAATTGGGAAAGACGGTGAAAGGGAGTGCCAGATGTGTAACTTGGACATGGTGGAGACCCTGGAACACTTTCTTCTAGAATGCCCAAAGTATCAGTCTAAAAGAATGAGATTCACTGGGAGTATAATAGGGAAGTGGGATGGGAGAATGAATGACATGTGGTTAGGGGGAGACTCAACGGAGAGGGTTAATATGCTAATCGGAGAGATTGGGAAGAATGGGACAAGGGATATCATCAAGCAGTTCGTCTCCGAGTGTTGAGAGGAGAGGCGAAGCGTGAAAATAGGGAGGCAGTTGGGAGTACAGGGGTAACCATGGCCTTCTCGTCCGAGAACCGCGACAAATCAGCGGCTGGCCAAAGTGTTATTATTATGTAAGAATTGTTTTTATTACCAGGACACAAATAGCACAATTTCACCTCCTAGACTTTTCATCTAATGTCTGTATTATTTATCCCGATGCTCACACTGCTGATATAATAAACAGAAAAAGGGTACAGAACATAGAAAGATGGTGAAAACGCCTTTTCTTGTTTTTCTATGGGTTTCTACAGAGATTAACAGTCAAACGTTCTGATTGGAAAACAAAATGTAAACACAACTTCTGTATTTCATACTACTCTCCGAGAAAATGCTCGAAGTTTGTGAAATCATGCGCACATCTGTAGCATTTGAAAAGTTTAATTTTCATATGAAATTCCTATACCTTTAGTGTTACATTTACTGACAACGTTACAAAATTAAGGGGGAACTAACTTTCCTGTAAATCTCTTTCAATGATGAAAATTGTCAGCCATGACCAATTTTTTCCAGTGCTGGTATTTATCTGTCTGAGAGGCTTTAAAAAAACAAACTAACAAAAAAACAAAACAAAAAAAAAAACAAAAAAACAAACAAAACAAAACAAACAAAAATAAAAAAAAACAATACAAAACAAAAAACCTAAATCAAACAAACAAACAAACAAACAAAAGAATGAGACTACCATGTTGTTCTGACAACAAAAATATATTATTATCTTACTGCATCACATTATGTGACTAAAATTATATCACAACCTGTCGATATATAGATAATGGATACATGACCATATATGACCTACTCAACACGTACAGTACGGCCACTGTGGACTGGTCACTTTGACCGGGTTGGGCAGTATTCCCACGGACGCAATACTGTTAGATTGCAAATTCTAATTAGTCCAATAATCATCAAAATTTAATTAATTAAGCATCACTCTCTCCTTGTGTTTAAAATATATAACCGGGCTGTTGAAGAGTTGGAATTCGCCTCTTGAGTACAAAGAGTTTCACCTACAATGGTTTAGCACTGAAGAAGGCGCCTTGTTGCACTCAATGGGGGACATACTGTACAGTCGCTGTGGACTGGTCGTAATCCACGAGTGAGCAGTGATATCCACGCATGCGTTTACCTGGAAATAAAAATTATCATATGACTCGTCCATTTTGGTCACTTTAAAACATTTGATATTTTGTTTTCATATTAATCAGTGATAAATAAAGCCTTCCGTCAATTCCATTGGTCAATTTCAAAACTAGACAATTTGAGTGGCTGAACAAAATACAACTGGGCCACATTTTCATAATTTGCATAATTAGAGTTGGGAGCTTTCATTGGTCAATTTCTAACTGGCCAATTTGATTGGCTAAACAAAATACAACTGGGTCACATTTGCATAATTTCAGTAGGGAGAATTTACGGTATCTGTCCTATTTAGGGTGGGTTATATTGTATCAATCTTTTACCTACAAGAAAAACGCCATTCATTTTTTTCATATTTTCACTTTTTGCTTCCAAAACATAGGTTATGACCCCTCATTGGAACGAGCTCGACGAGCTCGTTCCAATGAGGGGTCATAACCTATGCTTTGGAATCAAAAAATGAAAATTTTTAGTTATACGAGGATGTTTTTTCCAAGTGCCGTCTCAACTCAAGTTAGGTGATGGGTTAAAAAGTCATACTAAGTGGCTAATTTGTGCGTGTGCGTGTCATATGATAAATAGAATATAAAATGAGTGTTTTTCTTATATAACATTTATGAAACTCGTCCGAATGTTCCGTTTGGGCTCGCCAGAGGCTCGCCAAAACGGAAAATTCTTAGACTCGTTTCATAAATATTATATGAGAAAAACACTCATTCCATATCCTCTTTTAATCAACAGCAAAATTTTAATTAAATTTTTGATGATTCTTCATATAATTAGTATTTGCAATCTAACATTATTGCGTCTGTGGGAATACCTCTCACCCCGTGAAAAGTGACCAGTACAGGACGCCGTACTGTATTCACTCGTTAGAAACTTGTATGAAATGTGATGCAAACATTACAAAATGTCTGTCCGAAATAGTCACAGCCACAGATAAAATGCCACGAAATCTACTACCATATGGCAATAACTATCCAACTGGTGGCTTGAGGCATACATTTCTAACTATCTAAAATGGTTACCGGGAATAACCTCCCTGCATATCATCCGCCATCTTCAAAATCTATGCGTACAGCTGTAATTCAAGCATTGTCGAATTGTGCTTTTAACATTCCTATTAACCCGTTAAAGGTATATCCTTGGTAACCTTTCACGAAGATCAAATAGCACCACTCAACTGTTCCGACGCGAGCTCCCTTGATAAACATGTCAACTGAGACCGTTCACACGAGCAAACGAGCATGGAAGGCATGGACACTTGTTTGTTTTGGTTTATTTGATTGGCTGGACAGAGAGGACTATAGCTAGGAGGAGACCCGAGGTCTGTCCGCCCCATGGTTCTGTCGGAATCTTTTGTCGTCGATTGAAAAATTTGCTGATCGCCCGTTCCCAGCATTTTCCATGAAAGCCTCTAATTTAAAAAAAAAACGATATTGACCATTGAACGAAACCGCTATTTTCATGATGCAAACATACCCTAATGTTTCATTTGACATGTGTATGAAAGCGCCCGTTTTAAGCATGGCTGCCAATTTTCGTCGTGAGACAGGATTTGAAGGAAGTCAGCTCCCCTTATTTCCTTCGGATATCAGTAAACTTAGCATCAAGGATATGGTAATTTTAAATAGACATTGAAATTTGGAAATGTTAACTAATTTGCATCATCAATGTGATCGTCATTTCACAAACTTCAGACATTTTCTGTATAGTAGAATACAAATTCAAATGGTTGCTTTTTACAATTTTTCCATTCAGGGTAAACATTTGACTATTATTCTCTACTGAAACCCATTTAAAAATAAAAAAGCGGCGTTTTCTCCATCTTTTAAGGTTCTGTAACTTCTTTCTGGCCATTATATCAACAGTGTGCGTATCTTGACATGTAATACAGACATTGTCCTTTCCATTAATAGAAAAAGACTAGGAGGTGAAATTTATTAATTTTTTTTCCTGAGAAGAAAAGAGAAGAGCCAAAGTGGACACTTACTTCATGTTGGCAGGTGTGATACTGACCGACATTTCCAATAAAAGATTATCGTTGAAGTAGTTGCTTCTAATTAGTTTGCCTTAACCCTTTACCAAACGAATCGGCCGCATACGCCCGCGTAATATGCAAATTCAGTAGTTGAAAAAATATGATTTTTCTAAAAAATTCAACAAAACCATATCATGTGACCCCTCATTGGAACGAGCTCGTCGAGCTCGTTCCAACGAGGGGTCACATGATATAGTTTTGTTGAAATTTTGAAAAATTTGAAAGAAATTATAATAAATCTTTTATTTCAGACAGTAAAGTCCATAGTGAACAAAGCAGAAAAAGAAAGAAAAAAAAAGAAGAAAACATAATGATTAAACAATACATAGGCATACATTAAGCGTGGGCACTCGATATGAAATCAAGATGGATATAGGGCCTACGTTGCAGAGAAAAACGAGCATATGTATGACTCGATGACAGGGCGGTAAACTTCGGTGTAGCTTCGACTGTACGACAAAGCACAGGCAAGTCCCACCTATCACATGCATCGGCGGAGCCTTACCGTGCAGGTGTCAGAGATTACTCAAAATACCATTAAGTCGTCAGATTTTCAAAGACAGTGTTGTCAACAGTACAGGACGCCATTCCAAGTTTTGACTATATTTAAAATAATTAATTGTGATATCGTCTGCGTTGGATAAAGGGTTAAAAAGCAAAAGTGTACTCATTTTTTGAACTGAGCAAGGTTCACTATGTCTAGACGCGATGATGTTTAAACTTTAAGACGTAGAGAAAATTCCAAATACAAGAATCCAATCTTTGCGTTGTTCAGTGGCAACGATCGTCACTGCACCATCCCATTACGTCAGCAACATATTGATTTTTCACAGGGTGTTTCTCTTGCCTTTTGTCGCCTTTTTCATTCAAACTACAATGATACTCAACGGTGAACCAGGCTCAACTTTCTTCACAAAAAGCATGTACAGTAACGGTAACATTTCAAGGTATAAACACATTCGAGGTAACGGACAAATCCATTTTGGATTCTACATAACCACTTGTGCCTGCCGATTCTATTCATGCTATTGATAAAGTAATGCCAATGCATGAATGACATATAGCCTTGTCTGGAGTGACAGCGGCTGAAGATTTTCTCAAAATGCAATCTGACAGAAAGTGGATGTGTTATTCGTCAGCGTGAATCTCACAAAAGATCAATCTAAAATTCCATTGGCTACCGCTACACATCTCTAAAAGTTACCTCAATCAAGCTTTAAATGCTTTCGGGCAAGTTGATGAAATTACTTTTCTCAAAACAAAAAACTTCAATAAAAATATCTCATCTGGTATAAGAAACGTCGTTATATAAACAGAAGGACACATGCGTGTAAATGGATTAATCGTTATGGCACGAGTGCCAGCACCGAACGATAAAACGAGTGGCCGCAACACGCGTGTGTCGTTCTGTGTTTATTACACGCCTTCATGTCTACAACTATCAACACGCCTTACACAACTATCAACAAAAGGAACACATATTATCGCCAACCAAATTTTCGAGGGGAACCCGTGTTACTATTTCGTCCCCTGTGTTCCAATGTATTCTATGTGCCAGTAGGCACATAGAATACATTGGAACACAGGGGACGATTTTCAGCTATCGCTAGAGATTCAAACTGTAATTGCATTGCGCGATTTGAAGAAAATTCCAGTGAAATGTCGCTTTTATTTAAAAATAGTCCGTCAACGATTTCTGTTCCGCACATATGTGCGGAACAGATTTTCATTTGCCGTGTGGTTTAGTGTTGCTGTTGATGGGGATTACATAGAAGAGGCGTGTAATAAAATTGCTTCTTTAGAGGATACGGCTCGAGTTCCACACTTATTGCAGGTGGTGGGTGCTTTCTGCAAATTCTGCTAAAAACCATTCCCGGCAGATCGCCACTTTGCCTTAAGTGTGAGTGTGAAGGGTGTCAGAAGAGACTATAGAATGTCACTTGAAGACAAGACTTATTCTAAAGCCCCAAATAGTGCCAGGATTTAATACCACAAAATAGATCCCACTATTAAGGCTTGTATTTAGGCAAATTACAGCACCGCATCTTCCGTCCATTTGAGACAAGGAAAACAATCATTCTCTGTATTTTTCAGACGCTGATGCACAATCGAGTGATGTCCAGTGATAACGGAATGATCACTGTGACAGTGTGAACGATATTACCCACTGTGTACATCTGGTCCAGGCGGACATTCGCGATGAAGAAACTGTTTAAGAATCCATCGTTCAAGAGTTGGGGATCGATTGGAGGTGGGGGGCTATGTTGTGGCTACATGCTACGCTGATGCGGTGGACCACAAGATACATAGTGCCCCCTTCCATGGATAGTCCGTCCCCCGATGTAATGGAAGATGAAGAAGATATTCCTTTGTCTTCTCAGAAGAGAGACTTGAAGCTCTCCTCGGATGGGGCCTCTCCCATCACGGCGGCGGCTGCAAAGGGTATGCCTGGTCCTAGGAGTCACTCATCCCTCAAGTCATCTAAGAAAAGAAAAACAAGCACGCCAAAATCTGTAATTATAAAAGGAAAGAAAAAATCCAAATTGCAAACAAGGCTAACATTCCACCTGCTCTGTTGAAAGAGATTGTGCAGACGGAGAGGCGGAATAGTCCCAAGCCCATTAGGGAAAAAATCTTTCATAATCTTGCTCACACCGATCTCGACCACCTTAACTTCCCTGGGCTTTGAGATTACCAAACCGTTGTCATCATCGGGGGTTTACTTTCTTTGTTTCATGGCATGTCTTTTATTCATAATTCCTAGTATTTTACCTTTCAGCCCCGTTAAATCTAAAGTCAATACTCTTTCGAACATTATTATTATTATTATTATTAATATTATTATTATTATTATTATCATTATTATTATTATAAATAATTGGCTCAGGTCACGGTCAACATTTCAAATGCATCACCCACTCCAGAGCTATTCCGGTCTTCCATGGCAGTTGTCGAGATGCAAATCCCCTTTGGGGAAGTTTTGTTCTAATTCCACTTCAATCGAGGTCGGGAATGGTTTCTTTTTTAATGGTTTATCGGGTATTAGTAAAATCATTACCATTAAGGTCTTGGTAAATAATCTCTTAATTCTTTAAAACCAATAATCGACAATTTTGCTCCTCTTCCGATCTTGCAACTTGTCTTGGGACGCTTGATTTGTGGAGGAGCAATAACTTTGGGAGTTTTTGTGTGGTTAATTTTAACCATTTTCGTATTATCACTAATTCTTTCCTTGTTCACTTCTTTCTTATAGCGAACGCCACGACCCCCCGTCCGTGTGACTCTGACTGGAACACTCCAGCTGTGGAGTAATTCGACTATTTTGTTCTTGGTGAGCAAAGTTGATAAGTGCATCCTTAATCCTGTCATCATTAACCATTTGAAACCGAGCGACCGCTTTTCCGGTCCAAGAACATGGTACTTTCATTAAGTAGGATGGATGTTAAGTTAAAGTGTGGAGCAGACCAATCAATATATTCAACGTGCAGCCCCACTGCACTTTGAAAATATTAATTAGTCTACCCACAAATAATAAATATGTACTTTCCCCATTGCTTCCACTCAACGGACATGAAAGATACTCCCCCGTTCTTGTAGCTCGTCTTGGGAAGTAGAAATTTTGGGACGGCGATAACATTTGGCTTTTGTGTGGCATGAATTTTCAGTCTTATTTCACCGCTGCAACTAATTTCTTCATTGTCCACTTTTTCCACTTAGCACGACTTTTCCCGGTCTTGTAACCCTACCCGGGACACTTGACTTGTGGAGCCGTGGGTTCTTTTGGTTCTGGTTGAACACAGTTGAATGGTTAACCCTTACGTCGTATCGTGAAGTTTTGCACCCTTAATGTTAATGGCTTGACAACCAATCGTATGACGAAGTTTTTCTTCAAGAGACTCACGTTCAATCTCTCACTCGTGGCAAGGAAGTTGAATCACTTCTTAACACGTTTAAAGCTTTTTGGGCTTTCGGCACTAGTGCTGATGCTGAAGTGGGGATACTGGTCTCCAACTCCTAACACTATATGGTTGAAAATTTCCATTTTGATCCAAATGGTAGGTTTATTGTCTTTGACATTTAGTTTGACAGTACAATCTACCTACTATTGTAATATTTACCCATCCAAAGAAACAGTCACTTGGCTGCCAAGGGAGTATCCACCCGACAGGACCGTTTTTTATGTCTTGGCCTCACTGATACCGTCTTGTCCTTCCTCCAGGCAATCTATTGGTTCCATGACGGAACATGATGCCGTGTTTTTTAATTTATACCTTACTCAAATTTGGATCTGGTAATTGGAATGAAGTGTAATCCATCCGTTTTCTCTGATTCAAAATTTCGTGATAGTTTTTTATAATTTTGTTTGGGGGGGGGGGGGGGGGGGGTGAGGGGGGTGAGGGGGGGGGGGGTCAACTTTTGTTTCCGTCAATGATATTGAAAATATAGGGAAAATGCAAAATTTCAGATCAAAAAGTTTATTCAAAATTATTGTAAAAATAAAGGTAACGAAGACTACGCTCGTCTTCATTAATTGAAAACTCTTTATGAAGATTTACTTTTGAAAGAAAAATCTAGTTACTTACGAAATAGTGACGGTCAGAGCTCTCATTCAAGAAGTTGTTGAGAAGAAAGCCCGTGGAGCTTTCATTCGTTCCCGAGCTTGTTGATAACCAGGAAAACCTTCCAAATATGTTTGTCTGAGTTTCACAGAGGGAAATCCAAAATGATTAATCAGTTAATTGTGAATAATTCCCATTTAAATAATCCCTCAGAAATTTCCCAGGCCTTTGTATCTTTTTTATTATAACCTGTTTTTCGGCTGAACCGATTGACCCTGTGGCTGCCGTGGATTTCTTGTCTGGTGTACCTCATGTATCTTCTACTGACGGCTTTGTCGAAGAGATCAGTGTGGATGAGATTAAGAGGGTCATGGCGGATCTCTCTAAAAATAAGGCACCAGGATTTGATGGCTTGGCGGCTGAGTTTTACAAGACCTTTTCTGCAATCTTAACTCCATGACAACTAAGCGTGCATATTTCAAGTCTAAAGGATAATCGTTTGCCCACTTCCCAACATTATTCATTAATTACATTACTTCTGAAGTAGTATCTGATTATCGACCAATTAGCCTCCTAAATTTCGATTACAAAATTCGTAGTAAATTTCTCACGAATCGTTTGAAAGGGAGGGGTGATTGGTTCTATAATCCACCCCGATCAGGCGTGCGGAGTTTCTGATCGTTCGTTTCTTGATAATTTACATGTGTTACGTAATATGTCTGACTATGTATATTTTTGACTATGTTCCTTCATTAGCTCAGATCAAACTAAGGCCTTTGACCGCGTGAGCCATCATTATTGTTTCAGACTCCAAAAGCATTCGGTTTTAGAAACCAATTTAGACAAGGGATACAACTGTTACCGTACTGTCGCCATGGTCTGGTCATATACCACGCATGCGTTTACCAGGTAATAAAAATCATCACCAGCAAAATTTTAATTAATGAAGCACCGGGTGGTACCCGGTGCTTCATTAATTAAATTTTTGATCATTATTCCTGTAATTAGTGTTGGTAATCTACTATTACTGCATCCGTGGAAATATTGCCCATGCGTGGAAAGTGACCAGTTCACGGCGGTCGTGCTGCACGCTGAGATATCTCGTCTAGTGTTATTGTGAACGGTGCCCCTTTCGAATAATTTTCTGTCACTAGATCGGACCGTCAGGGATGAAGTTTTCACCCATTTTGTACATATTGTGCCTTGAGCCTTTTGCCATTTAGGTACGGAAGGATTCCGAGGTGAACCGCCCGCCTATTCCGGGTACCTCTGGTGAAGTAATGATGTCATTGTATGCTGATAACAGTACATGTATTTTGACATTGATAACTCAATGAACCGGTTGTTCCACTGGTGCAAAGTTAAATATGATTAAAACGGAAGGTTTCTATTTTGGAAAATGGTACACTCATCGGATCACCCTTTCGGCATATCGTGGGTGGACAATTTGAAGATGGTGCTTGGTGTCAAATTCGGCACCTCACTCACGATGGATGACCGTTACCATTTACTATATCTTACAATCACTTTGGCTTTACGTCTATCTCAAACTCGTGCCATTTCCCTTTTTGGTTGTGCAGTTTAGGTTAATTGTCTATTAAACGTCGGTATGTATGCACAGTTATTCCAATGAATGTACGATACCTTCGTTCGCAATTTATCAATTTATTTGGGGTAGTCGTCAAAGTGATCCCCTTGCTTGGTCCACCGTGTATCTATCTGAGTGTGAAGGTGGAATGTGGGTTATTAATTTTGTAGCTAAAATTAGGAATCTTAGACTGCGACATCTACGTTCCTTTGTAGATACCGAATGCAAGACGAAGTGAAAACCACGCACAAGATTATTATGATCCCCGATGAGCCTGGCTGTGGGCTGGGGAAGTCTCACCCGAGGGGCAAGATATTTGAATCAGACCCGAGGCTTGCCGAGGGTCTGGTTCAAATATCTTGCCCCTCGGGTGAGATTTCCCCATTCCCACCTTCAGACTCATCGAGGATGATTTTTCTCCCCCACACTAGAATTACGTCATTATAGATAATTGGCGGTCACATGCTGACATACCCAATTTATCAAGTCGTAGTCCTTTCGAAAAACGAACAGCTAATTTATAATTATATTGTGTAACCCGGTTAATTACCGTAATTTTACGCATAACCCGGTTAATTTCTTTACACTATTCTCCTAGTAACACGGCCTGCTTTTCCTTCTTCAACTTTCCTGTGCTCTTATGTATGCCATGTTTGCTACATAGCTCAGTACCGTCACTTTCTGTGATATCTTGTTTTTATGCCGGTGCAGATGTTGTTTTGGTTTTAGTAAAGATTTTATTAAAATAATAAAAAAAAGTTTCCTTTTGTAACTTTTAATCAACGAAAACAACAGACAGCTCCGAGAGTTATCTGTAGATTTCGTTTATTAAGAGTACGAAAAGTAAGCGGGCTTTATTTTCTACTGATGTCATAGGTGCTTTCACAACAATTACACGCTTCCAAATTGGACCTTCCTAGTTCGCCTAATAATTTCAAGGAAGATAACTTTATCGAAAGTCTATTTTCTTGACAATACAAATAAGAGATAAATATAACAGTCGAGCAATCACGCACACGAAAAGACGTTCATGTATCACTATTATTTCAAAGAATTCTTTCCGTTAACCCTAACCTAACGTAGCGGCTAGAAACGTCCAGAAAATTAACAAGATTAAGCCAGTCACAGCCTAAAACATCCCGGAAGTTTCACAATAAAACCATACAAATATGGATATCATTAGAACCAACTCGTCGAGCTGATTCTAATGATATCCATATTTGTATGGTTTTATTGAAAAATTGTGAAATTTGTTTTCGAAAAATGTGAAATTTAATGTAACTGTGTTAGGTAAATGGTTAAACGAAAGTGATTCTTTAAAATGATAACAATAAAGCAACGATTCGTACCTGTTTAGTTTATTAATGTTTTAAAGAAGTATATGTAGTAACCAGTGTATGTTATATTCGTACCGACGGTCAACGTCCCCAGAACACTGTCAAGAAATTTTAACACTCTTCCACCATGTTGGAAAATTTTGAGATCCTTGCTTTCGGTCTTGTGCACAACGCTTTATCATTTGAGGTGACGCGAATCCCTTTTGCCGACTTTATATCAGAACGGTGATACAAAGGAGCCATCAGATTGTCTGCGCTATAACAGTTGACAGTATTATTGGAAAACGATTTAACAAAAGAATTACATGTTTGTAACACATAGAGAAATTATTGTTTGTAAATTGCTTACATCATGTATATGCAAAAGCATTTGAATAAATCAAATCATAAATCAAATCCCAAAAAATTAATACGTAGGGGATAATTAATTTGGCATCAAAGAAAACATAAAGTGATTGACAGTATTATCTGTTCTGGAAATCATGGCAGCTTGTAATAAATATTAATCAATCATAGAGCACATATTTGCAGCGTTTGTAGATTTAAAAAATTTATATGTAACAGGCTTTTAATTTTATGGTTTCATGGATTATAATAAAGGGTTCTATTTCATCAGTTTATATATGTAAATAAATAAATAACCGCTTATCAATCGGACTGTTTTTTTTCAGTTAATTTACACATGTTGTGCGACTGGTAATGAATAACTTCTGAAACAGAATTCACATTTGCAATTGGAGAGACCATGAAATTCCAACCCTGCCACAAAGACACAGTTGCAAACAGATGTTACAAATTTATTTATTTATTTATTTATTTATTTATTTATTTATTTATTTATTTATTTATTTATTTATTTATTTATTTATTTATTTAGTTATTTATTTATTTATTTACTTATTTATTTATTTATTGTGGTTTAACGACAGTCTCGAAAGCCAAAACCACCTCGTGTCGGACAGTTTTAGGGGTGAATGAAGCTGAAGTACCCGAAGAGAACCACCGTGTAACTGCTAGACTCCCCAACTCCACACAAGCAGGGTTAGCATTGGTTGAAGAGAAGTAGGCAATCGGGATGAAGTGCCTTACCCAAGGACACAACGCGGTTACTCCTGGCGGATATCGGGCTGTAGATCTTTCGGTTTGAATCCAGTGCATTAACCCCCGGGCAACCACGCTCCCAGATGTTACATATAAGTTTGCAAGAGTGGAAGGTGAACATATACGGACACTCCCATAAAACACCTTATTACTGTGAAATCAAATAGCAGGCAGAGAAGTTTGATCGGATAGCTACTGGATCGCGATCCGGTAAAATTCTCTGTCCGATTATTTTCTGGACGAAGAATTTCACCAGCCGAAAATGAAACACTAAATACTAAGATTTTGTCCCTCAGATGAAAGCTTTGGCGATTGCTTTTCTTGATTTTTTTTTCATTTCGCAAAAGACACCTTTCGCATAAGGATCGGCGACTGATAAAAAATACGAATGGTTAACAGTAGTCGTAAATTAGTCGGACGGTCAAAAAATCTTTTCGCAGAATTGACCCCTACGAGTCCGTTTTTGTTTCGCAACTTTCTCGTGTTGCGCGTAGATGAATGATTTGATTGCGCAGTTAGAGATGGAAATGTAGGCCACGTGGCGATTACAGTTTAAGGACATAATCTTAGAGTGAGCCCCCACATTTAGTGGGGGAGAAAGGCTCTCAAAGTTTCTGCAATAAAATATATCTGCGTGTCTTAATGAGAAATCGTAATCGCAACTACGAAAACGACAGCTGATAAGAAGAACACAAATTCCAGTGACGTAGTACCCCATTCGTAATTCTCACCAGTCGTCGTCCATTGTGCGAAAAGTGTCTAATATTTTATTCATGAAATCTACACCGACTTGTTTTGTATAAATATACTAGCGGAAAAATGTTTTTTTTGTGATAAATATTTCAAATGTGTTATGGATGAGTATTTCATTGTTTGGACTTTGATTTTCTTCATAACTGAGTAAATTTTGACGTTTTTTGTTGTCTTGACACAGACAGCGTTTGCGTGGGTAACGTTCAAACGTGGGTACCCTACGCCATTTCCTGATCAAAATCAATAGAGGGTGTGCCCGTCCCGGGATTCAATCGCTGCTTTAACCCGCCTTACCATTGACCCAATCAATTGGTTTATGGTCCTTTGTTGGATGTTATTCCACCCCTGATGAAGGCCCTGCGTGAGCTGAGCAACGTTGTTAGGGACGTTGACGCGCTTCCTGACCTTCCTGTCCAGCTCGTCCCACAAATGCTCAATCAGGGACAAATCTAGACTGTAGGTTGGCCAATCGAGAACTGGGACATAGTTTTGGTTGAGGAAGTCACGACAAACCCTAGCAACATGCAGCCTTGCTTTAATCTGCTGCAATGTAAGGTTACGCACATGAATAAATGGAAGGACGTGAGACACGCGAACCTGACCCCGATATTTTACGGCTGTAACTGCCCTGGATGACCACAAGAGGTGTTTTCAAGCTATGAGACCCCCCCACCCCAAAAAAAAAGAAAAAAAAATCAATAAATTAACAGAAACAAAAACATAACATACCCTCCCCCAGAATCCGTCGTTTTCCTTAACACACGCGTCAGAATATCGCTCACCTCTACGTCCATAGCAACGTTGTCGTCCATCTGACCTGTAAAGCGTGAACCGAGACTCGTCAGTGAATAACACAAGTCTTCAGTGGACCAACAAGGGAAACCGATTTGGTGCATGTGTCTGCAGCCATTGCAATCGACATCGACGTCGCCTGGGTGTAAGTTGCGGACCAACGTTGGGACGTCGTGGCCTTAAATTGAACTCCGGCAACCGATTCCTAACTATTCTTGGACATACTCGGCGACCATGAGTACCTACAACTGGTTTCGCCGTCTCCGTCGCCGTCTAAAATTGGTTACGTAGGTGTGAGAGACGTATGCCTCTATCTTGACATGGCGACATAACGCGCGGACGTCCGCTCCTGGAACGTTCAGCTAATCTTCATGTGGCTCTGACACGCCCACCTAAACGAGCCATCGCTGACTCATGGGCCCCATATTGCTGGGCGATGAGACGTTGTGATTGGCCCTGCATAATTACCGCAATAGCCCTACCCCTATCAACTTCGGACATTCGCGGCATTTTGCTTTTCAATCGAATTGAAACGAAATGTTGTGCAATCGATGCGTACTGTTCAACACTTCGATTTGGTATGGTGTTCAAGCCCATAACACGTGGGAGTGCCCCGGATGCACGCTTTGTCGAAAATTCTGTTGGAAACATGCAGCGTCGCACGTTGTCACGATAGACTGAATTTTAACCAAAGACTGTTTAAACAATACACTGAGGTAGCTATGTGTAAAATTTTACTACTTTTGGTTTACGGATAAAAAAATTATATTACCAAAACTGAACATGCGTTTCTTTATTCCGTCAGTAAATTATTAGGTAAAATACTGTGCTGTGAGCAACATGACCACATACCTCTTAGTACCGCTGTTGAGCCTCAATGCCAGCTGACAATAAGACCATTCTCCTGCACAAACTAGGGGGGGGGGGGGGGGTTGTGTTGCTTTCACGCCTTCTCTGTTTTTAGTACGCCAGTCATGCTTTTACGACTCAACGGAATTCCCGCCTTTTTGAATATCAACAACTAACGCGTGATCTCGCTGAAGCGAGATCGCCCGTTAGTTGAGCTATTTATTTTGGAGGGAATTCTTTTAAGATGAATTTTAACCAAAGACTCTTTAAACACTACACTCAGGCAGCTATGTGTAAAATGTTACTACTTTTGGTGTACGGATACAAAAATTGTATTACCAAAACTGAACTTGCGATTCTTTATTCCGTCAGTATCTGTCACGGCTGGACCGAGAAAAGGACTATACTTTTTTGCTGACAGTGGTGTAAGGTCCTTGGTCAATCTCAAATTTCCAGTCGAATCGAATTCATTCCAACTCGAATCAGACAGAGTTGCAGACATTTCACCTTCTTTTTTAAAACCGTAACTATTGTTATAGCCCATACAAGTATTGTATTCAACGGCGACCGATCTCTTTGGGCAAGTCAATAGACATGTAGTATTCCCGAATAGAATCCTAGTCGACTCGGAAACGAACCAACTTGATCACTTCTTCTTCTATTATCAGATCTCCTGTGCAGGAGACCTGACGATAAAAGAAGAGTTCAGGGCTTAATACTATAACACTTTTTACAGTTGTATAAATCCGAATTGTATTTTCTACAGGTGAATATAACTTGCGGAAATAAATCAATAACATTTCAAAAGATATGGCAATTTGCCAACTGGGCTAAAGGTTTATTTCAATTAGTTATTTCCATAAATAAAAAATACAACTCTGACAAATACGACCGTAAACGTTTTATAGTATTGGCCCCAGGTGGAGACACTTGACAGGATTTTGAGAACACATCTTGATGATTCAAACATTTTCCGAATCAGTGCGACTCGAATCGAACCATTAGGACGTTTTCGCGTCGAATCGATTTTCGAAGCTTCGCATAACCCTTCCTGGGTCTATCTTGGTTATGGAACAGATGGTAGGGAGGGCATCTTGATTTTCCCGACACTATTCAGATTTATATTAATCCTTTCAACCCTAGTGGTATCTTCCATGTGAGTTCAAGGGAAGCAATTGGAAGAGTCCATATCTGGGGGTAGACCAGTTAATATTTACAATGTGCAGCCCTGGGGTTGCACGTTGAAAATATTGGATGGTCTACCCCACATTTCAAATAAGTAGCTATCCTACTTAATGAAAGTATGGCGTATCATGTTACTGGACCGGAAAAAAAATCTCTCGGGTTCAAAGGTTTAATGACACTGCCAAGTATTTCAACCAAACATACCACCCATCAAAACCACTCATCAAACCCACCCATCAAAAATCATAAAATAAATAATATATTTTTTTTCTTGACGAATAACTTTTAGTGTCTATAAATTCCTATTGCCTTTAAATATGTCCATCAATCGGCTCAGTGTCCTTCTGGTGACGAACTCTCGGTTAATACAGTGGAAAACCAAACTATAAAATCTGAGAAAAGAAAAACCTAATGAAGACCACCTATTTTATTACAACAACAACAACATTCATAGAATATCTGAAGAACAATCTTACCAAGGTTTCCTGATGCCCAGGAACTACTGTGAATTAAAATATTCACAGAAAAGTATCGGAGCTGCAACCATAAAAAAAAATTCAACATAAACTGGGTTGAAAGATTTTTTTATCAACATGTTTTCTGCCATTTAAAACCTATGTTAAATTATTCAGTTTAAAAAAATAAGATTTTATTGTTCGGGTGTGAAGTGTGGCGTCTGTGCTTAATTTATACAGGAAAATTGTCAACTTTCAAGTTTGTAAACACTGGTCAAAATAAATCAAAAACGCTACGATGGATGCTGAACTTGGCAGATTTCCTCTATTTATCTCGACAATCGTGCGAATGCTAAAGAACGCCATAAAACTCTAATCTGGATCTATTTAAGTACATTATATATTCTGTACAAAATGTATACCGACGTCCCTTGTACTGAGTGACTGATTTCGTACATAAAACTTTAACGACTTCGCCCACCAGGCTGGTCACATGCAGCGAAACACTAGCGTCAGTGCGTACCTTTCTCGCCAGAAGTGCACTCGTGGAGAAGACTTTACTTTCCGAGAATCGTAACTTTGAAACTCTCGAGTATTCGTTTATAGCTTAGTTTGTTTTGTGGGCCAATACCCATGGGAAAGTGTGTGTGTGTGTGTGGGGGTGGGGGGGGGGGGGGGTGGGGGGGTGAACAGATATAATGACGAAGGCGTTTTGATAATCACAAAAGAAACTATGCAATCAGCGGAATGAATTGTGAAGCTTTATATATAGGTATATATCGTCCTTGTGTGGAACAAGTTGACATCTGTAATGCTTTAGCCTTGCAGATGATAACTTGGTCCACTCAAGATGCGATATATGATGTCAGTACAATTAAGTGCCATATTTCGATTTATGATACGTTGAAAACTCCCGGTCTTAACTCATAACCAGTGTCGAGTGCCCTTTTTGACGCCCTGCCCCCCCCCCCCCCACTCCCCCCCCCCCCCCCCACACACGTGTTCTGGATGTTTTTGGCACCCTTGAATCAGGCGGTCTTGTCAACGATGAAAATAGATGCACAGATTGTTTGAAGAGGATTTTATTAGCAGCATATATGGTAAACACAACTTCAATTACAATAGATATTTTTGTCCCTTTATCAGCATTGACTAAAGTGGATGAAACAAATTGCAACGACGCCAGCGATTCCAAAACACGCATGTAATAAAAGCTCGTACCGCTGTCAACCGTTTATTGCACGAAACACATTCGGATGCTAAGAATAATCTTTGACCACGACCAGCTCGCTTCGACTGGGAAAACTCCCATTAGAATTGTTCAGCTCTCTCCAACTAATATTCGTTATGCAGTTAATACCAGTAAAACTTACAAACGCCTGCAAGTGCTCGCAAATAGTTAGCGCAGAAATTACGTGAAACTCCTTAACTCCACTTCCACCCAAACTACCACAGACATTGTTTCGTTTTTGTCAACGACAACTTAACAGGGCTTAAATTTTAAAAATTGTCATCAGTGACCGATAACGTTTCTGAGTTAAAAATATTCACTGTTATTAATTTCACCCATCTCTTCTAAACTCCACAAGCGCAAGTGAACCCTTCGGCTTAAAATCCGAGCCGAGACTGCAAAATCACTCGAATGGCACACAAACTGTCACAATGTCATTTCCGGATTCGTCCTTCAGCACAGGTTTTGAGTTTTACAACACTGTTTTATTATTTTTAAATAACAACAATCCTCATATAAACATGAATATACAGCCCAACACTTCCAACATGCTGCAAAGTTTATTCGTCATGAATACGAACTATAAGGTATACATTGGAATGCTGCATGTATAGTGATTCAAATTCGCGAAAGTAACAAACTTCTCGAGTCGTGCGACTTAATTTCATTAGTAGGCTATTTCTACTTTTAGTCCCGTGATAGCGTTTCTTTATGTCCGTCTTTTCCATGGAATCGTTTCAGTGTGTGTTGAATTAAACTGGTTTCGGTATAAATTCTTGAGAAAAATTATTTATTCCCCAATTTTCGTCATTGAAGGATGAAAAAAATCGAGGGTAAATTATCGGCTTATTTGTCTTCTTGCTACTGGTATACATTCACGTTTATATCGATCGTAATTTAAAAATTACGACGCCTTTTTCTTCAGTGTATGAGGCTCAGGACAGGACTTCAGCTTTATGGTTTGAGGCTAAGGTTACTGAATTTCTGTAGAATTTTATATACCGTGAAATAAAATTATCTATCAATGTATTTACCGTCGACATCTAACACACAAAGTGACCGATTTACCGAAAGGCTAGGAAGTCCGGACAAACGAGGCCGATTCGTAAACGGCTTTTATGCCCCGACCGCCTCACTACTCTCACGTTCTTTGAGATTCACCCACAGTGAATATTATCCCAGATTCAGAGCGGTCAAAACACCCATATTGCTTAACCACAGCATCATAATATCACTAATTGTTGAGAGCTTGTAAATGGCAACAATGTCACAGATCGAGAGAGAAGTGCGGGAGCCGAGGCTCGAACTGTCGGCCTCTAGCAAACAAAGCGACCGATTTACCACGAGACTGAGAGATCCAGACCAATAAGAATGGTTTGTAAATGGCATTTAGCCCCAAACCGCTATATTTGTATAATTAACCCTTTACCTAACGAATCGGTCTCATCCTCCTGCGTAATTTACAAATTAAGTTGTTAAAAAAAAAATCAAAAAAATTCAACAAACCATATCATGTGACCCCTCATCGGAACTAGCTCATCGAGCTCGTTCCAATGAGTGGCCACATGATATGTTTTTTAAAAAAAAAATTCAGAAAAGATTGAAAAAATAATATTTAAAATAATAAATTTTGATATCGCGTACGTTGGATAAAGGGTTAAAGTGAATCAGGTTTTTGTTTTCCATTTTACTTTCCACTCTATACAAACCACAAACCAATCTTTAGCAATACCAAGAATGCTGATACGCTACTCCATATTACTAAGCGCAATGATCGGAATGTTGTGGTCACTGAGGACACTGCATTTTCTGTTTTAACGGAGTACAGCCAGTGCTAAAGCGGTTAATGCATTCTTTAACTGGCTAATCGCTTCGTTTTTACCATTTAATTACCGCCGATTAACTGATCGTTATATGTGAATATGCGAAAATGTCGAATTGACAAATTGCCGTCAGGACCTAGGTGGAAATATTTGGTAATATTATGTCTCACGTGACCTTACCTTCCACTGACTGGCTGAGAGATACAATACTGTTTCCGAAAGTTTTACCAATCGGGGTTCCAAAAATAAGTGTGCGGTATTCCCATGCACTCTAGACTGTCTAAAAATAGCCGTGGAATATTCTAGGACATTAACCCTTTACCCAACGCAGGCGATATCCAAATTTATTATTTTAATTACTGTTGTTTTAAATTTTCTAAACAAATTCAACAAAACCATGTGACCCCTTATTGGAACGAACTCGATGAGCTCGTTCCAATAAGGGGGTCACATGTTCTGGTTTTGTTGAAATATTTCGAAAAAGTTTTTTTTTTCAAATGCTCAGTTTGAAAATTACGCGGGCGGATGCTGGCGATTCATTAGGTAAAGGGTTAATAGATTTTTTTCCGAGGATTCCGTTTCGTTATTTCAAAATCCAAGAATGAAAATGCTTGGCCTGGGCAAGATCCTTGATAATAAGCAGGAGCGGACTGGCCGTATGTCCCACCAGAAAAATTCTCGGTGGGCGCTATATTGGGTGGCCCCTGGGGCCCGCAAAATTGATTCCGCCTGACACCTGTTGGTGCCTGAAATTTCGGGAAAACGCCCAACATGCAAAATGGATCTGACTGCATAGCTCAAATGCAAGAAACGGCGTTCTTTTAATTTGAAATATCAAATTGTTCTCCCATTGGGCCGAACAATGGTCGGCCCGATGGGTCCGCTCACCCCCATCCCCTGTTGATACCATTCTTGCCCAATGAGTGATGACGATGATACAAAAACACTGAAATCTCCATAGACATTTATTCGCCTGAGAAAAATCACGATCGTGTGTAGTATGGGGACCTGATTTAACACAGAAAATTCCCAAAGGATCTTGAAATTTATGAAACATTTGTGTCGTGTGTACTACGGGGACTTGATTTAACAGTGAAAATTCCCATAGACATTTTTTTCGCCAGAGTGCCAGTCCGATGGCACTCTGGCAAAAAAAAAAATGTCTATGGGAATTTTCACTGTTAAATCAAGTCCCCATAGTACACACGGTCGTGATTTTTCTCTTGCGAGCAAATGTCTATGGACATTTCAGTGTTAAATTAGGTCCCCGTAGTGTCACCCATTACTACTTTCGATGGAATATAATTATTTCACGGTTTGTCATTGACTATGCCAGAATAGTGGTCCTATGGGAAGAATGCTCACTCGTTTCGGCACGTAGACTATTCTTCCTCGGCGACCACTATTCTAGCACAGTCAACGCCAATCCGTTCAATGTGTATTATTTAGTGGATTCTGGCACTGAGAAATGCACTGAATAAAATCAAAATCTGGAATAACATACTCGGTCATGACAGAATTTAACTTATTAAAGTCGGCCATAAAATATTTGTGCCTGTAAGAGTATTTTTACAAGATTTGTGTCAGTTGCGTTGCTTGTCTTCTCCATTGTCTGAAGCCACTAAGAGTTCCATATTCCTACACGGTTGGGCTCTCAACCGGTGACGCAAAACAACCAGAAAAAACTTGTAACCGTTAGAGTACAATTAATCGATTAGTCATTACATCACCAAGTTCAAGACAGGATATGCATTTCCTGTTTCGTTTGCCACTCATCAACTTGGCTTCTATTATAGATGCAAAAACTCATTTTGTGATGACAATAGAAGTGACTACATGTCTGACCTTGCAGATGTTAACTCAGTCTTTGAAAGAAATGAACAAGCCGATGCAAAGTTTCATCGATTGAACCAGAACGCCCTTGTGTTAAAATAAACGCAAGCGCATGGTACTTAACAATTATTGAACAACAACATCGTGCTATCACAGAGATTCTAATAAACATTCACTTGCAGCTTCACAAAATTCACCACAGATCGACATTTAACCTCCTCTACGCTGGCAGTGTCCTCCACATCAGATCATTGCCACCAGTCGGAACAATCTATATTCACCTCAGGGCTTACAACCAAATCAACGAGTAGCCATTTGATGTATGAAATTAAGACCTATCATGAGATCTTCCAGTTTCAAAGAGTTAAATTTGACATGCCCCCGCAAAGCATTGACATTCACAGATTTTAGTGAAGAGAAAAGAAACCCTTTATTTCACTTTTGGGAAAAGTGAATCGATAGAATGGTCATTCTGCTCTCCAGTGTTCGCGTTGGCCCGAAAAGTTTTGGTTTGGGTACCAGGTAAATTTTTTGGTTGCCAAATTTAAATAAATAAATAAATAAATAAATAAATAAATAAATAAATAAATAAGGCCATTATTAATGCTTACACAATTATTTCATGATAGTTTTATTTACTCACTGTTTATTCACTCCAAATAAACTAGTAGCATATAATTTATTATCTTCCTGATGGCTTATTAAAAGTTTAGTAAGATAAAAAGGATTAAGTAAAAAAGAAGTCTTTTGATGAAAATCAGATTAAATGGAAACATTTTCGATTCACTTGACCTGCAACAAAGTGCCAGGATTACACTTGTTGCCTATAGATTACTTTGCAGGTGTGAATTCTGTCTCAGTTGTGTCATCAGACATCGATTTTATAGGAAAATGACGCACTGAAATAATAAACCACAAAGTATATTTTATTTTTGGTGCCAAATTTTGTTGCCAAAATATCGTATTTTGTGTGCCAAATCAATTTCTTAGAGCAAATGGCCCCATTGGCATCCGACAGCATGAACACTGCTACGCATCCCACTTCAAATAAACATGGCGTTAGGGCTGCACGGTATTTGAAATTGAATACCGGTATCGGTATTACAACAAGTGTTTGACCACCGAGGTGGTATTAGTCCCCTACGGCACTTTTGTGACATAAGGTGTTCTTGTCACAGAAGACACTAGAGTATATAAGCATCTTGGATTTTGAAAACAAAATATTGAGCGTGCATAAATGAAAGGTGTAGCTTGAAGCATATTAAAGGGAGAGGTGGTAACATAAAAACAGACAGACAGACAGACAGACAGACAGACAGACAGACAGACAGACAGACAGACGTTAGATTTTGAAAAAAAAATATTGAGCGTGCATAATCCTCTCACAACCCCTTTATCCATGTACCATATATGAAAGGTGCAGCGTGAACCATGCTGGAGGGAGCAGTGGTAACAAAAAATAGAGAAAAAAGCTTAAAAACACAACAGAAATGGTTGCCATGGCGCCATCTTGAATTTTGGAAAACAAATATTGAACGTGCAACATCCCATTACAACCCTCTATCCATGTGCCAGATATAAAAAGTGTAGCTTGAACCATGTTGGGGTGAGGGGTGGTAACATAAAAATAGAGAAAAAAAGCTTAAAAAACACAACAAAAATGGCCGCCATTCCGCCATCTTGGATTTTGAAAAAAAAATTTTGAGCGTGCATTATCCCCTCAGAACCATTTTTCTATGTACCAAATATGAAAGGTGTAGCTTGAACCATGTTGGTGGGAGGGGTGGTGACATGAAAATAGAGAAAAAAAGCTTAAAACACACAACAAAAATGGCCAACATTCCGCCATCTTGGATTTTGAAAAAAAAAATTTGAGCGTGCATCATTCCCTCAGAACCATTTATCCATGTAACAAATATTGAAGGTGTAGCTTGAACCATGTTGGTGGAAGGGGTGGTAACATGAAAATAGAGAAAAAAAGCTTAAAAAACACAACAAAAATGGCCGCCATTCCGCCATCTTGGATTTTGAAAAAAAAATTTGGAGCGTGCATCATCCCCTCAGAACCATTTATCCATGTACCAAATGTGAAAGGTGTAGCTTGAACCATGTTGTTGGGAGGGGTGGTAACATGAAAATAGAGAAAAAAAGCTTAAAAAACACAACAAAAATGGCCGCCATTCCGCCATCTTGGATTTTGAAAAAAAAAATTTGGAGCGTGCATCATCCCCTCAGAACCATTTATCCATGTACCAAATATGAAAGGTGTAGCTTGAACCATGTTGTTGGGAGGGGTGGTAACATGAAAATAGAGAAAAAAGCTTAAAAAACACAACAAAAATGGCCGCCATTCCGCCATCTTTAATTTTGAAAAAAAACATTTTGAGCGTGCATCATCCCCTCAGGACCATTTATCCATGTACCAACTATGAAAGGTGTAGCTTAAAGCATGTTGGAGGGAGAGGTGGTAAAATAAAAAAAACAGACAGACAGACAGACGTACAGACGGACGGACAGACGGACGGACAGACGGACGGAGTGCAATCCTATAGTCCCCTTACGGTTCCCGTAGGGGACTAAAAAATACCGCGGTATACCGGTGTATCGAAAAACCGTTCAGATATCTGAACATGCGTACCATAATCGGGACTTGAACCATCACAGTCGAAACGAATCAGCATGCCTTGATGATGGAGTTCAAATAAAACATTACCCAACGCAAACGATATCAAAATATATTATATTAAATATATTTTATCAAATTTTTTAAAAAAAATTCAACAAAAACATATCATGTGACCCCTCATTAGAGGGGTCACATGATATGGTTTTGTTGAATTTTTTGACAAATAATATTTTTTAGACAGCTCAAATTATATATTACCCGGGTGGATGCGGACGATTCGTCAGGTAAATGGACATCTTGAAAATTAATCTCTGCATAAATAAATAAAGAAAATAAATCGATATTTTTGCAATTACATCGGTATTCAATCGATACTGGTTTGAATACCGGTATGTATCGGTTTATCAATATATCGTGCAGCCCTACACGGCGTAGCGCTTTTACAGGAAGGTCGTTCCTAAACTACCGTGGCAATCACGCTTTTACAAAACACCTTTCCATTAGAACTTCTCCTTAGGGTATTTCATCCATTACGTTTCTTTGTTAACACTTTGATAATTCTGTACGTCTTATGATGTATGAAATCATACTTGTTGGCCATTTATTTTGTCATTATTTTTCGTTTTTTTAAATTTTAACCTCAATTCCCGTTTTCTCCCGACTAGTGCCCAGTGACAACCGTTGAATCAAATGTTATCGCAGCTTAAAATACTAATATAACCCTGTTGTCAAGACTTCTTAACTGGTTGAGCGCTAGAAGCCACTATCAGGGCTTTCAAAAATGAGGATAGCAGAGCAAAAACAACACATTCCTTGCTTATATTTCATATTCATTCAAACACAAAATAATATTTTGTTTATAGAAATTTGTTTTATTACAAATTATTGGAGAGTGCCTGTGGCACTCTCCAATAATTTGTAATAAAACAAGTTTTAAATAACAAATTCAGACCACCAAAAATAATCTATCCCTCAGCCAGTTAATCGTTAATGTGAAAAATATCTTGTTATTTATACTGTCCGACGTTTGACGTCACATTTTGAAAAAAACGTTGAAGAAACTGAATTCCCAGTGACGTTTGAACGTCTGGATAATTAAAGTCTCAAAGGGCTAACAGAAATACAAAGGTCGACGATATTCTGCTCATCCTTGCACAGTCAAGATGGTGAAGTAACTACCTAACAACCTCATGGAATATTATCATCAGGTCGATGTTAGCACAGCCCAGTAGACAAAGCCCAGGTATATGTAGTCTGGCAAAAAACTGTATTTTCCAGTAAACATGCTCAGCAGAGAAAAAAAAACTCTACCCGGAAATATTTACCTCACCTAATCGCGTCTATCGTCTGCAGGACAAATGTCGTTATTTGTGTTATCGCACAGGTATATATAAAACAGTACAGGAGATTCGGGTTGTACGGGCACAGCCATGGCCATGTGTGGCTTCAAACAAAATGTCCCCGTCAGGAACAACTGCGTTGTGTCATTGGGCAAGCCACTTAATCCCGATTGCCCACGCGGGGGGCACGGTGGCGCTGTATACTAAGGCGCGCTGCACACCGATGGTGCACTTGTCTTCAACCAATACTAACCCTGCTTACGTGGAGTTTATTTATTTATTTATTTATTGGCGTTTAAGGTCACATACTTATGCACAATGGCTAATCGTGACCGTGACAGTTTTACGGGTGGAGGAAGCCGGAGTACCCGGAGAGAACCACCGAGCAACGACGAGCAGCTGTCAGCTCTCCAACATCGTAACTCTGAACTCTGCACCGCAGCACAGGCAGGGTTAGATTGGTTGAAGACATGCGCACCATCGACGTGCAGTACGCCTCAGTACACAGCGTCATCGTGCCCCCATGTAGACAATCGGGGTGAAGTGTCTTGCCCAAGGACACAACGCGGTTGCCGCAGGTGGGATTCGAACCGAGGACCTCTCGGCTTGCAGCCTGCACCTCTACCAACTGAGCCACCGCGCCCCCTTACGTGGAGTTAGTACGTCGGGGAGTCTGACAGCTGCTCACCGTTGCTCGGTGGTTCTCTCTGGGTACTTCGGCTTCTTCCACCCATGAAATTGTCCGACACGAGTTGACCCTGACTGTTGGATCGGTCACAATTTTACAAGGCAAAACGCTCTCTTAGCCTTTTTTATCGAATTTCTGGTTCCAGATGCACAAACTGTCTGATTGCGCAGGAATATGTCAAACGAAACTTACCTCAAGTAAGTCCGATGTTTCTATATCTGTGCAATGCAATGTTTTTTCAAATCTATTATACATCAAATTCAGCTCCTGCACATAAGGACTTCTTCATTGAACTTCGTCTTTATTTTTATGTAATGCAATTGTCAGCGCAGCGCATGCTCGTAATACTTACACTCAGCTTCTCGGTTGATGTAAACATCTGGGATTCCAGAAACCACATGATAATTTATTAATGTTTTCCTGTGAATTGTCAAAGAAACAGTATTACCTGATGGGATGTCAAGTCGCGGTCACACCAATTTGGGAGTTGAACATGCCACAAGAGACTTATAACAAATCCACCACTGGGATCCACTTTCATCCATCCTTAAGGTTACTTCTTTCTTTTCACCGAATCAAAATCCCACAAATCTCCAAGTTAAAACAACATTCCGTCCGACAAACTCACCCAGTTTTAATATTCCTAATTCCTAATTTCTCCAAGGAATAAATAGGTTTAACAATTGGATGCTTAATGGATGGCAACGTGTGTATATATGAACTCAGCAGCGGGCACCTTTAATATGTTTGCATTATAGGATTAATTGTTGCTGAACAATTTAGTATTGATTATATACCTTCCATTAAACATTAACCCATTGATTCTCATGGTATCTGAAGTAAGTTCAATTGTTTCAACTGCAAAAGTCCACATTCATTTTTTTTGAGGGTGGACCAATTAATATTTTCAACGTGCAGCCTTTAGGCTGCACGTTGGAAATATTGATCGGTCTACCCCTCAAATATACTGAGCCATTTACATTATGAAAATAGGATGTATAATTAATGTGTGACAGATATTCTGGCTTTAAGGTTTAAAGTGTTAAAAGATAACTCTTTCCATACTGTAATATATAAAGTTGTTCAACACATACAGGACAACCCGGAGAAAATGCGAGCTCGTTCGCAATTATAATGCAGGCCGTAAATGATTACGTAAGCTGAGTGGGGCACCTGTGAAACCCAGGATGGGAAGTTCACGATGCTGTGTAGATGTTTGAATCTTTTAACTTTTTACAAGTGTAGCAATTTCTGTGACTCTGGTTTCGTAAGGCTATATTGCGCATGCTCAATTCAGAAAATCACATCTCGCTTTCCAAACTTAAGTTCCAGAGCACTGTTATGTTATAAGACTGGCAGTTAATTGTATTTTTATACAGTGCCGCCATGAAGATCGTTAAAATGGCTGTGTTCCATGTTTTGATATAATTTGCTACCCGTTAAAGATATTGATGCCATTATATAGCGACCGGTTCAAAATGGCGTTGAATACTTATCCTTCGATGAATTTAATCAGAAAAGCAATCGCTCAGCAATGCAATGAAATCAATGGACCCCCTTTCAAGGCCATAGTGGACAGTTACATATTAAACATTTTGTAATCGTCTACATGAGGCAATATTAGAATGATTTTTGAAGATAAATGTGTTTTTCCTTCCATTTTTCAAAAATCTTAGTCCATACATGGGACTATTGCGAACCCTCACTGTTCTGCGGGCCCGGGTTCCGGTGCCCCGCTTGTACCCGCTCTCGACAGCCACGAATATATACAGTACACTGGAGCAAGGCACAAATTATTTTAAAATAGTATCCGTTCTGAACACATACACTACAATAGACCAAAGCACAAATTATGCTGTAAGGCTGTAGGATTAAATTATTTTATACCATGCTCGCCTATGTTACCACCTGTGAAAAGCCTGTATGTTAAATTTTAGCTTTTAACCCCACTACCGGTGTAAAGCGTCTACTGCGGTTAAAAAAAATACAACCTATAGTCGGCAGTTCATCCAACTTAGCCTTTGGCATGACGCAATTTGCCAACTTGGAAACACACCTCGCGATGTTTTATTCAAACATATGACATTTTGCGGTATTATCTACTACGTGTAATGACTTTTTAAGTTTAAAATACTTACAATTAAATATTTAAAATAAAATTTAAGAATTGTTATTAAAAACTTTACCGAAAGAGCAAGGTAAATTCAATCAACTTTGACGACGAGTCTAGCTGTCAATCAAGCTATCACGTACAGATACTGCCCACCGGCCAGATGTAAAATAAAACAAACCCGTGTGTTTGAGATAGAAAGTGTCGTTTTTTCTTCATTTTAAGTGCCAAAGTCGATTGTTTATTAAGAGCATGGTATAAATAAAACAAATAGGTACCAGGATCGGTAATCACACTTAAACCACTCGTAGAATGAGGGTTTTAACCACTCTGCAAGCCGAGTTGTTAAAACCCTTATCCTACTCGTGGTTTAAATCTGATTACCGACCCTAGTACCTATTTATTCTATATGTCATCGAATGCGTGTATTTTCGTCACACAATAATTCCGACGCAACCTTTGGAAGGGGTTAACTACCCAATCAGAATGCTCCGATTGTCTTTGCTGTGTGATGATAAAAATGGTATGGTGGTATTTTGATCCCCTCAGTCCCAAAAGCTGGAAGTTTCCAGTCACGAAAACACGCCAACCAAATTTGGGGCGCCTCAGTGACAATAAATATATATCTAAACAATTCATTGACGACTGTGCATTTCGACAACTTTGAAGATATCAAGCTCCAATTTTGAAACTATGTGAGATTTGGTCTCGGATGGAAGGTGGGATGTGGTTAGGTTGTCTCCAGTCACGCCTTATTTGAGGTTAGTGCCATAGATGCATTTAGTTGACCGTTGAGGTGGAGAATGGCGAAATGTGAACGAAAATTCAGTTAATTTGCATTCTGAAACTAATCTAAAAAATTAATGTAGTCTGCGTCACCAAGGGTATAAGGTAAAATAAGTGAATACTAGACTCGTATCGAGACATGACATTCACGCTTATCTTGACACGGCAGATGTGCATAATTCATACTGTCGGTTCGATTTTCATGCCAACCGCCTTGACTACTAATGTCTAATCATCAATAATTGAAAAGGGTTATAACATATTATAATGTGGAAGTTATAGGAATTCCCAAGGAAATTTGGTACCTGTACTGACGCATTTGGGTGTGGTACTATAGGTACCAGGCAGTCCTATGTGGGAAAACAAGCTGATAAGTGCAAGTAAGATATATTTTGTGCAATGCAAAACGTATTTGTTAACACAAATAAGTTTGCACTGTACAAAATATTTTCTTTGAAACAGAAACTTATCCGTGATCTGCACAAATTATTTTCTCTGTTACAAAAACTTATTTGCAATACAAGAAGGTTTGTCTTGCACACATGACCTTTTCGAAAACTGGAGCCTTTCTGAAAGTACAGTACGTGGAGAGTGGATTGTAGCTAAATCACCCGTGGAGTGGAGTTATCACCCAAGCTATAACTTTCAAATTCTGTACATATCGACAAAAACAGAAGCAATGTTTCAGCCAATGGACCTCCGGGTTCAACCCGGAAGTCCATTTGCTGAAACTTTGCTTGTGCTGGTTATGCTTTGCAACAAATTTGCAATTATTGCTTGGGTGGAATCTCAACTCTGCGAGTGATTTAGAGATAATACACTCTCCACGTACTGCAAATCTTTTGTTTTTGTGTTGGTTGGTGAGAAAAATGTTTAAACATTAAAATTATCCTTTTCCCGATATTTCAGGATTATAAATATGCTCTGCGGATGTCTCAGCCAAAAAATACCCTACTCAAGCTGAATGGATAGGGTTCATAACTTGTTTTTATTTCTGTTTTGATGAAGGTATCATTTTAAACTGCAGCTCTCATGTTTTAAAACATATGTCAAGATCGAGAAGTTTTTAACGAAGATCTTCGAATAAATAGATAAATGGACGAATATAGCTTGGACGCTTGACCCGTTGTTCGTAACATAAATATTTTTTTTTAAATGTGTGCTGCAGACTCATGTGTTTCAGAAATTAACATAGTCGATCACATTCCATTGATGAAAATAATTATCGCCCCACAAAGTAGATCTTCTGTTTCTCAGGCCATTTTTTTATATTTTATTTTTTATTTTTGTAATTATTTCTTTGTCATCAAAAGTTCATGTTCTTGGTTTGTTTTATGTTTTAGACCTCATAATCTACAGAATAGCACGGGTGGTGGAATATTTCGTCCCTTGAGTGCAAGAAGGGTTGGCAGTGCTAAAGCATTGCAAGGCCTTTTTGCATGCAAGGGACATATTTATCTATTTTATTAACTTGGGTAAAATATTAGACGTAAACCACTTATTTTTTATATTTTTAAGTTTGAATTGGTTATGAAAAGATAGCAATGCGGCAGTAAAAAGAACCCGGCGGGAAGGCCAGAGAAACATATTTTTTAACTTTTTAGGCCTATTCTGGTGTCGATATCACGCTCAGTGTTAAGCCATGACTCCAGTATTGTATTCTGGTAGCACCGGAGGCAAGTTTCTCGCGGATTACACAGGGATGATACTGTGCTGTGACGTTTTTTTCCAAGAACAGTACTTAACCCTTTTAACCCGAGAGGCCACTTTTCTGGCCTGCCTTGGGACATGACACGTCACGATTTTATTAAACAGAATGGCTGCTAAGTGAATGGAGGGTAGATCAATCAATATTTTCAACGTGCAGCCCTGAAGCTGCACGTTGAAGATAGTAATTGGTTTTCCCCCTATAATGGATATGGACTCTTCCAATCGCTGTCATTGAACTGATATGGAAGATACCATTAGGGTCGAAAGGGGTACTTAACATTCTTTTTTAATAGGTGGGATATTCGATTGGGTAAACATTGGGTTATTTGCAAACATTTCAAACCTGTATTCAGTGTATTTTACTTAACCCTTTACCCAACGCAGACGATATCAAAATTTATTATTTTTAAAAAACGAGGGGTCACATGATATGGTTTTGTTGAAACTTTTTGAAAAATAATATTTTTTC
Organism: Pictodentalium vernedei; assembly: GCA_031216915.1. NCBI lineage: Eukaryota > Metazoa > Mollusca > Scaphopoda > Dentaliida > Dentaliidae > Pictodentalium > Pictodentalium vernedei. The sequence continues at coordinate 354,795,305 of CM062290.1, forward strand.
AACTGCCGAATTTGCATATTACGCGGGCGGATGCGGCCGATTCGTTGGGTAAAGGCTTAAATCATCTCAGGTGTAAATTGGAAGTTCGGACGTTGGCGCTGTGTCCAAAGTAGTCCTGCACGTTACACTTGCCTTCAACCAATGCTAACTGTGTTTATGCGGAGTTGTTACGTTGGGGAATCTCACAGTTGCTAGTAGCCGCTACTCGGTGGTTCTCTCTGGGTACGCTGGTTTCCTCCACCCGTAAAATTGCCAGACACGAGGTGACAATTGCTGTCGAAAGTGGTTAAACCGCAATAAGAAATGGATGTTCTCTCGTCAATTCATTTGTGGTCGAATGGCATTAACGAATGATTACTTGCAATAAGTGATTTTGTCACAGAGTATGAGCAAGCTATTTTAGAATCCACAGGTCAGATTTTATTGTGTAGAATTTTTTTATCAACAGAAACAATCACGAAACGTCTCTTAATTGTTGAATCGAATAGTATTCAGTGTGAAATTCAGTTTACTATCAATGTATTAACGTTATTCTATAAGGTTTTAACTGGACGATTGTGATCGCAGTGAATGTTTATTTTTTCCATCTTAGCACGGAATTGGAACAATTCTAATTTAGAATATCTCGAACAGATTTTATTGCAGAGAAATGTTCCAGTTTGAAAATACAACCACGTCTATTCTTAACGTTGAATCGAATAGCAATGCGACTAGGGCTGGGGATTTTGATTTTTCAAATTCGGTTCCGGTTCAGGAAAAAACTTTGGTTCGGTTCAGCTTTTCAATGTGTTTCGAATATATAGTAATAGTAAATAATGCTTCAGGCTCCTTAACTTGAAAAAGACACTAAAATTCCCGTCACTAAGTACCTCCATTAGGTTCATTTGAGCTCTCTACTAAGCCTATTGGGTCAGCAAAACCCTTTACCTAACATGAAAAGCAGACGACACTTGTAAAACAATTCATGAATAACTATTGTTTTTTCATTTTTTGTCTCAAAAACATAGGTTATGACCCCTCATTGGAACAAGTTCGACGAGATCGTTCAAATGAGGGGTCATAACCTATGTTTTGAGATAAAAATAAAAAAAAAAAACAATGAAAAATAATTGGCGATTTTTTTAAAATAGCGATTTTTTAAAATAGCGCTGGCCGGTTTTGTTCGGTACGTTGGATAAAGGGTTAAATTTGGGTAATAAATAAAGTTCAGCTGGTATATGTTGGGGGTCTTCCCGTTTCGCCGATGTGATTCTAATGGGGTAGGTGTCAGTAATCCGCAGATCAAAGAAGTGCCGCGATAATTTTTATCAATTTAACCCATGTACCACAGGGAAACTCACAAGTAACGACGAATTGATTGAATGTAATGTAATTTTTTTATTGATTTATCAACGCAATAAACGAGCAAGTATAATATAATAATATGAACATTTAAAGACATAAAGCACATTTTTTAAAAACCCGAATTTCGACTGAATGTAATGTAATTTTTTTATTGATTTATCAACGCAATAAACGAGCAAGTATAATATAATAATATGAACATTTAAAGGCATAAAGCATATTTTTTAAAAACCCGAATTTCGACTGACTCTGTCTAAAAATAACAATAAACGAGCAAGTATAATATAATAATATGAACATTTAAAGGCATAAAGCACATTTTTTAAAAACCCGAATTTCGACTGACTCTGTCTAAAAATAACAATAAACGAGCAAGTATAATATAATAATATGAACATTTAAAGGCATAAAGCACATTTTTTAAAAACCCGAATTTCGACTGACTCTGTCTAAAAATAACAATAAACGAGCAAGTATAATATAATAATATGAACATTTAAAGGCATAAAGCACATTTTTTAAAAACCCGAATTTCGACTGACTCTGTCTAAAAATGACAGTGCGTCAATCTGACCTTCCCTAAAGAGTCTTTTATAATAAGATAAAGCATAGTTATCTCCCCTGATTGCTAGGAATTGGCTTGCAAAAATTAGCACTAATTGAATGGGCAATTTTTATATTTCTCAAAATTATATAAAACCCGTGAAAGTTATATTTGCTCTGCGCATCAGACATTTAAGAACAATATATATGCTCTCACTTGGTGATATAATCGAACCATTTCATTCGACCAATTTTTTTCCCCTGTTCATTTAAAAAGGTACGGTTATTTCGTGTAGAGTGCCATGTAAAATAATGGAAAATTGCGTTTTCGTCAACTTTTAGAGATTAAAATATTTTTTAGTCTTCATATTAGCAATGCTCTGCGCATATGTGCATATAATATAGATATTGTCCTCTCTAATTATATAAAAATATATAATCTGACATTTGCCCATTTTTTTCCTTTTGATGTTAAAACCAAGACAAATTTGATTGTTGTAAAAACAGTTGAACCCACAGTCCACAATATGCAGAAGGTTTCGGTGTGAATAAAAGGAAAGGTGCGATAGCCCTATTAATTACTTTCAGTTCAGCCAGAAATGTGAAGCTTGTCGCTTATTTAACTAGTATGCCTCATTGTCCATTGAAGTCCATAAATATATGTATGTGTGTGTTTTTTCTACAATAAGAAGATAGTTTGAGAGGACAGTGTAAAGTACCAACATTCTCAAAATCAAAACAATTCTCGATTATTGTAATCAAATTAACAATTCTCTTAAATGATTGCACAATAAACTGTCTGACGCCTTCATTCTCAACTTACTTCTCTCGCCGCTTGAGAAAACGATTTCCCGACAAACAAGATTTTATTCACACCTTTCAGTGGATCAATGCTAATTACATTACAGTCAGACTCCAGTATTCACAGGGGGAGATAACTTTTCGAATAATACATCCCTACGACGAATTAAGTTGAGTATGATGGCACGATACTTTTTTCTTCGTGGGGCCACCTTCCCACCATGTCTCAACTGCAGAATTGTTGATTCTGTGAATGCTTGTTCTTTCTTAATGAAATCAACTAAGAAGAACAAGTTAGGATGGGTTCCCGCAATTGCCTTCTTCAACTTGCTGTGCCATCCTTCTACATGATTTGTGGTGCGAGGGCCGACAGTCTCGTGATGGTTCCACACATTGAGGTTGCTACTCTCAACCCAGTTCGTCGTGACGTAGTCTGTGAACTTGGTAACTCTTGGGTCGACGTCTCTCTCCTCCAACGCTTCTTCCCATGCCTCTAATACAAGAAGCCATACGTCGCTGACCATATGTGGTGGTACAAATGGAAGGCCGATAGCACGTCGAACGACCGCATGAATGTTGTCATCTTGCTTGTAATCGTCTCTGAGGCTGCACTTTTCTGTTGCATACTTGTACACTGCTTGGGCGTAGTGGAAGTGACAGCCTTTGATGGTCGCAGAAGAGAAAACTTGTCGAAAAGCATTTTGTGCAGCAGTTTCGAAATCAGTAAAGATTGTTGCTGGTTGTAGGTGAATGTCTAAAGATGAAGCCTTCTGGCGTATGGTGCTGAAGAATTTTATATAAGTTGACTTGGTTTTATTAGGCAGCAAGCCATAGACTAATGGCAACATCTTATTGTCGACGAAAGCATGGATGGTATACAGCTGATAAAAGAGTTTCGGTGATTTCTCAAATGTCCCATCACAGAAAAACGAAGTCGCTTCGTCGAGGAGGTGTAAGTTTGACGCTGTGCTGAAAATGAGGCAGTTGACGTCGCTTGGATCTGACAGTAAAAACTGATCTCCTGCAGTTGTTTCCATGTGACTATCAGGTAAGCTGATTGCTGAGCGAGTTTTCGGAAGAGCCGGTATGGTTTTCGCACGAGACCTGTATAATGCTGATTTGATGCTATAGAATGTAGGAACTTTAGCAATGATGAGTGGGTCGGTATCCGATCTGAGAGAACCAAGCTCCTCTTGGTAAAGTGCGCTCACTGATTTGCTGTCGTGTCGAACGGTTTTCTTTAAATCTGCTAGGAAAGCATCGGCTACAATCTGCTCCATATCTGGTGGATGATTATGCTGCACCATCGGCGAACTGATAAAATCGTTTTTCGTGTTGATAGTTGACCGACATCCTAAAGAATCTTTTTTAACGCAGTTCCAATGTATATTTGGTTGATTCTGAGACTTCACACGAAATTTATAACCACCATAAACTAAGTGTCTACCACCTCTCTTATTAGGGATGAAAGAAACATTTACTTGTTCACTTGCCATGATGAATTGAAGGAAATGTTGTTGATGTACAGCATGAAGGGTCATATTATATACTATTGAGATGTTTGAAGTTGTTTAGTTGTTTACAGTTGATCAATGTTAACTGATTGTTAATCACTTTGGGACCATGAACTCAGCCGGTGAAGAAGAGTTAATATCAATCAGTGGGATTAACAACTTGTTCACACCTCCACCGGCGATTAGTTTTGGTTTGTTTATTTAACCTCATCGGCGAAACGGGAATAAACCATATGTTGTGCTCTTATTATCACACTTTCTCCCGTTTGATAGACGAGCCAATAAGAGGCAAATCAATAAGAGACAAAACAAAAAGTGACAATGAGAACACATTCACCCATTTTCCGTACAGACAAAATGACGATAGTCCATAGAGGCCACTGATCCAGTTCACTTCCGGTAAGATAGTTTCATCTGTTTATGCATGGACACAATAAAACCTTTCGACCGACTTTTGCTGAGCCTAGCGGTTCGGTTTTCCGGTGTTTAGCGAAAGAAAACGGACGTGAAGCATTGAAAATAAGAAAATCCACCGACCACACTAAAATGCGATTCTTTCTTCAATACAGGAGTGACAAACGGGTGAGGAAAATACAGTACAATCGCCGTGGTGTGGTCATTATCGAAACTTGGACAGTGTAATAAAAATCATCAGCAAAATTTTAATGAATGAAGCACCGGGTTATACCCGGTGCTTCATTAATTAAATGTTTGATGATAATTGCTATAATTAATGTTTGGAATATAATACGATTGCGTCCGTGAAAATAGTGCCAATCCCATGGAAAGTGACCTGTCCACGGCAGCCGTGCTGTACAGAACTGAACAGACTTTTTCAAGGCAAGTAAACATCATATGAAAGACTTGTTCTTTCTTAAAAACGAAAGCCTCAGAAAGTCACAGTTCCATTTCGCCCCTTGCAACATCACAAACATGGCTTTAAGCCAAACACACTTTGGATGGTGGCGGAAATGGGTGATGTTATTTGTCTTTGATAATAGTCAGTTTGTTTATTGGTACCAATCCTTTCCAGTTTACGTTTTACCAACAGAAGTAAAATTCGCTCTTGAAAGGTGTCTTCCACAAGAAACATTTGTCCTCACGGGAGTTGTGGTTGGGGTGAGTGTGTGTATGATAAGCACGCTTTTAGGAATATGTACACACTCTCTCTGACCAAAAAAGTGTTCACTGATTTTTAAATAACATGACAGTTTGTTCTCAGAACGGGAGATTTAAAAACAACTTGTGTTGCAATAGGCAGACATTCTGTTTCTCAACCCCTCATACACAAATAAGAAAGTAATTTATTCACGATATACAATTTGAAGTGTTCATGGAGGATTTTTATTTTTGTACAGCGTTTTGTCTTCTTAAAAAATACATAACGACATCCATGAACAGCTAGGTTCCTCCTGTCCATCATAGATGATCACACCGTATGAGAAATTGTATAGAATGTTCACACAATTGGAATACTTTGCAGTTAAGCGTATTTTACCCTGAGGGTTGATTTTGGACTAAAATCACCACTGCAACGGTTTTGTCTTTCCGTGAGATCCAATTCATTTCGACATCTATGAACGGTTAGGTTCCTCCTGTCCATCACAGATGATCACACCCCGTGAGAAATTGCATATAATTTTTACACAATTGGCATGCCTTGCACTTGAGCGTATTTTACCCCGAGGGTTTGATTTTGGACGGGAGTGCGGTGGCTCCGTGGTAGACTGTTGGACTTCTATGCTAGAGGACCCGAGTTCGATCACCGTCCGGGACGACCCGCGTTGTGTCTTTGAGCAAGGCACTTTATCCCGGTTGCTTACATTGGGGCACGATGACGCTGTGTGCTAAGGCGTACTGCGCGTCGATGGTGCGCATGTCTCCAAACGATGTAACCCTGCTTGAGTGGAGCTTGAACAGAGTTAGAATGTTGAGGAGCTGACAGTTGCTCGTCGATGCTCGGTGGTTCTCTCCGGTACTCCGGCTTCTTCCACCCATAAAACTGTCGCGGTCACGATTAGACATTGTGCATAGGTAGGTGACCTTAAACACCAATAAATATATAATAATATTTGATTTTGGACAAAAACAACATGGTATAGGTGTTGTCTTTCCAGAAGATCCATTCCATGCATTCTCACAGGTGTGAACGGTTATACTTCTCCCGGCACTCAGTAATCATTGCATGATAGGCTATGCTTGTTTTCGGCACATTAGTAGCCTAATTGTTTACTTGACAGGGCATACCCCATAGTAGTTAAACAGTTTTATTTGTGAGGGGATGACTATGATAAAAGATTCCTGTGGTACAGTTTTTTTCTTTTATAAGAACCAGATTCCCCATATCCAAATGTGACGATTGGTTTCACAATTTACTAAAGGAAAACCTGGAGTGAAATAGACCAAAACTTAGAGGTCCAAACTTAGGTAGCAAGTACCAGCAGACTGATAGTACACTGTTGCAATTTTGTTACTGATACCATAATCGTGATCATTTCAGCACCGACGTCTTGTTGTTTGTATACGTGGGAAACCTGGAAGTGGTGCAGTGCATGCTTAGAGTATTGGACAAGTTCCGCATAATATAACAGGACCCCTAATTAATAATGAGGGAATGACCTTTAAAGGGTGCGGCTTTGTTATGAACGATAGGTAAAACTCAGTTGGATTAAAAATTAATCCAAATCAACTGGGTTGAGTGAATATGAACCCGATTGGGTTCATATTCACTCAACCCTGTTGATTTGGGTTGACTTTTAACGCAAATGATGTTATAGAGTGTATATCCCGATTGATATTGTTTTGCGTTTAACATGTTTTTATTTGTTTATTACTTATTAATAAAGTTGCAAAGTCATTTTTTTCTCATTGTGTCTTTGTGTGTTAATAAGTTGGCAAATGTTTTTAGAATTTGACCCAAAACAATTTGTATTTGGCAAAAGTTAAGCAAGAAAACGCTTGGGCCCAGCGTGAACACTGGAAGCAGTTCTATGAGAAATCTATAGTACTTTGTTCACTCCACATACAGTGTCACAAACTAGCTATTACTTTCATCACACCCCCACACACTCAGTTTATTCGTTTTTGCGCCACAGGTTCTGAGGTTTCTATAGAATGTGTCCCCTCGTGTTAAAGTGAGGGGGTCCACTAAACACATTACAGGTACCAGGTTTTAAAACAAGGGATTCCTATAGGACTATCTGGTACCTATAACACCTCACCCAAATTCAGCGGTATAGGTACCAGATTACTATAGGAATTCCTATAGTAAATCTAGTAAATATACCGACGTATTTGAATATCGGGAACCCGGGTTAAATCCTGGCACATTTTTCAACGGTGTTCACTACTTAAGATTGCATTTAACACGATCCTGTTATAAATAGGAGATGTATACCGATATACCCGTGCCATCTCAATCGCCTCGATTACAAAATTCGCCCCTTTCATCTGCGTTACCAATGGCAAATATCGTAAAATGTCAATAGATGCGCATCGAGACAGGCCATAAACGCTTATTTTAACACGGCGGATATGCATAAATTATAATGTCAGTTCGATTTTCCATCAGGACTGCTCGGTTCATATCAATAATTATTTAAAGTAGGTACTATCTTGTGAAAGGTACAGTATAGCGAGACGTTGTTTGAGTGGCTTAGAGGGTGTGACAACCACACACTAATTTCAAGTAGGGACATTTTCATTAGGATTACAATCTAAGATAACGATTCTCTCTTGCTGGTAATCATGTACTTCCTTAGAAGACTGGATTTCATACTTATTTATGTATTTGTTTATTTATTTTTTAATTTATTTATTTATTGGGATTTAACGACACTTTCGACAGTCAGACTCACCTCATGTTGGACGATCAGCATCAATTGTGGGGTTGATGCTGTCACGGCGTGCGGTCCTATCGGGTGGGGATGTAAAATGGCTGTCCTCTGTGCGGAGAGAGACACACTCCGTGCAGGCTAGAGATCCCTTCGTAGTATTCGAGAAGAGCTAGGCCACAAAGTTGCCACTGTGAAGGTCATCCCACACACCTACGCCATTGGGCCAAGGAGAGGCGTTAATATAAGTTGCATAACGTGTTCGCCAATCATTGTAATACAAATAAGATTAAATAAAAAATGTTGGACGGTTTTGCCGGTGGAGGAAGCATCGACAAATGGCGATTAACTGCCAGATTTCCCAACGTACCTACTCCACACCATCAGGGTTAGCATTGGTTGAAGACAGGTGCACCATCAGCGTGCAGTACGCCATAATACACATCGCTAACGTGCCTCCACGTCGGCCATCGGGATTAAGTGCCTTGCCCAAGGACACTACAGAGTTACCCCTGGCGGGAATCGAACCGAGGATCTTTCGATTTGAAGTCCAATTCCGTATTTCATACTTGGAAATGTGTCACATACACGGTCTGTCCAAGGAATGGATGTGTATAGTACCCGATTCGGGTTGTTGAGGGCCCAGCATGACCAATCTGGAGTACCGGAACACTGCGTGATAATTAACTAAGAAGTTGTGACGCAACGTCTACATGAATATTATATTATTATGCCTCACGTTTGTAATATCAGCCGTGATTGGTTAATTTGACACCTTCTAAAAGTCATAGTACTGGAGTTTGGGGAGAAAACACGGGTACTATGGGAACGTTCTTCCCCGAAGACATGAGAAAAAAGAAAATGTAAGTTCCACTTCCATTGATCAGCGTCGACTACAAACGCTCTGATTGGAATTTCTCAACACCAAATGCTGGCGCCGTGTCAGTTTAACTTTTTTCATCACCGATAGACACAAACTTACCAACAAATATGTCATCTTCGGTGGGTGTGTTTTCAATTTTAACTGCAAACAATGAATTCAAAAGAACCAGAAATATTAAAAACTCACGTGTTGTTCACCACTTCAGTGAATCCTGAATTTGAGTTATGACTTCAATCAATTATATTTCCACAAGTTTAGTACTCCCCGACCTCAACCTCACTGAGCCTCCGCCTCAAGTTCAAAATAAATTGTTTCACTCCGTTTAATTCTAACAACTGTCGTTGTCCAAGAAACACGAATTTATATTCCATTAATTTATACCACTTATCACACAAGCATTAATAATGAATTATAACATGAACAACATGGTGCAGTTGTAAACACTGGCATTTGGTGATATAGAAACTCCCAAAGCGACGGCACTTGTAACAAGTCATTTTCGAATTTGGTGATCTGGAAACTCCTAAAGAGACGTCATACGTTCGAAATGACGTGACTAAAAGTATGTTTCTGGATTCGACTACATTGTTACACGATTGATGGCATGTTGCAGTTAACGCTTAACAATGAAAGCTATATTTTGTTCGGCTTAGTAAAATAATTAGAACGTTTCTTTGCATGTTCTATCGGTCGATAGTACCTGAGTTTGTGTGATTTCTAAAATAAAACCTTCAGCAGCTTCGCTGCTTCAGGTTTTATTTCAGAAATCACACAAACTCAGGTACTATCGACCGATAGAACATGAAAAGAAACGTTCTAATCTTATATTATTCACGTATAAATCAAAAAAGTCTTTCTCAACTATAATCCTTACTGGCAAATATTCCAACAACATCATCAAGGCATGCCTTCGACGAAGGCATGCCTTGATGATGCAGTTAGAATATTAGTCAATTGGAACTTGAGCCATCGCGGTCGGGACATACACAGAACGACACGCGTGTGTGAATGAGTTAATCGACGTGGCACGAGTGCCAGGCAGAAGGATACAACGAGAGGACACAGGCACATACACAGAACGACACGCGTGTGTAAATGGGGTTACTCGATATGGCACGAGTGCCAGTGCGGAAGGATTTTCATTTCCCGCATGCTTTAGTGTTGCTATTGATGGGGAATTCATAGAGCAGGCATGTAATAAAAATCAGGTTTACATCTCACAATCGTCTTCTCCGTGAGGCCCCGGTCAGTGTGAATTAACACTGACTTGCTAGTCGTATATTCCATTTTATGCGATCCCTTTACACATAGATATACCTGTGACATCTTAATAAGTTTGACAGTACTAATGCTCATCGCTTCGACTACAAAGTTCTTCTTTTTCAGCAGTCCTGTTTGTTCTCGGGTGTATGAGAATACCTCACCACACGAAGCGGAACAGTCCGTTTTACTATAACAAAGAACCTATTCTACTGGTAAAATAAGATCCGATAATCGACGCCACGGGTGGAAGGCCTATATAGTGGGCAGTAGCCTGTAAGTTTAACCCTTCGAACCCGTTAGTATCTTCCATGTCAGTTCAATGGAAGCAATCGGAAGAAGATGACCTGGTCTGGCGTGACGCAATGTATTACTCCCCTTCTCGTGTACTCAATGGGGATTGATACATCGGGCTACCGCTGGGCAGTGGGTATCTTCCACGGCAGATTGTGTATTAGAATAAATGACCATATGAAGTGTAAAGTGTGACAACTTTTTGGAGTATACTGCATTACTTTTTGTGTGCCCTTGTGAGTTGTATATTTGTGCTATTATTTCGACTCACCAGGCGATAAAGAATTGAATCCAGGCCCCTACCATGACGCGGGTAGTGATAAATCGCAAAGTCTATCGCCATCCTTAATCCTTAATTATAATGTTCGAAGCAAACATAACAAAGTTTCGGATCTAACAGACTTAACTGACGATTTCGATATTCTGTGTTTTATAGAAACACATTTGGATACAAACTATGATTCCAGCGAAATTCTGTTTCCGAGTTTTTCTGCGCCAATTAGACGGAATAGGAAATCAGTACGGGGGCGGTATTGCAGTGTATTTCGCAGACAGTTATTACAAACAAATTAATTGTCTTGCATTTGATGAGGAATCTGATTTGAGGTTGTGGCCAAGGAAAAATTCATTTTATGCGTCACTAAGAGATCAGAACGAGAATGTACCGCTAAATTTTGGTCAAAACTAGAGGATTAATTAGATGAAGCTCTGTCTATGAATCCATCCGTAATCATTACTCGTGACCTTAACCCTTTACCCAACGTAACGGCCAAAACCGGCCAGCGCTATTCTCAAAAATCGCCAATTAATTTTCATTATTTTTTTCATTTTTTGTCTCAAAAACATAGGTTATGACACCTCATTGGAACGAGCTTGTGTCAAATCGAATGCGAACTGAACTGTTTAAACATTCCTTTTTCCCATCCTGTGCTGAAATGTGGAACGGTCTTCAGGAAGCGACAAGGAATGCTTCACTATCGGAATTAAAAAAAATCATATCTACCGAATCCTGCAGACCAACGGATTATTTTAAGATAGGTAAACTAAAACTAAATGTCTTACATTCTCGTTTAAGATGTGGATGAAATGACTTAAACGCTGATAAGTTTCTGAACTATATTGCAGAATTTCCCAACTGTTCTTGTGGGAATCCTGTTGAGAATGCCGAGCACTATTTTTCAGAATGCTCATTGCACTCAACCACAAGAACCGACTTAATTACTACATCATCAAAGTTTTGCATCGCACCGAGTTGTGAGACCCCAAGTTAAAGTATGAAGACGATGTTTCTATTTTCAATTCAGTGCAGACATTTATTGGAAAAAACAGACAGATTTGTTGAACAAGATGGGTGATCCAAGACACTCCGAATATGTAAGTGATATTCGGCAAGTGGTACTCAAGTGCTGTTGTCGCTGCTTCCTCGTGAAACCGAGAAAGTTGGGAAATCTTGGAAGTGGTATCCTTTTACCAGCCAAATTGGACCCAGCCTCATCTGTGATGAAGTCGTGGCAGAGCCATAATATTGAAAGTTACCCGTAATAACAATAAATAAACAATGAATAAATATTATGATTAAAAGCTTGACTACTATCATGGCATCTCTTATTCTCGTATATGGGGGCGCGGTGGCGTTGCGGTAACCGGTTCTCGTCAGATCACCGAAGTTAAGCAATGTCGAGCCCGGTTAGTCCTTGCATGGATGACCGTCTGAGCGATCGATTCGGACTCCCGCGTTGTGTCCTTGGGCAAGACACTTAACCCCGATTGTCAACATGAGGCAACGATGACGCCATGTACTAAGACGTACTGCACGTCGATGGGGCGCATGATGTCTTCAACCAATCTAACCCTGCCTGTGCTGCAGTGCGACGTTACGATGTTGGGGAGCTGGCAGCTGCTCGTCGTTGCTCGGCGGTTCACTCCGGGTACTCCGGCTTCCTCCACCTGTAAAACTGCCACCCACACGGTTTGACCTTGGCTGTTAAAGTGTCGTTAAACCTTAATAAATAAATAAATATTCTCGTATATGTTCATATGGTCCCACATTGCAGTTTTCAAGTTACTAAAGGGATATCACCAACATCACTCTTCACTATTTTATTTTTTTTTTCGTTTTGTACATATTTACCTCTGTTACCAATTACTATAATATTTGTCTGTATATGGAATGGGAGAGGAAAGTTTCCTAAGTGGAAAGCTCCTGTTCTCCAATCCCAGTTGACATGTTAAGTGGTAAATAAAAATATTTTAAATCAATCGGAAGAGTCCATATTCATTATCTGGGGGTAGACCAATTACTATTTTCAACGTGCAGCCTAAAGGCTGCACGTTGAAAATATTAATTGTTCTACTCAACACATTCACTAAGAAGCCATCCTACTTTATGAAATTGTGATATATCATGTTCCTGGCTGGAAACGCGACACTTCGTTTTCAAAGGGTTAAAGGATTGGCCAAATTTGTCTTTGTATTTGTATTGTATTTGTATTGCGGTAATGATAGAGCCATAGATTCTGAAATCAACCTTTATAAATAAATAAATGAATAAATAAATGAATAAATAAATAAATAAATAAATAAATAAATAAATAAATAAATAAATAAATAAATAAGATACGTTTTATCTTCAACAAGGCGCCATCTGTATCCGCGGAGTGTACAAGGTGATTAATATAGGATAGATTTACATCAGTGGATAAGGTGTTAGACAGTGTATCAAGCTGTGTTATTCTATCGGACTGAACTCTGACTTGAATTGTTTCATGGGCACACACACCGTGAAACATTCAATCTTCGCAACAGACATTAAAACAAATATAAAACGAAAAGTAGAGATTGAAACCGCACTGTTGTGGTACATTAATTTATGTTGACAATTCTCGAAGCAGTGGCGGAAATCAATTTATTCCAACAATTCTTCAGAATATTATGAACTGTAATTCCATAATCACTGTAGAACTCAATCTGGGCAAATGCAATAAGCAAAATTACTGTCTGTATCTTTCTTTTAACCCTCCAACTAACATCGAATAGTAAACGGTACTTGCAAAAATGGTAAAACAAATCGTTTGAAAATAAAAAAAAAATCATTTCAAGTTTGCCGCCAAATGCTCATGACTCCTCATGACGTCTTTTCAGTGAGGGGTCAGATGGTAAGTTTTCGAGGCAAAACCCGAGAAAATAATGATATGTAAATGGGGATGTTTGTGAATAACACTGGCGAGTTGAAACCGATACATTGATAAAATGGCAGTAGTTTGCATGTTAAATAGCTCCAGTTCACTGGCTCTCATTGCAGGATCTCATGTGACATCATTCCGCAGAAGGATGATGGATGTCACGGCGATGTCATGGTAGACCACGTGAGGGCCCCGTTGTGATGGCATTTTATAGTGATGAGTGTGTCAGTGCGCATGCGCAGCGAGTGTTGATAGTGTAATACATTTTCCCGTCGTCCATTTTGTATGATAGAGGCAGCCATCCTGGTTTCTATGGTAGCACATGGACACTATACCATGGAAGGGCTAGGGTGAAGTGGGAATGTGTTAGGAACATATGTTCCATTGGATAGGAATATATCTAATTACCGACAACAACCCAACAACTTCCAAAATCACCAAAAAAGACTCATGTTTACCTAAATGGACTCGGAAACATACCTTCCCGACTATCACGCGATGCTTTAGAACCGTTACCTAAGTCTGGTGCTTACAAAGGATCCGTTCGATGGGACCGCAGTGTACTCCGGTAAAAAGGAAGAGGACAAAGCATTATCGGTGCTTCTCTAAATTTTGTTGTTGCCTTTTTGGCCTGTTCTGCTTACTTTTTACCTACCACTTTATCTAGTCCTAGCCACTCCTAGCTATCTTTTCCTTCTTAGGCAATCAGATCACTCCATTCACATACGTCCCCTGACTATCAGACCGTTACCTGATGCAAACGAATCTGTGGCCCTTTAGAATGAGTCCAAGAGTCAATTGAGTAGTGAGTGTTCCAGTGAAGATACTTATGACTGAATGAATTGAAATCAAATGAGTTTTTAAAATGATATTTTGTCGGTAGAAGATTGGTAGACATATACAATATACCCATAGTAGCTTGGTGTATCAAATGTTCACCACGAATGGTGAAGTGGTGTTAATCGCGAGCCTTCGGCGCGCGGTTAACACCACTTCACCACGAGTGGTGAACATTTGGTACACCAAGCTACTTTGGGTATATTTTATTTATAGCATGATCGTCAGATTATCAAGAGTCGCTATTATTTTTTCTCGATTTTACTGAACAGCAGACGTACATACGAGCGAATCTGTTTTTGTTTACACGAGCATCGGTGGGCGGTACTTCCGCTGTCAATCTTATCGCCGAAACGGAATGAAAAAAAGAAACTGAGCCTTTTTCGTTTTAGTAACATGATAACATACTATTTCGAGTTATGCATGCTTTATTAACATGAGACAATGCATGTTTTGTTTTAAATTTTGGGCATCTTATTAGGTAAACCCATTTAAAAACGCAATAAATAATTGCCACTTCCATTTCACTCTTCGGGAGGCGACGTGCGACAAATTTAGACAAGTTTGCAATCAGATCGACGTCACCAAAGGTCAACGGGGATGTAGTTCTATTGTAGATGTAAATATTTACTACTGAAATCCCATTACTGGCATGTTCATCACGGTTGGTATGTAAAGCTAAAATTTATGTCATAGGCTTTTCATGTATAGTTGAATAGGTAATCATGGTATAAAATCTTATACAGGGTCTATAAAATCTTCTTCGGTCGATGAATGCAGTCCAGCAAAGTTCCAAATAAAACTACCGGACGGAGTGGAACGAGTAAGTCCAGTTATCATTCTAGCAACGTCATACTGTAGTGTATCGATTCTTTTCAATAAGTAATCGGTGGCACAAATCCATAGTACAATTCCATAATATAGCAACGGGAAAATAAAGCAGAGTAAATTTGTTCCAATACTTTCGCGGGGAGCCTGAATTTTAATTCGAGTAATTGTGAAAATCGGGAATTTACTTTCTTACGGATACCCGAGGTTTGATTGTAAATGTAGATATTTAGCAAATGTAAGATAATTTGAGACAGTTCAAGGAAGTGATAGCGGCGCTACTGAAGAGTATCGCTAGAATGAATGTTTGAATGTAGTGGAACGACTGTTTGTCTTGATTTTGGACGGAAAAAGTGTCATTTTGGACGGCTTTGCTGTTTGTAAGACGGTACCGTATTTGTTATTGCAGTGGACACAATTTCCGAATATGTCAGTTCTGTTCGGACTGTCTGGTTTTGTTTTGAAGAAAGCCATGTGTTTTGGGGGAGTAGAGGGGGGGGGGGGGGGGGTTGAGGTTGTTTTGAAGATAGTAGGTATTTAAAGGGACAATAAGCCGTTAATTTTAAAAAAATATATGTCGATAATTTGATGAAACCATAATTTTCATTTTACAAAAATACTCCCATTCTTCATACTGTACGTGGAGAGTGTATATTATCATTAAATCACCCGCAGAGTGGAGATTCCACCCGAGCAATAATTGTAAATTTGTTGCAAAGCATAACCATCACAAGCAAAGTCCATTGGCTGAAACATTGCTTGTGTTTTTTGTCCATATGTCCAGAATTTGAAAGTGATACTTTGGGTGATAACTCCACGCCGCGGGTGATTTGGTTACAATCCACTCTCCACGTACTGTACATGTATATCATTTGTATGAAAGTTCCCGTTTCGAGTAAATAAATTAGACTTAAAAGCTAAAATATACACTCTAGTTAAAAAAGCCATGAAACCAGCATACACCCGATACATAGACAATAGAAATCGTTTGGCCATACCTCCTTCCATTTAACACTTTACCCAACGTAACGGCCAACGCTATTACAAAAATCACCAATTATTCTTCATTATTTTTTTCATTTTTATTCTCAGAAACATAGGTTATGACCCCTCTTTGGAACGAGATCGACGAAAAATGAAAAAAAAAATAGTTACTCAAGAATTTTGTTTGTAAGTGTCGTCTAATTTTCATATTAGGTAAAGGGTTAAGGGAGTGAGTGTGCGGACGGACGGACGGACGGACGGATGGACGGACGTTCTACCGCAGATGTACTTGTGAGGTGATTTTAGTGTTAGGTATGGGGAAAATTGCGCAACTTACAAGAGGGTTTTTCGCACCTCACAAGTTGAAAAAAACCTCACAATTGGTTGGTGTACTAACGTTTTATCCCCAACCTCACAAGTAACGCCTGTACACGGGACGGTCAAATAGCAAAGCCATCTGCGGTGGCACTGACGGACGGGCGGACGGGCGGACGACGGTAATTGTGGGCTTAATTTTTTACCGAAAATTGATCATTTTAATTCGTTCGGACAACGGTTAAAACCTTGTTTTTTCGGTATTTTTTTTTTTTTTTGGGGGGGGGGGGGGTGTAGGTAATAGTTACTAACTGAGCTGGAGGTATTCATGAATTTGAACAACCTGCCAACGTGAGGTATGTGACGCCGAGCCGCGAAGCGGCGAGGTGTTACAGCACGTTGACAGGTTCTTCAAATTCATGAATACCGACAGCGAGTTTAGTAACTTACTTACACGCCAATTCACAAAACACACGGACCCGGGTATGGTAAGTGAGTACTAGAACACCTAGTCTATTGTTCTATCGGGTATTTCACATCTCTTACCAACCCGGAGAAGACAAAGGAATTGGTGTGTAAACATGGTTACATTCCCCAACGTAATGTTTGATAGTAACTAACGCTAACCCCAACTCTGAACTGACCCTAACCCTTAATATAAACCCCGAGAAATCGCTACTTGTCTCATGAGCCTCATATTTTAGACATTAACCTCATAATATTTTCAATTAAGCTCATAATATGTCGGTAAGCTCATAATGCCTGTCCGTACAAAAAAAAACAACAACTCGTAACTCCCGTATTATTGCACGGATGGACGGACGGACGGCCTGAAGAAACCTCACAAGTGGTTGGTGTACTAACGGTTTTATCCCCCAACCTCACAAGTAACGACCGTACACGGACGGTCACCTCGCAAAGCCATCTGTGATGGCCCGGACCGAGGGAGGGAGGGACGGACGGACGATACTGAACTGCAGCCCGGGTGACAGACGGACGGACGAATGAACGGATGTGCGGGACACAAGACGGAGAGCACAGACCAACGACGAGTCGGACAAGATTAACGGTAGGACGGGATGAACGGATGAAGATGATTGAAAATAGATAGAATTCTTCGATGTGCACACATGATCTAACGTATTATGCATACACAATTCACTTCCAACCCATAAAGTGCTCTGGAGGAGTACAGAATAAGATAAAATAAGATAAAATAACTCATCCTTGCCCGGGCTGTGGCCTACCATGATACTAGAGGATAACCGTGGTGACTATCGCTTATTGTAGTGTGAGGAGGGGGCAGATCAGGGCCAAGGGTGCGGTGGAATTTCTGACAGAAATGAATTGGGCAAAGCAATCTGAATGGACAAGCGGCAATGGGGTATACCGAAAATGCCAGAAATATCATGGTAAAGACCTCGCTCCTATTCAAAGGTTAATTCTTCTCTCAACTCTTAAAATGTTTGAAAAGTGGATGTCTTAATGAAGTAATTTGCTGAACTCAATATCCGACATAATGTACAACGCAATCCATGTTGGGGACCCTCCGTCCCTACAGCATATCCGTCCCCGTGGGCGAAGAAGGGACAGGAAAAACATTATGCAACAAAAATATTTATAAATCACACTAACTAAACTTACCTTATCTTCCTGATAGTGTAACACTTACTTGACAAACCGTGTCAGATACAGAGTAATTATTCTTCCATTCAAAGAATTAGTGAGAGCACGGTACCACTTCCTTTTACCATTACACTACATTAATGTGCCTGTATATTAAAAGACAAGACAAATATTGTGGGAGAAACTCTTGATAAATTTCAGTTGACGATAAACAGTTTAACCGAAGGGAGTATCGAAAATCGATTATGCCTTTCAGACTTTCTGGTATTATCCATGTCAGTTAACTGTTGGAGAACTTAATTTTTATGACCTTAAGCGGAACAATAAATGTTTGCAGCGTGCAACTATAAGGCTGCACGTTGGGAATAATGATTGGACTGTGCAACCTCAAATTCTCATAGTAACCACTTCGTTCTTATAAATTGTGGACGTATCGCAATTCTTAAGGGGAGGAGCAACCTTCCAGGTTGAAAGTTTTGACGTAACTACATACACATTAGGGAGTTTTAGAGCTAACCAGATCTTTAAAAGTACACCACTGGGAAAAATGAGTGCAACTTGCTCCTTAAGGTCGCTACATCCTTCACACTGCGAGGAAGAAACTGAAACAAACTGTTGACTTTTCACCTTTCAATTGTAAAGAATGTGATATCCACAACTTTTGTTTTAGAACTGGTCAAGTCACGGCTTTTGATCTCTTGACATTTGTCATTTAGCATCAAAGGGAGTACTCCTTTGTGATGACAATTAAAAACTCGAAGCGACGAGTGGAGACATCCTCTTCTAGTGTGGACAGTGAAGACTATATTAATTTCTGTCGGAAATTGCGTGTGAGTTTTGTACACGGGGTCATCGCCACTCTCAGTTTTAACAAACAATCATTTGTTCTGTAAACAATAAAGTAGTTATACTACTGGAAATGTAATTTCCAGTACATTTATCCGAAACCAGAGAAGGAAGGGGAGAAAGGAAGTGGGATGAGAGATGTATTATTAGTTACATAGTTTGTCAATGACCCTCATGCAATGTGGCATACACAGTACGCGGAAGGTGGATTGTCACTAAATCTCTGTGATGTAGATTTTCCACCTGTAAAATATTTATAATTTGCATCAGAACACCAGAAGCACCAGCAAACGTTCATCTCATGGACCACCGGATTACATCCGGCGGTCCATGGGATGAAAGTTTGCAGGTGCTTCTTGTGTTTCGTTCTCAGAAAATTATAAATAATCGTCTGGTGAAAAATCTAACCCACCGCGAGTTAGTAACAATCCACCCTCTACGTACTATATAGGGTGTCAGTTAATTGTTGGCTCGAGTCCAATATGAAATAAACTGTATTTACCATACTGGGTTACACACAAACTGTATAACGAATATATCTTCACGACTATTGTTTTATATTTGACTGCGATGACTAATAAATGACATAAAATTCTCACTTGGTTAACATGAAGCAGTTATCGTCTGCCGGCAATTTGAAAGCTAAATGAACAAAGGGAAGATCACTCTGTCAGCCGTATATATATTTCGACTGACTTGCATGTGACGATTTAAAACCAACGAAACCCTTAGATAATACAACGATATATGAAAGTATTTTTCTGGAAGTGTACGAACAGAGGACATGACTCATCCACAGCTCTACAGTCAGGGATAAATCAAAGACATGGTGAAGACTTTCTTTCCTTTTCACAAATTTTCACCAGGCTTTTTCAATTAAAGTATCTTGCATCAAAATAGCAGAGGTCACCTTGAATGGTAAGAATTCTTGTAGGCATCCATAGTTTGTAAACCCGCACATAAAGAATTCCTCTTATTATAACCAAGACGTACCCGTCCACGAAATCTATACACCCTTCATATTCGTCTTGGACAAAAACTCACATAACAATATATCCAATCGTATCGGCAGGATTTACAGTTAAAACTAGAAGTCCTGCCATGAACTGTGCGCTTATCTAGGCTTAATTGCGCGTAGGAATTGCGCGCAATTGCCATATCGAATGGCATCCAAATCAAGGCAGGTTCTCCTGGTTACTCATAGCAAGCACATGCAATGTTTCTGCCAATGGACCTCCGGGTTACCCGGAGGTCCATTGGCTGAAACATTGCTTGTCCACAGGCCATATGTACAGAATTTGATATCCTTACTGTGGTCATAACGCGTAGATTAACACGCAGATCAACGAGCTATTTGTGCGCATTTCATGACAGGACTTCTAGTTTTAACTGTAAGTGGGCCAGTAGGGGTTGATTAGACAAAAATAGATCAATATGAGCGAACACCATTGCTACAGTACACCGAATCGAACACCCGCTAAGAACACTGCCGCGCAGTCACAACACTAAGCGTAACTAAAAAAAATTACGTCACAACATAAGTTACCATAACAAAGAACGTAATCCCATAACGTTTTGAGGTATTACGTCACTGTCGGTAAGACATCATTGTTGGTGTTACTTATGACGTCATTAATGAAATCATTGATAGTGCGACAAATAATATTTTTGACGGTGTGATTAATGACGTAATTGGTGACGTCAATAGTGATGTCTCTGATGATATAATACCCGAGGTTAGATAACACGTGTGCTGCGCCACCTGGCATACTTCTAAAATTCAACACCCAGGGTTATATATGCCATATAGCTAAAAGCACCGTGCATTTCAACTTACTTTCTCCAACAAACAAATTCATTCTCGATTCGCATTTGTGTGAGACATGTGTACCACGAGCGTGTATTATACCTATTATACAATGTATGTCTTCCAGTCGTAAAGATATGTCCTTAGAAACAAGAGCTCGAATGTGATACAACATTTTGTACATAAACATAATGGTGATGATAGATTTATCTGACATTTCTCAATTGTAATAGCTTGATTGAAACTTAACCTAACGAATCGTGCGCATCAAACATCAATAATCAAACATTATTTACAAATTGAGCAGTCGAATAAAACATTAAATATCATGTGACCCCCCCCCCCCCCCGGGAACAAGCTCGACGAGCGCGTTAAAACGAGGAGGTCACATATTGTTCTGTTGAAATTTTTGGTAAAAATTGTTTACAAAATATAATTAAAATACTAAACTGTGATATCGTGTGCGCTGAGTAAAGGGTTAACATTCTGTCCCACAGATGCGGCGGAGCCAGGTCGGGGGGGGGGGGGGGAAATTGGGCACGTGTCCCTCCACTTTTTTCCACAGATATGTTTCGCAGTGGCACAATGAACTAAAATGGGCGCATGCAAACGTGTCAATATACAAGCATTCCTGTAACATTATTAGCAAATCCCCAAAAAATATTTAGTCAGATAATCCCACTTTCGGTCCGTTTGTTCTACTTCAACTATCTTCCAACCCGAAGGCTGGGTTGGGTTGGAAGATGGTTGAAGTAGAACAAACAGACAGGACAGTGACCACACGGCGGCATATTCATCTAAACGAGAGACTATAGCGCTTGGTACATTATATACTTTTGTTACCTTTCTCAGGCTAGGTCGAACCATGGTAGCATTGTAAATTTGTTCTCCTCCACTTTTATCGAGCTTCCACCGTCCCTGTTTGTGCATTCAACAGCTTCAAAGCATTATCTCCACTTTCAGTTAAATGAACAATAAGCCGCAAATTTGAACAAAAAGTAAGTTGAGCACAATTTTCATTATGCAAAAATACCCTTATCTTTCATATATCATTCGTATGAAAGCGTTCGAATCGATTAAACAAATTAATTAGAATGCGAGAATTGTCATTGGAGATACATGTACCTTGAGTTTTATTGTAAGCATAACCGTAGCTGTACTTTATTCAAATTAATACAAAGTTGTTGATTTAATAATGCCCAATTATTGCTAAATGCAAGGTTGGAGTTCGAGTCGGTCAATCATAATTTCCATGGGAATGAAAATTGGAGGCTTCCAAATTCCGAGATATATTGTAATGGTATTTGGATATTCGCGCGAAACGTCGGAAACTGGTTGAAAGTACCCCAGAATTACACGTTCATAAAAAGTCCAAACACGTATAATATTTGTCCCAATGTAAAATTGAGGCCCAGTTTGTAGAACAGCTTTGAAGGTTCTCAACTCTTATTTAAATAGCCTAGATTTCACTTTGCTCTTCACCAAACAAATGAAGTTTGTATTTTTCTATTCAGTACGTACATAAAAAGCAATTTATTCTTGTGTGATGGGGTGGGAGCTCCATATTTGCGCGACTTTGATGTGAATTTGCCGGCGATTCTTATCCACGTAAATCGTCTATTCCAAGCGACATATTCAGACACAAAATCACAGAAATTAGACAAGGCACTCGACAGTGTTGTGGTAAAAGGCTCAGCAGAATGTCATAGCTTTCCTAACGGCATTTGCGAATGACGTTTGATAATTATAATTTGTAGACAAACCATACTCATACATCACCAAACCAACCACCTCAAGAGTATTATGCCTTTACGAGTGTCTTTGAACAAACCGAGCGGCGGCAAATCCACTTGCATAATTTACAAACTAAGCAGTTGAAACAAGTTTATTTTTCAAAACATTTCAGCACAACCATATCATGTGATCCCCTCATTGGTACGAGCGCGTGGAACTCATTCTAGCGAAGATCACATGATATAATTTGTTTTTAAAACGTGAAAACATAATGGTTAAAATAATAAATATTTTATTGTGTCCATTGGGTAAAGGGTTAAAAATATTATATACCGTCGGTAGCTGATCTTACTTACCATCATGCTTTGTGTTCTAACTTCCGGTCTGTGACCAATTGTTCTCATTGTGATAAACTTGCCCCTTGGGATGCCTATTATCGAGCATTAATACTCTGTCCGGCCACTGCCCGACACGACTGTTCTGTAATATTGCTCGTGAAGCCTTACGAAACTTTTGACACCCGATATAGCCTATACTGATATGATCCTAATTTTCCTGGTTATCACGAAAATCTCAAATCAGAGACTCTTGGTTGGACGCTCGTGCGAATCTTTGAAAACTGGAAGATAAAGCCTTCATTTGAACGAATATTATATATTATATTTTGTAAGCAAGTGAAATGCAAAATCAGTGATTCTTATATGAATCCAAGTGTTAGTGGTAGGGGCGTTGCTGCGGGGGGGGGGGGGGGTGATACTCAACTCCCAATAATTTTCGTCAGGATTGAAGCTTACGATATCAATTCACCATCAGTTCACTCTTGCCAGTTATCATGTACTTTCTGAGAAGACTGGATTTGATATATCAAACTTACGTCACACTTACAGTCAGTCAAACAAATGGAGTAATGTAGTACACAATTCGGGCTATTGGGGACCCAACAAAAGCAATTTGGAGTACCGATGCGGTACGTGTTAACTAAATAAGAGGTTATTTCACAACTACTAAATGTATACAGTACAGTGGACGTGGACTGGTCGTAATCCACGCGTGGTTGTATACCCGGTGCTTCATTGATTAAATATTTTGTGGTTATTCCTATAATTAGTGTTTGGAATCTTAATATTATTGCGTCCGTGGAAATATTGCCCACCCGTGGAAAATGACCAGTCCATGGCGATCGTACTGTACT
Organism: Pictodentalium vernedei; assembly: GCA_031216915.1. Lineage (NCBI taxonomy): Eukaryota > Metazoa > Mollusca > Scaphopoda > Dentaliida > Dentaliidae > Pictodentalium > Pictodentalium vernedei. Next base: position 354,819,128 of record CM062290.1, read on the forward strand.
TCATTTATTCACTGATGAATTTCCAAGAAGCCTTTGAGTTTTTTTTACTATGATCCCAATTGACTAATATTCCAACTACGTCATCAAGACATGCCTTCGTCGAGGGAACAAATGTTTCATAAGGCTTCGCAATTATACATAAACCTGATTTGTCCCAACTATGTTGGCTCAAGTCCCGATTGACAAATATTCCAACCACATCATCAAGACATGCCTTCGCCAATGGCATATATTGGTGATGAAGCTGAAAAATGACGAAAGCATGCCTCGATGATGTAGATGGAATATTAGTCAGTGGGGACTTGAGCCGTCACAGTCGGGGCAAATCAGGTTTAGACCCCCAATTCCAATCGATCATCTTCGCGACACCCCTGGTTAGTAGTTGGTCACAGGAACTTTCAAGAACATTGCCGTTTATTTTAAAAGTTTCTTTCAGAAATCCGATGATATGCTGTTATTTAAGACACTGTTGCAAGCTGTCAGGTCACCAGTCTAATCCTGTTCGGAATTTGACATTGTTATGGGCTGTATATTTACCGACTGTTCGTGGAATGTTCGCTGACGACCGTTTCCTACTTTCGGTCGATCCGGACAGTTTCTTCTACTTCAACCATCCTCCAACCCGAAGGCTAGCCTTCGGGTTGGAGGATGGTTGAAGTAGAAGAAACGGACAATACAGAGTCATGGTACATTTACCGTTATGAGGTTGTAACCTTTCTCACACTGGGTCGAACCATGGTAGCATTTTGAATTTGTATCCCTCCACTTTTATCAAGCTTCCGCGGCCCCTGCATTGAGTAAAGTGTTAACTAGCATTTTAATTTCAGATTCATTTTCAGACTCATAAAAATGCTTGCCGTTTTTGGTTGAAACTGTATGCGGCTGCCTTGAAGTTTTGCGGCCCTCGAATAAAGTTTCGAAAAGATTGTGCGCTTAACAGTATAACTGCATGTTGTTCCAGCTCGAATACTTCCATTGCTTCATATACAAAAGCATAAAAGCATTGGGGTACCATAATTTAATAATTATACTTTGAGAAGTGTTTTTTTTCTCTTTTCGTAAAAAGAACTGTACAAATCCACTCGCAAACGCGCTCCCAAACTTGTAATGTTCTATCAATAGTGACGTAAACAAATCGTAACCACGCACGCGGTTGTGCTATGCAGTTACATGATACAGATTTTAGAACAGGAATACACGCTGTACTCGAGTAATTACGGACCCATTACACACCTATTGTAAGGTAAATACTCATATCGTACTACTGGACCACAGAGCAGGGTAAACTGCCTTGTATGGGGACACGGCGTAAGTAACTCTGGCTACATTGAACTCAAGATCTTACTATCAAACTTCCAATGTGCTATCAAATAACACTATCAAAGTGTGGCCGCCAAACATCAATCACTTAATGTGGTCGCCAACCCTTTTGGCCGCCAACTCGTTGTCGAAGAAAACCTATAAAAGGAGAGCCAAACAGAAGTTTGTTCGCCTCTGACGAAATTCAAATTTAGAACGAAACCGGCTAGGCAACACTCAAGTTTTAAACGGAATCTCTGAGGTGTCAGGCCCTCTCGCACTCATAAAGTCGTTTTTATTGCTATCAAATAGGCCAATGGGACCACAGAGAAGCTAGAATAAGATACACAGTCTGAATAAAGTACTGGGATTTTACAAGGGTAATTTGTAAAGTCGTTGTTCACGTCATGAGAATAATGCAGTGGCAGAAGGTTAATTTGTTCACGGAGTTCAAAATCTTTACACAGCTCGTTCAGCTGGAAATAAAATACATCACTTCGATAAACTAACCTTATCTTCATTGAATTGAATGGAATTTAACGATCTCTGTAGCAAACTAAAAAACTCAATCTTGTTCCGTTTCACCGAACATTGCTCAATTATTCTACATAATAAAGAACAGGTGAAAGAAAAGTAGCACTTACCTATACTGTTTAAATTAAGTATATTAATTCAGTTGTGTACAGTAAGACCAGTGACGGTTATTGCACAATTCCCTTTGGACTATAGTCGGAGTAAAACAGTTCACTTAATTAAATTATCTCTTATTGATTTTTGTCACTTTAATATACTGACTCAAAAAAGAAAGTATAATAGAAACAAATGTGAAAGAATAGCATAAAGGATGAAATATAATAGTTCTAATGTTGCATGTTTGTGGACAAGAAGTCGTGCAAAGAGTTTAATGACATGTTGTTGTTGTCCACCCAACCGTATAGAATTTTGCTACGGATTTCAAAATAGCACATGCTACCCGAGAATGTCAAATTGAATGCGTGACCGTCGATTTTCTTTGTGTTATGTTGTGCTAGAGAGCCTGGGTTATTGAGAAAACACACTAGTTTTTGTGTTCCGACATTTTAAAAAATGCCTAGGTTAACCGAAAATCAGAGGATGCGTGCCATTGATATGCATGAGGCTGGGGTACCTTCAGGTGAGCTCACTGCTGAGTTCGGAGTCAATGTGGCCACTATTTACCGCCTCATTGGAAGATGTAGAACCACTGGATCTACTGCCGACCGACCACATTCAGGTTGACCAAGAGTTATGACCCCTGCACAAGATCGACACATCAGGACGTCTCACTTGCGGGGTCTCTTCCTTCCTGTGACGAGGACAGCAGCAATTAGTCCTGGTAGAACTAACAATAGAATCAGTGCACAAACTGTCCATAACAGACTCGCTTAACACGGCATCCGCAGTATGCGTCCATACCACGGACCAATCCTTACCCAACGTCATCGTACCGTCAGAATGGAATGGGTACCTCAGCATGTTCGCTGGACTCAGCAGCGTTCGAGCACAGTTCTTTTTAGTGATGAATCACGATTTTGTCTACGGCGCGCTGATGGTAGGGCAAGAGTGTATCGCCGACGAGGAGAATGGTTTTCTGATGCTTGCGTGCGGGAATGCGACCGTTTCGATGGGGGTAGTGTAATGGTTTGGGTAGGAATTTCCTTGCACCATCGAACGCAGTTGATCTTCATCGATGGTAATCTGAATGGACAGCGATATAGGGACGAAATTCTTAATGCTGTTGTTGTCCCGTTGTTCAACGCTAACGTCGGATTGCAGTTATTCTAGCAAGGCAATGCACGATGTCACGTGGCGCGTATCTGTCGTGACTTTCGTGAGGAGCAGAGCATCGAACTTCTTCCTTCCCTGGCTCCCACTTTCGCCAGATTTGTCGCCAATCGAGCATCTTTGGGATCAATTGGACCGACAGGTACGACTTCATGATCTTCAGACGTTAGGAGATTTTCGTAATGTTCTAAGGCAGGAGTGGAACACAATACCACAGGGTGACATCCAGAGATTTATTAGGTCCAGGCGCCGTCGATGTCTTGCCATCCAAGAGGCAAACGGTGGACATACACGCTATTGACTGCATGTGTGAACTTTTCATTTCACCCCATGTCTGAATTGCGACGTCCTGACGTGACACTGGCAACAGTAAGAACATGAAATTATGCAAATTCATACAGCTAGACGCGAAATATGAATTTTCATTAATTTGTTTGGGAATGAAGTCGATAATACTAAAGAAATTGCTCCTCAAAGTTTATTATACTTCATTTTTTGACTCAGTATAGTAAGGAAACATTAATGTTCACCTATGATTTCTAGAATGACCCCATTTGTGAAAATGGGTATAGATTATGGTTAGAAGCCGCGTCATACTACAAAGCTATATGAGCAATGCGACAGAGATATTCAGAGGACACCTACTCTTCCTGGGAGGATAACAAATAAAGTTCAGCAAAAAGGACAACAAATAACAAAAAAACAATAAAGCCACGCGTGAAAACACTTTTTTCTGCTACCAGTGAACTAATGTCGGAGTCTGTTCGGGATGAAGGTATCTGTTATTTAATTATATACCTGTCAATGATACGCCGTGTTTCCACCCATCGAATCCTGATCGGGGATCACACTGAGTAATTTTCGGATTCCGTATCAGATGTTTGGTCTCAGAACGAAGACAGCACCGGGGAACGTCAAACGAGTCCGCCCAAGTTACTAACGGTTCTAGGTACGATTCATTTATGTGAATAAACACTATCGAATAACGTGAATTTCTAATTTTGTTCTTAACCAATTTTATATATTGCTTTCTCGTGTGAAAGGTGAATTTCCACAACGGCATATAATAAACAGATCATTATGACAGTACAGTGATCTGGTTTGTCGCATTCCGTCTCGTTGACGAGGTCAGATCCGGCGACCTGACCTCGTCAACGAGACGGAATGCGACAAACCAGATAACTTTACTGTCCTAATAATAATCTTATTATATATAGCTGGCGTCGCTAGCTTCGACAGCAATAGAGAAATGGTGAGGTTGCTTCGTTCCTAGGTGTAGAGAAGCCACTGGTTCTGGTCATAAGCAATGATGCTTCTTTATACGGTCTACCGATGCAAGGGAAATGCAAGTAATAACTCAATTCGTTGATATGTCTATACTATAGATTGATTGACGAGCAGGGACGATAAAACGATAAAATTATGCCTGCTCACAAAACGTAGTACTCTCAGGTAACAATGCACGATAATGAGCGCTTATTCACACTGCACTATCAACTTCCGTACCAGGTGTTCTCTCTCTCTCTCTCTCTCTCTCTCTCTCTCTCATTTAATAAAGAGCAAATCGTCACAGTATTTGATAACTCTGCTGTCAGGACACCTATCTGGGCTCTTCGGGAATGACAGGAAGACAGCCTGTCGGGCTATGCCATTCCCATGCAGTGTATATATAATTGCTATGTTCGTATTTATTGTTTGTTGTTGTGTACTCTATATACTGCAAATAAATTATCTATAAATTATCTATCTATCAAAATAACAAAATTTGTAGATTTGTATAAATTATTCAACATTCGCATGCTTCTACTGTATTGTCTATTTTCAGCTACAAACAATGCTGAAAAATGACGGCATACGTTACAACATCAAAAATAAACAACATTATTATGTACAGAGATGATAAATCTTCATATTTTAACTAGTGAATATCTTATTTTCGTCTTATATATATTGTACGTGTTTTATATGATATTTTATAGGAAGTCTATAATAAATCGGGGAAATCTACGTTACTTAAGTGTATGAGTATATTCACATGCGCGGCTTCGAGTTTCGGTTTACCAACGAATAAGAAATTCACTAAAAACGGCAGATGTTTTTATTCATCGTGCGTCTAACTATAACTAGTCCCCGCCACGAGATAGCCTTAGCTGCTGATGTGGCTTTAAGCACGAATAAATAACTTATTCTTTATAAGATATGATTTTCTTTTCCCGAATTGTTTTATTATCAAACTCGGAAGATATGACCCCACACTCGGTTGATATCACACCGATCTCTGCCGATCTGAACCAAGCTAGAGTTGTCTCCCTTAATGCGTTTCTAGGTGCAACCAATTTATTTACATCGAAATAGTTCACAGTTATTTATCGAACACGATCAGCAAATGTAGCGTTACCAGATATGATGGAGTGGTATGAAGCTGATTTGTGCGTGGTGTGGAATTACGGATCACAATAAGTGAGGTTGTGTGTGGTGTGGAATTAACCCTTTGAACCCTCGTTTCCTGGAATGGTATCGCCTTTGTGAATACTTACAGGGAGATGGATCAGTCCAATATCAATATACAGGGAGGACAAAATAATAACTGCAGTCTGCAGCCACCTGGCTGCATACTGCAGTTATTATTTTATCATCCACTCCCCGTGTATAGACATGTTATAATAAGACAAATATGGGACAAAATTATGTCTTGGATCGAAAAATCGGTCCTACAAGTTCAAAGGTGTAAGGATCGCAATAAGTGAGGATAAGGTGAATGAAGAGAAGAAAGAAGAGAGTTGTACAGCAAATTCCTCGCGAAATTAGATTCTGAGTCGTAAGCAAAGATTCGTTCAAGTGGGAGAAGTGGTAGTTCAGCTATCCGAACGTCGCTGCTTCCCCAGTGGTGAAACCAAGACTTTGGAATATCTGGACTAGGAAAAGAGGAAACTTTGTGAAAAGAATGAGTAAAAACACAACCTTAGAAAACTGCATAAGATCCGAGAACATTTTGTAATTATTTGTGTTGGTTTAATAAATAAAGAGGTTGTTACTTGGTTACTTCCATATCGACCATACATCAGTCCGAGGTAACTTCATATCAGCCTGAGACTGAAGGTTGTCCAATTAGAGAAGGAGTAATGAAGTACGATTTTCTCTCTGTTCCACGTGACCTTTAAATAAAATTTGACATAAAAATTAATCATTGCTCTAAAGCTAAGTAATTAGATTAAGACCAACGTAGAATCTTGCACATACATCTGTGATAAACATCTGGATCAACGATTCGTTGAATCAAACTTGGTTATAAATCAATAACTGTATGTTTCATTTTCGCCATTGAATTGTAATTGGGAACTGTCACTGTTTTACAGCAGGGAGGAAATGCACATCATAGTAACAACACTCTATAGTCCCAAAACACCAAAGGTTTTAACTTGTTTGTTTTACTTTTAAGTCGTTGAGTGCAGGAAGTCTATACTATTGTGTTGGTATTTGATAGTGTGTTCTGTGTATTGATTGGTGTATGAATCCCTGAGGGTTCGGCTCGATGGAAACGTGTTCGCGTATGGCCAACCTTGGTTTATCTGTTATTGCAATAATTCATCTGAACTCCGATATCTCATCCACAATGAACCCAACAGGGAATTACTGCATTTGCGCATGACACAACTTTGGGTCTGAATTTTCTAAACGCACTTTAATAGTTGGTCCCCTGAGTTCCAATGTGTTCTATGTGCCAGCAGGCACATAGAACACATTGGAACTCAGGGGACGAGTTGAACAGGGACTGTGCTTGCAGCTGAAAATCGGCACCCCGAAATAGTAGCCAACAAAATAACATGGAGATGCCAGGAAGACAGCCAAACTGACTATTGCGTCTCCAAACAATATACCGCCTCACATCTATACTGGATATGACTTTATATTTTTATTTTCTACTCTTCATTCCAATATTGTCTAACTGTTTGTTTAATGAATTATTAACGTTCATGCTGTTTCTGAGAATGATGTATTGTTGAATAACATATTATATCATATCATATCATACTTGGTTTGCATTCTTAAGAGCAGGTATCACAACTTGAAGGCATCATGTCACGTGAACGTGGTTCATATTATCTTTGATATGAATTTATTTCATCTGTATGGAGTTGCCTTGTTACAATTTATGGGAGAGTGCGGGCTCTCACCCATAAATTGTAACAAGGCAAGGACATGTTGGCTGAAGGTTATTTCTTAATGGATTTATAGTTTATTAAGTCATTCAACGAAGTTGAAAAATGACTTACAACGATCGTTAGCCCTTGTTATGTTTTTCCCCCTTCAGAATGTACGATACTTTCTGTAAAGCAATTCTGATAAAATATGGCACATTTATTAACCTTTATTTCTAGTTCTCAGCTGAGGGTAATATTTTTAATTTCGCGCTTTTATCCAAAACAACGGCCAATTTAGGCGTTTTTCTTAAACTTTTAATTCCAACTCCAGCTTTGAACTTTCGTTCTCGAAATATGGAAATATATTCTCTAACAAAAACATTTTTTAAAAATGTGGTACCGACCTGGGAAATTCTCAACGGCTATGGCCAAATTTTTGGATGACGTTATTGATGTCGCCGTCACCAAAAATTAAATGCCGGCCGATTTTCATAAAACCTTAGTATGTTTTAGAGCTCAAACAAATTAAGAGTCTTTCGATTTCCCGCCAATGTAGGTTTTAACGTAACTTCAAATTTTGGGGTTATGGATCTTTGTCATTAAAAACGCCGATTTTCTAAAACGCACCACTCTATTTTAATAATACACACATCTATGACATTTCACACTCAATAAAGTTGCTTATGTCTCTATTTAAAACAGTAACTGTTGTTACAATTTCAAATTTCTGCATTTACCAAAAATAACGTCAAATCGACTTCTAGCACTTAACCAGTTAAAGTTCTTCCGATTTCCAGGAAATTTTAATATGGAGTAGATCTTGAAAAATAAAAATATAGCCGTTTATGGATTTGTTGATTTGACGTCATTTTCAACATTTTTGCTTCAAATGGCGGTTTGTTATGCCCATAACACGTGTGCCACGCCTACAGCCATTACCATAACACCTACAAACACCAAACTCCTCATAGTGACGTGGAAGTAATTTTTCTCCGTCATTGCCAAGTTTCTGTGTGTCACTGACGCAAAATGTTTTGAGGTACAACGTAATTAACTCAAAAAGGGAAAAATAACCTTTTCTTGTGCCACGCGGTCAGAGCAATTGCGGAGGCCAAACTTCGTTGGTCGACGGAGTGGTGACAGTTTCAGTTTAAACAGTATTTTATTTCAGTTTGAATTAGATACATATGATAACAGGAAAAAATACATTTGTCGCGCAATACAAAATACGAAATTGGATTCAGCAGCAAGCATATTGCTAATGTAAGCTGTGACCGTCAAATATATTATAAATTATGGCGAGAGTTACAAACAATGTATGAAGTCTTAAATAAATGAAATACACTCACAAGTTTGTATTCTTTTTTAGTTGTTCAGTAAGGAGAGGGTGAGGAGACAGATAAGTATGAGCATGAGTGCACTGGGGCGGGGCGGGGGTGCTGGTGGAGTTGTAGTGCCACGGCTTTTCTCTACCATACTTACGACACAATACATTTCTCGGAAGAAGTGGCAAGGAGCGCAAAGTAGCGTGGAGACATGTGTCCCACTAAAAAGTGTACATTGAGAACGTTAAGGGTGGAAGGACATGTGGTCGACAATAGGTGTGAGTCTGGAAAGAGCAACTCACACGCGCTATCGCGGCCGACAACATAAGCTCTATCCTTTCATTATATGTGTTATCCGTTTTTTCTTGATCACATCAAATTTTGTTGGAGGTCAAATCTTGTTGTGGATATTATATACTCGTACAGTTTTCCAAATATTTCTTTCTTGATCTCGGGGCTGTAATGGACACTTCCATTTAGTAAAATATCCACATTGTGAGGGTAAATCAGGATGCCTAGGGTTTCATTTTGTTCGGTTATGTAAACCTGGCAGTAAAGAAGATAGTGTTCTGCTGCTTCACGTAAGCCGCATCTACAGAGGGCGGTGACAGGTTTGAAGCATTACCACGTTTTTTTTAAGTTGGCGCAAAACGTTAGGAGTTACAACTTAACCATCTTACTGCCACGCCTACTTTATCCATATATGGGGGACCTCTATGTACGCCTGTATTCTAGGAAGTTTAATATAATTTATGACATTCTCGAAACTCTATCATCTGATTATTTGTTGGAAGGGGCTCACTGAACAATTAATCAGACGGAGGGTTTATCTACGCATACCAGAGCGTACTGATAATCATCATAGAATAGGTGACAATAGTCGCTTTCGGCAGCATAAGTGTTAAATAAGGCTAACAACAAAAAATATCCCTTTCAGCTTGTATCACGCCTACAGCCATAGTCGCAGAACTTACAGAGACCAGACGTCGCATGTCGAGGCGGATGAGACAGTTTGGAAGTTTTACCAAGTTTATTTGCGATCGTAAAACTTGTAAAGTTACAATGAGATCACATCAAAAAGGAAAAGAATTCCGCTTTCAATTGTGTCAAGCCAAAACAAGGGAGATCAAACTTAGGATGTGGACGCGGTACTAACAGTCTTGAAGCACTCTCAACTTAACGTCAAAAATGAAAAAATATCCCTTTCAGCTTGTCTCAAGCCTATAGCCATCACAGTACAGATCATACTTGTCTACCCAAAAAGCCACTGACACTAAAACAGCGTTGGACGTGCTTCGCTGGATTCTTTCTGGAAATTCTCTTTGCGATTTAAAAACCATCTAGTTTATATTTGCTCTTGCAGTAGCAAAACTGTTACCTAGTTAGAGAAGAGTATACATGCTCATTTAAGAATTGAATGGAATTTTTATAATCGTTATTGGAGCATGAACGTGTGGGAATGGGTACAAATTATGTATGAATACCGAAGGGATTCATACAATTTGTACCTATTCCCACACGTTCATACTCCATTAAAGATTATAAAAATTGCATTCAATTCTAATAATTGCATTCCGTAACTGTTTAAACTACTTTTTACCAAACAACAAAGCAGAAAGACGAAATAAAACATGTACGAACGAACGAGGCGAAAAACCACCCTCACACAAAAGACGAAGCGCACAACTCTGAGTTGAGCGCCTGTTTTTGGCATTGACCCAAATTTGTCAAATTGCCGTCTTTCGCAACGAAACTTGGAATGTTCAAAACAATGTATTTAACATATCGGTACACTATAATCACTGATCACTGTGATAGGCGCGAAAAGGTATAAACCCGCCCAAACACCGCCCGAATTACATTCTGTCATGTGCGCTCTACCGTAAATGCGGGTCAAAGTTCGACCAAATTTATTCATTGGAAAATGAATTACATTTGGTCATGACGTTTTCATCCTGCTGACCAATGGGAATTGAGTATTTGGACCCAAAACGTATAACTACATTAACAATGTAATTATTTTGTTATGAATAAAAATACAATTTTTACAACAGGTAATATTTGATAGAGCAGCGACAAATCTCAAATGAACCCTTCAAATGTATTCAGTTTTATGCAATGTTGTTTTGTCGTAACCACCGTTAGTATAAACGACTTGTTTTGTTTATAAGTTAGCTAGGGACTAAATGACGACGCCTTACAATAAAACGGAATGATGAATTCCGTTTTCTGTGGAATATCTTTGTTTACTTCTCTATCTAACCTCTTTTTGATCACATTAAACCAATGCAATGAGAAAGATTATCTTCATTTACACACTTTATATTACTCTGTTATAACTCCTGTTGATGTTTCTTTCCAGCCACAAAATGAATTGTCTATATTATTTATGAATCTTCAGGTCTCCTTCATGCGTCCGTGCTTTGGTGTTGCTGATGGAATATTTGTAAATCATGGCGGGTAGTATTAATTTGGACGGGATCCAGACTGATTCTAACTTTGACTTTAATTATCTCATGGACGAGATGACCAACATGTCCAACACAGCTGGTGATTCCCCATCTATATACAACGTTACCGACTGTAAATATCTCCTTCCTAGTGAGTTGCAATCAGAGCTCAGGGACATGAACGGATCTTTCTCTGCATTTCATATCAATTGTCAAAGCCTTAATGCCCATTGGGATCCTCTAAAACACCTGCTATTGAACTAAACAGTAATGAAAATACATTCGACGTCATTGGTCTCACGGAGGTCTTTCAGATCCCCTCTAATATATCCTATACACTAGAAGGATATCACCCTTTATTAAAACATACCAGACCCTTGGCTGACGATGGTCGAGGTGGAGTAGGACTATTTATAAAAAGTGACACTAACTTCATTGTCCGAAAAGATCTTTCTATTTTCATACCACATGTGATTGAGTCAATGTTCATAGAACTAAAGGATAAGAATCTGTCGAGAATTATTGGTGTAATATATCGTCCAAACACGACCCCCAAAGCGGATATAGATCTTTTTCAATCAAAGGTCAACAACATAACTGACATACTTAACACGGAAAAGAAAACAACCTTAATCATGGGCGACTTTAATATTGAACTTCTGAAAGTAGCTTGCCACTCAAAAACAGATAGGTTTACAGATTTAATGTTTAGTGAGGGATTTATGCCTGTCATCACCAAACCAACCAGAGTGACAGATCATTCTGCGACGCTCATAGACAATATCTTTTCAAATAATTTAATTAACTCTTTCAAATCTGGTATAATTCTCATTGATGTATCCGACCATTTTGGAATCTTTTACGCTGAATCAGCAAATATGTCACTAGAGAATACAATGCCAACTCTATCTAGGAAAATAAACACTAGCAGTATCGAATATTTCAAGGTATTATTGTCCCAGTGTGATTTTGCTCCAGTTATGGAATCCAACTGTCCCAATGCTGCCTATGAACACTTTTTAAATATTTTTCTGAATGCATTTGAATCGGCATTTCCTTTGCAACGTCAAAAACGGAATAAAAAATACATAAAGCGACAGCCTTGGATGACGAAAGGTCTTCTAATCTCAGCCAATAACAAGAATAAATTTTTCATGAAAGAATTAAGAAGTCCAACAGAATTTAATGTCAGAAATTACAAAAATTACTGTCGGGTGTTCAACAGAATTAGAAAACAGAGTAAAGCAATGTATTACGAAAACGTCCTCTTGGAAAATAAAAGTAATATGCGAAAAACGTAGCAAATTCTAACTAACGCTCTAAATAGAAACAAAAACAAAAGCAATTTACCTTCCTTTTTTAATCTGGGTGAAAAAAAGATAAATACACCGAACGAAATCGCTCATGAATTCAATAATTTCTTTGCAAATATAGGAAAGGAGACCTCAAAACAAATATCGAATCCACGCAAATCTTTCTCCGAATTCATGAAATACCCACTCCCAGATAATATGTTTATTTTACCAACGTCGTTCCAGGAAATTATCAATACAGTAACCAAAATGAAGCCTAAAGCAAGTCAGGATTGTGAAAATATTTCATCCATTATCCTTAAACATTCGATAGATTCGGTTGCCAACCCCCTTGCACATATCATGAACATTTCACTCAGTCAGGGAATAGTTCCTGACAGAATGAAAATTGCAAAAGTAATCCCAATCTTTAAATCAGGTGATGAAAATAACTTCACAAACTATAGACCAATAAGTATTCTCCCTGTCTTTTCAAAGATTTTAGAAAAACTGATGTTTGTTAGACTGATAAAATTTCTCAATAAATTCGATATTCTCTATCACCACCAATATGGTTTTAGGAAGCAGCATAGCACACTACATCTAATTATGCAACTGTTAAAACATGTTGCTATAGAAAATAACAAAGTCAGTAAGGACACCACTTTAGGTATTTTTCTTGACCTTTTCAAAGCCTTTGATACAATAAGCCACGACATCCTCCTTCAAAAACTTGAACACTATGGAATAAGAGGTATCGCTTTAAGTTGGTTCAAAAGCTATCTGAAGAACAGGAATCAGTATGTATCGTTTGGTGTTAGCAACTCTAATCTAACTGAACTGACATGTGGAGTTCCACAAGGTTCTATATTGGGCCCTATTTTATTTCTAATATACATCAATGACATAAGTAATTCAACTACATTAAATATCTTGTCGTTTGCCGATGACACAGAAGCATACAAGTCTGGAGCGGAGATAACTGTCCTAGTCTCAGATTTTAATGAGGAATTAAAAAATATATTTGACTGGTGCACAGCCAACCACCTAGTCCTGAACGAAAAGAAAACGAAATACATGTTACTTAATCCAAGTCACAGAGGTAGGAATGTTACTCATCAGAATGTCTATATAAACAACCGGGTAATCTGCAAGGTTGGTAGTGGAGAAAGTGAGAAATCCTTAAAGTTTCTTGGTATAAATATTGATGACAACTTATCGTACAACGCCCACATATCTCAACTCTGCACAAAAGTTGGACTTGCCAACTTCGTTCTAAATAAAGTTAAAAAGTTTCTCCCTCATACTGTTATGAAAACGTTATATTTCACACTGATACAGAGCCATTTCATCTATGGAATTCCGTTATGGGGTGCGTCAAAAGCTTGTGATCGTCTTAAAAAACTGCAGAAACGAGCACTACGAATAATAAATAATAAGAAATACAATGCCCACACTGACCCCCTATTTATCAAAGATAGTATATTGAAGTTAAAAGATTTATGCAAATTACACGCCTTATTATTTATGTTTGATTGGCATAATGGAAACCTCCCGGTTTCATTTGCAAACTTCTTCGCAATTGTGAATAACCAACCCAACATAATTACTCGCCAGGCTGGTCTCTTACGCACTCACAAAACCAGAACCAAAACCCTGGATAAATTACCCGTCTTTGCGCTACCAAGGCTATGGAATGAGTTAGAAAGAGATATCAAAAATACAGAGAATAGGAAAGAATTCAAGAAAAAGTTAACAACAATATTTTTCTCCTCTTACTCCGAAAACATTTCCTGTTCGAACCCTTATTGTCCGGATTGTATAAACTAAAATGTATCCCTTTTCCAACGTGGATAGCCGAGACATTTGTCATAAGAAAATTCTTGAATAACTAACTAATCTTATTTTTTCGTTTTGGAGACAAAGCTCGAGTGTCTTCATTGGGGCGAGCTCAAGGAGATCGCCCCAAGGGAGGACCGTGGGCTGTGGTTTTGAAACAAGGTGTGAAAACAAAATAAAATTTGAATAACGACTTCTATGAATGGCTGTGGGTGGTTTCGGCGGTTATGTTAGTAAAGGGTTAACTATAAAATCACGTGTTGTCTTTGACAGTAATCGTTGTCTGGTATTCTCGTCCATGTCGCCTCACCTTCTGCTCCCACCAACCATTTCGTAGATTTACTCATACTATTACTACCTCCAAGCTAATGGGAGGAACGGTGTCAGCAGAATCAAGGGAGCGACATTTCGCAGTTGATCATCAGCGACACTACGCACGCATGCTGGAATGAGACCAAATCAAGACATAATAACTGGAATCCACAATGTTGCTGTGTAATACCAATTTCTTTCTCTTTCTTTTGCTGATCTTTCTTTCTCTTTTTCTTTTACATCTCTCAGGGAAAGGCAGGAAGACAGCCAATCTGGCTATGCCTTCCCCTGCCAGTATACAATGCTTTAATTATTGGGATTTTGTATTTATATGTACTATAAGAAATATATTTTTGTGTTGAAATTCCAATATGTTAACTCCATGTACTATATGTATACATTGTTATATTTTAGTATACTGGCAAATAAAATATCAGAATCATTGGCATAATGTATGCTGCTGTATCTTGCCTTGCGCTGGTTTTCATTTGACTATGTATTGCTTAATATCTTACCTCCTACAAGTATCTGTGAATTTCATTGGTTCAAAGACGTCACATGCATGCTGCATATAAAACCATATACAGCCTGTCAACACCAATATACTCTGACAGCTATGGGTAATCTCCCCTTTGGTCATTGATTATTCAAAATGGCGGCAGCTGATAAATACTTCAAGTTGAAAGATTAAGTGTTGGAAGCACATAATTGGCCTGAAGTGCAGGTTAGGCAATTTAAAAGGCTCCATATTCTGTGGATGTGTGTCATGTTACCTTCGAAATGAAACTGCTTGGTATGTATGAATTTGCCTTGTCACAATTTACGGGAGAGTGCCGGAGGGCACTCTCCCATAAATTGTAACAAGGCAAAGACACTTGAACACATTGTGAGAATTCTCTCATTTAATTTTGATCGCCTTTGTTATTAGTTCTGTGCATCGATGCAGTCGGTAAGATATATTCGTTACACAGTTTGTTGGTGGCCTAATATGGTATATATGGTGTCAGTTAATTTCATATTGGACGTTCGCTCTCGTCCAATTTGGAATTAACTGACACCATATATACCATATTAGGCCACCAACAAACTGTGTAGCTAATAATGTATGCAATTGACAAACTTCAAATAAAAATATTTTTTAAACTAAATCCTTTCATTGAGTTTCTCGAGTTTCAAGAGATGTTCCTGTAATAATATCCCGTACTGATGACAGTCTATATTTTCTCTTTTCCTTTTGAATTCATTGTGATTTTTCATATTTTCATGAAGTAATTGACTACTCAGTAAATTTGTGGGGTAGGCCAATCAACATTTCCAATGTGCAGCCATAAGGCTACACACTGACAATATTCACCGATCTGTCACCAAATAATGAATATACATGTCGGCTCTTCCAATTGGTGCCATTGAATTGACACGGAAAAGGCTGTCAAGGTTCACAGAAATATTAAAACATGGCCTTTTATCTAACTGTCAGTGGATCTTTGAAATCCGGAAAGCCCTTGTTCTTGTTTTTGCGCACAGGTTTTTTTTTATCTTATAGAATATTATCTTTGGAACAATGGAATTATCAAAATGTTAAAAACAAAGACGTACTATTCTCTAATTATCCTGCGCTTATTTATCGAGTTGTGAAAAAGCAAACCTCAGATCGAAAATAACATCGCGTGACAATCACTTTATGAGAAATGAAACAACAGAAATGAAAGCTGACAGAAGCTAGGACGTTGTGACTATTAGCAAAATTAATTAGCTTTATCGGTTTCTACCTCAATGGTCCAGAACATTGATCTCTGCACAGATGTGGCGGTTATAGTTCTTTGGCCTCGCGGAGGAAAAACTGGAAAACGGGTTCATATAAATGCCATTTCCTTAATTTCGAGGTTTAAAGAACGCAAAAATTGTTTTTGTGTATGTATGAAGGTGTGAGTGATGGAGTCTGTAGAACAAGTACAATAGGGTTTAGGGTTCCCACAAACATTTCCTTTGCTTTCTCCGAGTCCACGCAGAGAAAACATATAGAATATACCCATAGTAGCTTGGTGTACCAAATGTTCACCACGAGTGGTGAAGTGGTGTTAACCGCAAGCCTTTGGCGCGCGGTTAACATCACTTCACCGCGAGTGGTGAACATTTGGTACACCAAGCTACTTTGGGTATATGTTATTTATACCATGATCGTGGAAAAAGAAGCCGAGCCTTTTTCGTTTTAATAACATGATAACATACTATTTCGAGTTATGATGCTTTAGTAGCATGGGGCAATGCATCTCGGGGGTTCTCTCCGGGTACTCCGGCTTCCTCCACCCGTAAAACTGTCACGATCACAATTAGCCATTGTACATAAGTATGTGACCTTAAACATCAATAAATAAATATATATAAATAAATGAGGCACTGCATGTTTGTTAATTTTTGGCATCTTATGAGGTAAACCCATTTAAAAACGTAATAAATAAATGCCACTTTCATTTCACTCTTCGCGAGGCGACGTGCGATATATTTAGACAAGTTTGCATTCAGATCGACGTCACCAAAGATAAGCTTGGATGTAGTTCTACTGTAGGTGTAAATTTTTACTCTTGAAATCCCACTGCTGGCGTGTTCACCACAGTTGGTATGTAAAGCTAAAATTTATGTCATAGGCTTTTCATATATAGTAGAACAGGTAATCATGGTATAAAATGGGTAAGGGTTTGTCTTCACGATTTTGTGGGGATTTGTTTGTCACTGAGAACAAAAAACCCCCAAGTTTTCACAGACACTGTTATATAAGGCGATTGGTGTGTGCGTGTATGTTGGGGGAGGGTGTGTGTGTTGAGGTGGGGGTATTATTGGACGATTTATGTCGGAGGACAGTTATTGGAGGATAGCTATCTGTAGATAGTTCTGGCTCCTAGCTCCTGTTTGGCCCCTCCAAGAACATCTGATGTCCTTCATAGCTACCAAACCACAACTATTGACTTGTTCGTGGTCACTACTATCCTATTATGAGTTTCCACTATCTTTGTTTAGTGCTACAGTTTCCTACCACTACTCATGGCCCCTACCCCTTTATGAACCTTTTAGAAACATTTGGTTTGCAACAACATGTCACAAGGCCTACCCATACCGCTGGACACACACCAGACCTTATCATCACAACATTTCGAAAACTCAATCAAACTGACATTAACAAGCTTAAATGTGGCATTGAAAAATCAGATTTATGTAATTCTCAGTGTTCTGCCTGGATGATCTGGCGAAATCATACAACAGCACATTGTTCCATCTACATGATGAGCATGCTCCTCTGAAAATAAAAATATTTATTATTCGACCAAGTATACCCTGGTTTACCAACAAACTGAGAATTCTGAAAGCTAATCGTCGAAAGCAAGAGCGGAAAAGATCTAAATCTTACAAAGAGGAAGAAGCATATCAGAATATTCATAACCAGTTCTCCTACAAGCTAAAAGATGCCAGAAAATCTGAAGTTGTGTGTTGAAGCTTGTAATGGTGACAGCAAAAACTGTTTAAAGTTGTTAAAAGTCTGTGTTCAGAAAAACAAAGTGTGTCATTACCACCACACGATGATCCATCGAAGCCAGCTGGTCAATTTGGCGAGTTCTTCATTAAAAAAATAAAATTAATTAGGAAAAAAATCACAACATAGCAGTAGACAAAATTGACATCAAACAGAGACCATCAGAAAAAGAACTTTCAACTTTTCGACCTTTAGAAATCCATGATGTAACCAAATTAATAAAAGAATCCTCAAATGAACTCGACCCAATGCCAACATCTATTATTAAATCATGTGTAGACTCTTTGGCTCCTGTAATCACAAAAAATGATCCACATGTCTCTGCTAGAAGGATATGTGTCTGATGTGTGGAAAATCGCGATTGTGAACCCTCTTCTGAAGAAACAAGGTGCATAACTTGTGTTTAAAAACTTCCGGCTAGTGAGTAACTTACCATTCGTTTCTAAGCTGTGTGAAAAAGCTGTCATTAACCAGTTGATGTTACAGAGTGATATGCAAGTTCCATTACCGTCCAACACATCTGGATTCAGAAAATTTCACTCAACTGAAACGACAGTACTCAAGGTTCAGAATGACATCCTGCTTAATATGGAGCCTGGAAGGGTAACCTAACCTTGCTTGTTCTTTTAGACCTTAGTGCTGCTTTTGACTCTGTTTGTCGAAAAAATCTGCTGGAGACAATGAACTCAGATTTTGGACTTAGTGGTGTAGCCTCTAGCTGGCTATCATCATACCTGAAGAACAGAGTTCAACAGATAGCAGCGCGTATCAATAAACGGAAACCTGCCAAAAGACTTCCATCTGGAATGTGGAGTCCCACGGGGCAATTGCCATGGTCCTGTTCTGTTTCTATTCTATAATTAAAAATGTTCGCCATCATTGAATCGCACCTGCCTGACGTTCATGGTTATGCTGATGACACACAGATCTACTTTTCTTTTCGTCCATCAACCAAGGATCAAACTAAAGCTAAAAAAAATATTGAATCATGTATTTCGGACATTCGCACTTGGATAATTTCAAACAAATTAATGATAAATGATAATAAGACTGAATTCCTAATAATTGGTTCACGTCAGCAACTCAATAAAATTGACATCAACACAGTGAAGGTAGGAGATTCCACCACCAGGACAAGTGACGGTGTACGTAATCTTGGTGTCTTCTTCGACTCAAACATGTCTGTGGACATACATGTTACAAACATGTGCAGCAAGGCTTTCAGAGGTCTATACAAAATTAAACAGATAAGACAGTTCATTACAAAAGACTCCACAAAAACTCTAGTTTATGCCTTTGTAACTTCACATTTGAATTATTGTAATGTCGTGATGTTCAACCTTCCACAATACCAGTACTCTCGCCTGCAGAAAATATTAAATGCATCAGACCGAGTAGCATGTAAAGTGAGTATCTCGATCTCAAACATCACTCCTGTTTTGATGGATTGCTCTGGCTGCCAGTAAAATACACAATGATTTTCAAAATTTTATTATTAGTTTTCAAGGCACAAAATAATGTCACCAGCCTACGTAGAAGAACTCATCAATACAAAGAATATGTGTCAATACAACCTGAGGTCTGATAGTAATATGCTACTACATGTTAAAAAAAAATAGGTGTAAGACATTTGGAGATAGGTCATTCTCATTTGCTGGTCCTCACTTGTGGAATAAGTTACCTGATCATCTAAAAAGACTGTCAAATGCCAACAATTTCAAGAAAGATCTCAAAACCAATCTATTTCAAAAAGCCTAAACGTGATGTTGTGGACTGTAAAATACTGTATATATTGTGTTTGTATATTTGCACGAACTCAGTAACAAGCAGAACACCTTAAAATATGGTTCTTTATTCACTGAGGTATAATTGTGGCGCTATATAAATGGGTATATTATTATTATTATTATTATTATTATTATTAGTCTTACCGTCCCTGGTCTACATGTGCATTAACACGACCAGCTATCTCTCTCACTATATTAATGTAGCTACTGCAATGTACTGCTACTATTGCTTTCTACCCTACACCGAGTCTGGTTTCTTCCCCACTACACTACATCCGATGGTATACCCCTTTTTAGCGTATTGTACATGCAGTTAGTGCACCCGTTTTCCGATTCTCTTAGATGGAGCGAAAAAAAGATCTCATTGTGACTCCACCACAGCTCCAGCAAGGCTCTCCCCACGCGCCCACAAGGCTTCATCAAAGCTCCTGGTAATGAGGTCCGATTCGTCCCTAGTAAACGACTTGTGCGGATTAGCATCCTTAGCACGGAGAGAGAGAGGGTAAAGTACATTCAGTTTTTGAGTAGGCAGGGAATGTATGCTCCCACCACTGCGTTCTGCTGAGGTGGTTAATATGCCTCTGAGGTGAGTATACGGTATATTTTGTTGTGGACCTTTTAAGAGCCGAGAACACCCAAACTTCGACTTCTTAAATGCTGCTGAATAGTGATTACCGAGTCGAATGTTTAGGGTTCCAAATGCGGCTGCCTCCCCATTATGGCATTTTTAAGGTTCTAAATGTTATCTCCTTTCATTGAAGGATAGAATTCCGTACTTTTGTAGTCATCTTGCGGTCAATATTGGATCACCTGATACTTGCACATGATGCTAAATGTTAATTTTCGAGTTGGAATAAAAGAAGACATGTCCAGTAGCGAACGTGAGGTATGGCAGGAATTTTCTTCAGATGTTTGCTGTGTCAAATTATCATGGATGAGTAGCATTAGTGTGGCCGATTATTAAACCACTTATATACTAATGGAAAAAAAGAAACACAAGTTTGTTTCTGTGGTAAATATTTCAAATTTGTTCTGGATAATTATTTCATTGTTTGGACTTTGATGTTATTTCTTCATTACTGGTTAAAGTTTGACGAGTTTTGTTGTCTTAACATGGACGGATTTTCCTTGGATAACGTTCAAAGGTGGGTACCCTACACCATTTTCTGATCAAAATCAGTCGCGGGTGTGCCCACCTCGGGCTTCAGTCGCTGCCCTAACTCTCCTTACCATTGACTCCATCAAGATGTTATGGTCCGTTGTGGGGTGTTACTCCACTCCAGAAGAAGGGCCTGCGTGAGCTGAGCAACGTTGTTTGGGACGATGACGCGCTTCTTGACCCTCCGGTCTAGCTCGTCCCACAAAAGCTCGATTAGGACAAATCTGGACTGCAGGGTAGCCAATCGAGAACTGGGACATTGTTTTTGTTGAGGAAAGTCACGACAAACCTTAGCAACGTGCGGTCTCGCATTATCCTGCAGCAAAGTAAGTGGAAGGACGTGAGGCATGAAGGCCTAATCCCGATATCTTACGGCTGTAAGATTGCCATGGATGACCACGAAAGGTGTTTTCACGCCATGAGAACCCCCCCCCCCCCCCCACACACACCATAGCAGACGTTTGCCTCAACACACACGTCAGAATATCGCTAACCTCGACGTCGATAGCAAAGTTGTCGTCCATCTGAACTGTAAAGCGTGAACCGAGACTCATCAGTGAATAAGACACCAGTGGCCCAAGTGAAACCGATTTGGTGCATGTATCAGCAGCCATTGCAATCGACGTTGACGTCGCCTGGGTGTAAGTTGCGGACAAACGTTGGGACGTCGTGGCTTTTAATTGAACTCCCGCAATCGATTCCTAACCGCTCTTGGACACACTCGGCGACCATGCGTGCCTACAACCTGGCTCGCCATCTCCGTCGCCGTCTGAAATCGCTTACGGTGGTGTGAGAGATTAGGTTTCCGCTCCTGAGATGGCCAGCTAGACTTTCTATGGCTCTGAGATGTCCAACCAAACGAGCTATCGTTGACTAATGGACCCCAAATTGCTGGGCGACGAGACATTGCGATTGGCCCTGCATAATTGGAGCATTTGCCCTACACCCGTCAACTTCAGACAATCGTGGCATTTTAATTTTCAATCGAGTTGAAATGAAATGTTGTGCAACCTTTGTGTACTGTTCTAAATGTGGTATGGTTTTCAAGCCCATAGCACGTGGGAGTGCCCTGGATGCACGCTTGCCGAATAATCTGTTGAAAGTATGCAGCGTCGCGCGTGGTCATAGTTGACTGAATTTTAACCAAAGACTCTTCGGACAGTACACTGAGGTACTGACTTCATTTGGTCTACGGATAAAAACATTATATTACCAAAACTGAACTTGCGTTTTTTTCCATCAGTAAATTATTAGGTAAAATACTGTGCTGTGAGCAACATGACCATATACCTCATAGTACCACTGTTGAGCCTCAATGCTAGCTGACAGTAAGACCATTCTCCTGCACAAACTAGGGAGGTTGTGTTACTTTTCCGCCTTCCCTGTTTTTACTACTCCAGTCATGCTTTTTCGACTCAACGAAATTCCCGCCTTTTTGAATATCAACAACTAACGCGCGATCTCGACGAAGCGAGATCGCACGTTAGTTGCAGCTATTTAATTTGGAGGGAACCCATTTAAGATGGAAACAGCATGCTTTCTATTATATGTGTATGCTATAGGCGCTATTATCCGTAGATACGCTGATGGGCATGCCTTGATGATATCATTAGAATATCGGTCACTTTTCCAGCTTCTTCTGTAACTAATATGTAACGTACTCGAAATCAGCCGTGCATGACCCTGAGAGTCCAACCTGAGTACCACAGATTTCCATTTGTATCGCAGACTGTGCCTGACATCAATCGGCAGAATGCGTACGTTGTGGCCGACACAACTACGACAGTTGTATCCGTTTGATAGAATGGGGATCGGAAACAGCAACGTCCCGAACACTTTTCCAGTCTTACACATACATGTAAGGTGCAGAAGCTCTCGAGTAAACAAAACATGGTTGGCATTCAACTATTTCTGTCACTGTCTGTCGCCCCTGGCGGAATGGTATTTGATGAGCGTGACTCGGGGACTTTAATAACTTTTCTCGCAAGGAAGTAGATGATCACTTAAAATTAAAAGAGGGAGTCGATATCTGAAACGACAATCCAGACGATGTCCTCTTTGAAAATCAGTTATTTGATGAAAAATTAATCAAAATTGATCTCAAGAAATCATTGGTAAAAAAATCCATGCAATTTCCAGGTGAAAAGTTGGATAAATTTGTCTAAATTCTACTTATTTCAATGGCAAGAGCTTTCGTGTTCTGGGCAGGACTATCCGCCTGCAGCATACAAGGAGTTAATTGAATTGTCTTGAAAAATGGGTGCACCATCAAGTATTCTCTGACATCAAACTTTATAGTTTAAAAATCAACCTGCACACCCGAGAAATCATGAAACTGAATATTTCGAAGAAAAATGTTTTCGTTTATCATTGTCTGTTTACAGCAACAAATGTCCCCACCGAAAGTTGATGGAAGAGGAAGAACTGTGCCATAAATTCTGTTAATTAGCAATGATCGTTAACGCAATTCAGTTGTATAAAATTCATGGGTCCAAAGTACGTGCATACTGTACGCTGAGAGAGCATTTCGAAAAGACAGACAGAGTGGTGTTTCCTTCCATCAATAATGAAACATGTCAAAAAGCACACGATGCCTAGGCTAAGTTTCAGCAAAGCTAATTCAAGTTTGAACACAAACATCTTTTGACTAAAACAAAAATCATGGACTTATTTTGCCTTGTCTCGTAATTTCTGTTGGATTATCTAGTTACTAGTGGTTAGTAACTGCATCCGCTGGCTATTGCAGCTCTATGACAAAATTAATAGCACATTAATTTTTTTTAATGACATATTTTTTTTAATTAAACACAAAAAACAAAAGCCTGAGTTACACATTTATTAACAAAATGGACGAGTAAAACATATAATAAGCATCAGTTACTCCAATTCGATCAGATGATGGTTTCCCAGTAGAGCTTGGCGGTTTTGATTCTGCATATTCGATTTCGGTTTCTGTTGAGTTTCAGGAGAAAAAAAGGTTTCGGTTCAGTTTTTCTATGCGTCAAACCTTACAGTAAACAGTTCGGTTTATACGACATCACTAGTCTCCCAAAAGCTCTGTTTGTAAGGTTCTCCATTGGGATCTGGCTAAATTTTCTTTAATCAACTTTCTAGTTATAGGGGACCAGTCACAATGCCCAATGAATCAGAAAATACTGCGATGCCGCTCTCAAATTTTCTATTTTACAAGGACCCCCCCCCCCCCCCCCACACACCCACACACACACTCACTTTTCGCAGCCACAGACCCTCTGCAATAGAAACTCTGCCGAGTATCTCATTGCCCTCTGCCTCCGCGTTTTGGTGAAATAACGAATTATAATCTTCAAAATACCTCTTACTTTATCCGAGAACCGGTGCGCAGAACCGGTGCGCACTGAAGTCACGGAAGGTCCGTTCTTCCAGTATCCGTTTCTAATTGGAAAAAAATACTTAATGAAATGGTGAGAAACGACGCTCCTGAAAATTTAAAAAAACAGATTGCCCCGATAAATGTTGGACCACCGAAGTTTTTCAGCACGCGAAATGGAAAACAAAATGTTATTCCCTGCAAAAGGCTGTTAGAAATGAAGTGGCTACTAAACTGGCTAAGTATAACGTAGCTCATCCAGATCAACTCGTGTATGGCGATATAAATGTACCAAGTGCAGAAAAGGTCATAACTGTTCATACTCATCATTCAAATAAGAATTGAAATGAATTTTGTGTCGCTTTATATGAATGTAAAATGGGCGCGTAATCTTGTATGAAGTGCGTTTTGGGCGATAAACAGTTCATTTCAATTATTATAATTTAATTCAGAGTGGTTAATTGTATTATAAGTAATATTACCAGGCCGAGGCCTCCCTCATTTATATAACTGCAATCATAACAAATGTTTGCACACGTCTGTTTTATTCTTTTCAACACAGGCGAATACACGCGGTCTCGAATACTGAAGACAATCAGTGTGAACAATGGTGAATGCATCTCGTACTTCCCTCACTTCAATTGCTCTGCACTCTAACTCAGGTAAATGTTCTGCATTTTCCATCTTACATTTAGAGGCGGCGGAAGCTGTATGAAAGTGGGGATGGGGTTGGTATACAAATTACAAAGATTAGTAAACGTATTGGGAGAGAAAGGTTACAAAAGTATATCGGCAAATGTACACTTACTCGCCAGTGTCTCCTTCAGATGCGCACGCCGATGTATGGTCACTGTCTGGTCTATGTCTTCTACTTAAATCATCTTGGAAGATGCGAAGTAGAACAGAAAGACCGAAGCGGCTGAAGGTGGGTTCTTTGGTCAAAGGCAACTAAATCTTTGGATTTGCAAATAACATATTACAGGAATGCCTGCATGCATATTAACACATTTGCATGCCCCCCATTTTAACTCATCCTGTAACCGCGAAATATATCTGTGAAAAAGCGGTTTCACTGCCTTTCTTACATACTGGAGATACCCCTTTACCCCCCTCCCCTCATCTTCTATCATTTACCCTCTCCTAATGCTTAACCAATTCTACTGCAATGTTGACCTGGTCATCATTTCTTTTGTCTGCTACTGTAATAATCTGCGCGATTGTGGCTTTTTTTACCCAATACAGTACAGTCACCGTGGACTGGTCGTAATCCACGCGTGGGCAATGGTGTCCACGCATGCGCTTACCAGGTAATAAAAATCATCATCTGCAAAAATTTAATTTATGAAGCATCAGGCTCTTCCCGGTGTTTAATTACATTTTACATTTTACATTTTTGATGATTATTTATATAATTAGTATTTGGAATCTAATATTACTGCGCCAGTGGAAATATTGCCCACCCGCGGAAAGTGACCAGTCCACGGCGACCGTACTGAACATTAGAACTTGAGCCTCCTGCTTTTCTTAATATTCTGATTAGATTACTATTCTGCTCTTCCTATGTCTGTCCTTAATTATATTAACCCTTTTTCTTGCTTCTTCACAAACATTTTTTGACCTTTTTTAGTGACTGTATCATTCACCCCTTGAAGTTTTCTATTTCCTGTGAATGTAGCACATTTCTTCTTCCATTTTCGTTTTGAGTTCATTATTTACTCTATGTCCTAAATCCTTTGTCGACACTCTAATTCTCCCATGCATTCCCTCCCTCCCAGCATCAGGTAGTCTTCGCCCCATTAAATCGGCTACATGTAGCTCCCCAACGTCAAATATAAACAAATAAACAAAGAAGAAAAAACCCTCTTTACATGACCACTCCTGGAGTCGCAACAATTGTCATTGTTTGGAAACTATGTTTTTTAAATGGAACGTTTTGAGTAAACATTCAGCTTTACAAATGACACCATTAAATTACATAAATACTACATACAATTGACTCGTTAAGTGCAGACTGTCGATGGTAATTAAGTAAATTATCTATTATTATCTGAGTGCTGAACATATGTACCATATTGAAAATAGCCGTTCTTCCGATTCAGTCTGAGATGTTAAATGAGTCATTAGTATAGATAAAAACGGATGGATGCCCATACACCACGGCCCCCTCCCAATTGCATACACACCAGGAATTTTCTTGTAGAGAAACACATTCTGGAATGATTGACCATTCACTCTTAAATGATTGTCCGTTCAGGCATAATAAAACATCTTATATTAAAACGGTGTTAAGGGTATGGAATTTGGTTTTGCAAACCACCCTTAGTGCCATTTGCCGAAACTTTTAATGCCTCGTTTTACAATTTAGAAAGCTATGTACAACACTCAAGTGGGTTATTTGATTTTGGTTATCATGGCGAAATATGGTGATTGTAGTGGGTTATTGCTGTTTGTTTTTGTCTTAAAATTGGGAAAGTACAAACCCTCACTCAGTCCACAGTGGCGATGATGATATAGGGACAGTGGCAACCAGATTCGCCACCATGCTTCAGGTGTGGTCATCTATTGGGAGTGCGCGACGGGAATGGGCGTGGTAGCTTTCCCGTTAGTGTGTGTGTGTGGGGGGGGGGGGGCGGAGCGTCGTGGTGCGTGTATGGCGGCTCCCCAATCCGGATTACCTGCATGGGCATGGTCAAGGGTTAATTATGTGTTGGTGGAAACATCCGTATTGCGACGGGGATACCCCTAAAAAATCCCCCATTCCTCTACCAGGGGAACGGACCTAAGGATACACTCCTCTTCCGTGGGCTACTACTACCCTACATACCCCCACTCCACGCTCCATACCATTAAGAGCTGCACTAATGTACACCGTAAAAGCGCATCACACCCTCTGATGATCAGGCCTAACCAACGCCTCAACGATCCCCACCCCGGATGGAATGCTTTACCTTTCCAGCTCACACCCAGTTTGAAATCCCAATGGAACACCAATATGAGGTTTACAACAACGTCCGTGTACTTCAAAACACTCCCTTCGCAGGTCAACCTGACACAACTGACAATTATATCCTTGACCTTTTGAAGTTCTACCTACCTATACATTAGTTGGCGTTTACAACGACGTCCGCGCTTTCAAACCTCACATGCAAATTCTGTCACTGCTTTCCGGAAGTCAGTCTTAAGCATTACCAATTTACCGATCCTTGCTATCACTTCCGTGCTCATTACCGTGCTATCATACCGTGCTATAATTACACCTAGTTGACTTTATGATATTATGCACATGCTCCCTCTACCACGTCCGCAAGATACAAATATATACCGAAATTTTTCTAACGGATTTCATTACCTATCCAAACATGAGACCTAACAGAACCTCACGCAACTCTCACTCCAAACAACGGCAGGCGGCTCGACCGTACCAGGCTACCTCCAACAGCAGAAGAATTACCCTGCCTGCTCTTGATCTCGCAAAACCTAGGGAAGAAGCGCTCAAGGACCATAGAACCAGGCATGCGCTTGACTGGATAACCTACATCCAGTCCCCGGAGTGGACTTATACCATCCGTCCACCCTTCACTTCTGGAATCCCAGACCAGTATGGACTCGACCAGCAACTCCGGGAATTGGTCACCACACATACCCAGAGCGTTAGAAAAGCTATAATCCACCACATAGACCAATGAGCAGCCAAGCCCCCATCTGACTTGGCTGCTCCAGCTTATGATGATCAGCGAATCGCTGACATGGCTGCCAAAATTTCACTCATGGTAGCAAAACAGCTATTACAGGACGACACCAAACCAGCCGTCGAGCAAACAAACACGGAAAAACAGGAAGCATGGTTGTAGAACCACTCTACACCAACAAATGGCCTTTTTCAGGGCCGACCACATTATTCAAAAGAGTACTAGCCTTACAAATGCACATCTACCTTTACCTGAAAGGTACAGCCAAAAACAAGCACCCTTGAAGGAGCACAGACCAAACCCAAACAATACCACCCTACCGGCATGTTGTTCCCATAAAAATCGCACACCGTCACAACCAGTGCATTACAAACAATCGTCTTCCTCGGTATGAACCCATACTATGAGGGTCGTAAGTACCACGTGGGGCACAAATATTACAATTCGACCCCTCACCCTATCCCACCAAGGGTCTACCCGAACCGGCATTAATGGCACTTCTGCCATGCCCATCCATGCGTACAACACCCACGGGTACCCAACCTGTTACGACCAGCCTAACGTGCCACAACCTCTTGATTCCCATCGCTATACGGATGTTTCCACCAACACACAATTAACCCCTGACCCTGCCCATGCAGGTCTTCCGGATTGGGGAACCGTCATACACGCACCACGACGCTCCCTCACAGTAACGGGAAAGCTACCACGCCCATTCCCGTCTCGCACCCCCAGAGGATGACCACACCTGAAGCATGGTGGCGAATCTGGTTTCCACTGTCCCTATATCACCATACCTTCAACACGGTTCTATCTACCCACCAGCTACAACGGTAGAATATTTACTGGAAGACCCATACCAGTTCACCACAACACGCCCACAGAGGGCAGAAGAAAGCAAATCTGAGCTCACACACACCAGCTCTTGATGCTCGGATTAACACCCTACAATTACCATTAATTGACAAACCTTACTCATACTGCTATCACCACCCACACGAACATACGTGAATCTTACATCGGACTACCACACAGCCTTCTACCCACACGAATCCAATTTATGCAACATTACCACCGTAATACCACCAAACCCTGTATTTGTTTGTTTGATAAGGTCGTACTGGCCGAAACCTTGGTTACACTTCGCGGAAGCTAATTCCGGACAAATACCACCAATTAGTTGAAACCACCACCTCCACCATGTAAGAGTTACAACTTAATGACACACGGAGACTCATGTTTCGCGAGGCTGATGCACATTACAAATACCGCATCTACCAACAAGGCAATTCACAAAATGTCGTCCCCATAGATCTCTTTAACACCTTCAAAACAGATCTACACCTCACCGTTAACAAAACATTGAAATTTGAGAACGACGTGTCCTCTGACATTAACGCTCTAGCTCCCCCCACACTAACGCGAAAGCTACCACGCCCATTCCCGTCGCGCACCCCCAATAGATGACCACACCTGAAGCATGGTGGCGAATCTGGTTTCCACTGTCCCTACATCAACATATATGAACACGCAAGTGCATGAATAAGCTTACACGCACGCACGCACGCACGCACGCTCGCACGCACGCACGCACGCACGCACGCACGTACGCACGTACGCACGCACGCACGCACGCACGCACGCACGCACGCACCATCAAATCGTTGTTTACCAGTTTCCAAGATACTAATAGAGTAGCATTATTTGACCTCCGCATGATGGCACTGTTTCCTTTGGCCAATATTCAATACAGAGTCACGTTTGTTTGAATTTGATGGAGTTTCTGAATATAGAAAGGTCTATAAAATCTTTGATATCGTAACAAATTCATGTACATGTTTGAATATTGACCTTGGGGGGTATAGTGAATGCTCCCGTTTAGGAGAATATCGCTATTTAATATCTTAGTAGGCTCAACGTTGCATTTCTTTCAGTCAAGTGGAAAGAACAGTTGAAAAAGTAATGTCCCACAGTTTTCCGCTCACCACATCTACATAAGGATGTTACAGAGAGGTGATTGTTAAAGAGATGGTCGTTCAGGTTGCTGCATGATAGACGCAACATGCAGTGGAGAATCTATGCCTTTCGCAATTTGTCGTAATAAAAGTAGCTTGGAACAAGCTGTGTGTTTCGGTTGAGATATCTTGAGAAATTGGATATGGATTTATTTTAAGGGATTTCACTGGGTGATGTAGATGGTATAAAGAACCTTTGATGCGATTCAGTGAGGCAGATGGGAACTTTCAAATCCGTGTTACAATGCAAGTAGGAAGCGTGTGCTGCAGACAGCATTGTGCCGTGCAGGGGCATGGCGGTGATATATTCCGAAGTATTGTTTATGTTTGTGTTTTTTCGCGTCTTTTTTACAGAGGCTCCCAATCCGTCTCTGTGCAAAGACGAGCTCTGCTAACACTTCGCGTCGCGCCGGTTACAATTATTGCTGCTTCTAATTGGATTTGTTTTGGGCCACATGATATGGTTCCAGTGAGGGATCATATGATATTGTTTTGTTGAAATGTTTTGAAATATAATATTTTTTTTCTACTGCGGACTTTGCATATTACGCGGGCGGATGCGGCCGAATCGTTAGGCAAATTTTTTAAATAGAAACTGACAATTATCTTTCATAGTTTCCCTCATCAATTCTACAAACAGATGACTCAGAGTACGAGCCTGATATACTAACAAGCAATAACCGATATATCAGTAGATGCCCGTATGGGAAGAAATGTACGATTGGTATTATCCATGACAACGAATTAAATCAACCGCACTATTTTTACCTCTAAACTTAAGGAACTGAAGCAAAATATCTTGATAGTATGGCTAAATCAGAACTCCTAACTTCAACGGAAGATGCTATTTTGAAAAGGAAAGGGTGTTTTGGTGTGCACAGCCCAATTCCATTACAAAATAAAATATTTTTGTGGAATACAGTGTTCTAACAATCGAAAATTCAAAAACGCATGCTGAAAATGGTTCAAACTGAAGACGTTTCCGACCTAAATGCTTTCCGATGCCTGATAATACTTACATCTGTCAAGTTTATGCATACAAATGTTTTCGTAGCCACAGACTGTCAGCAATCAAGATGTCAGACTACTTCCGTCGGGTGTCAACCATCGCAGGGAGCCGGGATCGACAGTGTAGTATAAATAGTAAAAATAATCTGGTGACAAAACCAACTGACAAATCAAAAGAATGTTGAGTGTGTGAGCAATATATTTCAAATGACATGAACACAGCGGATTCCGCTTCTTGCGAAAACTCTGACGCTCCATGTACTTGTACACATAATTCCGCGGATGCAATGCTATAACACGCACAACCATAAACAGGAGACTACCATCTTTTAACTCAATGGACAAACATTCAGGTCGAGATCTGTATGGAAATATCGCGCTTGACAATTATAAAATATTCATTAATACATATTTTTCAAAACGTGAATCCAGCAAATTGTAGGAGAATCCATGCCATTGAAAAGAGATTAAAGACAAATTAAAGTTTGAGTTCCATTGTCAATACTTGCATGTACAATAAGAACGTTCGGCGTTAGGGATTTTCCTAATTTTAAATATTGTTAATTCCCGATTTTAAATATTGTTAATGTGTTTGTTTTGTTTCATATAATCCAGGTCTTATTCCAATTCCAGGTGTTGCGATATTTTGTAATAAATTTAAAATCCTCATTGCCAAATAGTAAACAAATTATTTCAACAGCCAATTGATCTGGTGTTGCATTCCGCCTCATTGACGAGATGAGATCGGCCAGATCATGAAAGAAGCCTGTGGCGTCTTGTTTGATTTGGCTTGTCTTATCTCATCATCTCGACAGAATATACAACCAGGATCACATCGTATCTGACAGTTTTATGAGCAGCGGAAACTATCTGAGTGCACAGTGTACTAACTCTACACAAGCATGCTTATTACCACTATAACGGAAGTACCTTAGGTCATTTTATACCATGATTACCTCTTCTACTATGTATAAAAACCCTATGACATAAATTTTAGTTTTACACACCAACCGTGGTGAACACGCCTGCAATTTGATTTCAGTAGTTAAAATTTGCACTTATAGTGGAACTACATCCAAGTTGACCTTTGGTGACCTCGCCTTGAATGCAAACTTGTCTAAATATATCACTCGTCGCCTCTTGAAGAGTGAAATGAAACCGGCAATTATTTATTACGTTTTTAAATAAGCTAACCTCATAAGATACCAAAAAACTAACAAACATACGTTGTCTCAATTAATAAAGCATCCATAACTCGAAATAGTTTGTAATTATATTATTAAAATGAAAAAGTCCCCGTAATTTGCGCGTTTCGTTTTCTATTTCGTTTTGGCGGTAAAATTGCCAGCGGAAGTACCGCCAACCGGCGCTCATGTAAACAATAACAGGTTTGCACGTGTAAATATTGATTTCTTTAACATTTAAACTCTTATTAATCTGACGATCATGGTATAAATAAGGTATACCCAAAGTAGCTTGGTGTACCAAATGTTCACCACACGTGGTGAAGTGGTGCTAACGGTGCGCCAAAGGCTCGCGGTTAACACCACTTCACCACTCGTGGTGAACATTTGGTACACCAAGCTACTATGGGTATGTTCTATATATCTCTAATTTCTTAGATATTAATACGCGATGACTGCTCATGTCATCATGTGATGTGCTGGACCGCTAATGGTATCTGCTTTCCAATAGCACCAGGCGGCCCGACACGTCATGTGAACGAATTATCTCCTCCCTGAGTCTTCTGTTTCCGCTTTGTAACTTCGGATGCCGCGCGGGATAAACAAATCTCACAGCAGTTATATCAGGTTCTTACGCCAATTAAAACCTTTCTACTGGAACACGGGACGTGACATAATGGTATAACACCGGTATAGATAGGTGTCATTCTGTGTTTGAAGCTGTGAAACTCCAATGGTGGATTTTTGCTTCGATTATTTCGTACATGGTTTTCAAAAACCGTTAAAAAGTAAATGCCGACAACTCATGAATATTGAAACTCATAACTTAAATGTTCATTTTCTATTCACTTTAAAATGCCAGTATATGTTTTGCTTAAATGACAAGTATGTTGAATAATTCTGGGATTTGAATAAACTATTTACTTGATGTTATTTTGAGGTTACTTAAATGTCTTTCCTTATTAGTTGTGATAAAAGTAATACCGTGACTTTCTCGAATATTACGATTCTATTGAAGGCCTGCCAGAAATGATTAACAGCCCTCTGTCTTATCTTCATCGAGACTTCATCTCGGGCCGCTTATAAGACGTCGGGCTGTTAATCAGATCTGTTAGGCCGCTAATGGACCGTAATGCCCTTGGAAATCATGTTCTTGTTATATTAGCAGTGGTTGAAGACAAGGGCACCGTCGACGTGCAGTCTGCCTTAGTACATAATATTCTGTAGAGAATACGTCCCCTGAGTTCCAATGTGTTCTATGTGCCAGTAGGCACACAAAACACATTGGAACTCAGGCGACGAATAGATAGCAAGGTAGCAAGCCGGTCGTAACATACTTCGAGAAGTGCGAGGAGATTGTGTAAGTAAAATGTTGCGAAATCGAGACGGAATCAAGACAAAACAAAACGAACAAAAATACATTCACATACAGAGTCAAAAAAGAAAGTATGATAGAAACAAACGTGAAGGATGAAATATAATAGTTCCAATGTTGCATGTTTGTGGACAAGAAGTCGTGCAAGGATTTAAATGACTTTTTGTTGTTGCCCACCCAACCGTATACAATTTTGCTACAAATTTCAAATTAGCACGTGCTGCCACTCGAGAATGTTAAATTGAATGGGTGACCGACGATTTTCTTTGTGTTATGTTGTGCTATTGAGCCTGGGTTATAAAGAAAACACGCCAGTTTTTGTCTTCTGACATTTTAAAAAATACCAAGGTTAACCGAAAATCAGAGGTTGCGTGCCATTGGTGTGCATGAGGCTGGGATACCTCCAGATGAGCTCGCTTCTGAGTTCGGAGTCACTGTGGCCACTTATTTACCGCCTCATTGGAAGGTATAGAACCACTGGATCTACTGCCGACCGACCGCGTTCAGGTCGACCAAGAGTTACGACCCCTGCACAAGACAGACACATCAGGACGTCTCACTTGCGGGGTGGCTTCCTTTGCGGCGACGAGGACAGCAGCAATTACTCCTGGTAGAACTAACAATATAATCAGTGCACAAACTGTGTACAACAGACTCGCAGAACACGGCATCCGAAGTATGGACCAATTCTTACCCAACGTCACCGTACCGTCAGAATGGAATGGGTGCGACAGCGTGTTCGCTGGACTCAGCAGCGTTGGAGCACAGTTCTTTTTAATGATGAATCACGATTTTGTCTACGGCGCGCTGATGGTAGGGCAAGAGTGTATCGCCGACGAGGAGAACAGTTTTTGTGATGCTTGCGTGCCGGAATGCGGCCGTTTCGGCGGGGGTAGTGTAATGGTTTGGGCAGGAATTTCCTTGCACCATCGAACGCAGTTGATCTTAATCGATGGCATGAATGGACAGCGATATAGGGACGAGCTGTTGTTGTCCCGTTGTTCAACGCTAACGTCGGATTGCAGTTATTCCAGTAAGACAATGCTCGATGTCACGTGGCGCGTATCTGTCGTGCCTTTCTTGAGGAGCAGAGCATCGAACTTCTTCTTCTGAACCCCACTTTCTCCAGATTTGTCGCCAATCGAGCATCTTTGGGATCAATTGGACCCTCGGGTACGACGTCATGATCTTCAGACGTTAG
This sequence comes from Pictodentalium vernedei, assembly GCA_031216915.1. Lineage (NCBI taxonomy): Eukaryota > Metazoa > Mollusca > Scaphopoda > Dentaliida > Dentaliidae > Pictodentalium > Pictodentalium vernedei. The sequence continues at coordinate 354,853,883 of CM062290.1, forward strand.
GCGATTTACGTAATGTTCTAAGGCAGGAATGGAACGCAGTACCACAGGGTGACACACCACAGGGTGACATCCAGGGACTTGTCAGGTCCATGCGCCGTCGATGTGCTGCCATCCAAGAGACAAACGGTGGACATACACGCTATTGACTGCATGTGTGAACTTTTTATTTCACCTCATGTCTGAATTGCGACGTCCTGACGTGACGCTGGCAACATTAAGAACATGGAATTATGCAAATTCATAAAGGTAGACTCGAAATATGAATTTACAATAATTTGTTTGGGATTAAAGTCGATAATACTAAAATAAATGCTCCTCGAAGTTTATTATACTTTCTTTTTTGATTCAGTATATTTGTAACATTTCATTTTCGGCAAGCGATTTTCGAGTGTGGATGTGAAGAATGTCCACTCTCTATTATAACTGATTCGCAATTCGTTCGAAATTCTATGTCCGCTTTTGAAATACCACTTCTGCAGCGAGGTGAAAATCGAATTCCCAAAGCTGTATAATCTCTCTAATGCACACATTTTATGACATGCTTTTGAAATTTTAAATGTAATTAACATAATGTATGAGGCTGAAAACTGCTAAATAAAATTACCCATCAATCTGTCTAGTAGAGTGGAACTCCAACGGGACGGGAGGTGGCCAGATCTAATATTCAAACTGCGGAAAAGATTAAAAATATGTATACACTCTGAATTAAAAAATCGACGAAAAATCTGTCACTTTCATCATGTGTCGGAAAACAATCGAATGCGTATCCACAACAAATTGCCTTGACAGACCGTTACAACCTAATGCCCTTGTAACATAATTGTTTAATAGGATGAGTAATTCGCCATGTCACATGATTAATTTAGTTCCACTCATGGGCTGACATTCATGGGCTCACTCCCAGTGAATAAAAATTAAAGCTAACACCCAGATACGTAAACTAACAACATTTTGTGAGGGGGTGGGGGTGCAGGATGTCGGTGCCCGACGGCTCAGCCTTATCGTCCAACTGTTTGAAACATAACTAAGTGCTTTTATCAAAGTCTTATACGCTACAAATATACTTTCCATTGATAAAATACTTACATGACAGGGAATTTATTAGAATTTTATGACAATGCTGTCAATTACACACCAGCTTGGTAAAGGTGCAAGACCATCTGGATGCTTTCGAAGGGTCATCATCATAAAAATCATTTGCTATTAGTTACTCACCCCATGGATGCGGGACGCGATCGATATACCGAGCTGGGCATTTATTGCACTTTTTAACATGCATGCTTAAATCAGTTGGGTTAAAAATCAATCCAAATTAACTGGGTTGAGTGAATTGGGTTCATATTCACTCAACCCAGTTGTTTTAGGTTGATTTGTAACCCAACTAATTTTAGGGTGTGTGTATACTTTTGTCGGTCAAGCAAAAGATGGTTGCTCAACCGAGTAATCCAAAGAGTGTGTGTGTATATTTTCGTCAGGCAAGCAAGGACATCTTCCCAACTTGGTATTTCATAATTTCTTGTCCAACCTCTGCCCGTCGAAATCCATGATCGAGAGATTTTTAAGGGGGTGACACACCCACACCCCAGAAGCTACACACCTGCTACATCAATATATAAAGTGATAACACCTAGCTCTGACACACAAACGCAAAGTTTATAACAACTTTGCACGCTCAGACAACCCCGATCTTCGTCAAAGCTGACCAACTATTCCAGCTGCTGGGCTAATTATATGATTGCTCATTCAGATAACTGAACACCTAAATGCCAAACACAACTATGCCGTGACACATTAGATAACTAATAAATAAATGTGTATAATGAAGGAAGAATGCATAAAGAAATAAACATATAAATAAAGAAGTAATTCAAAATAAAAACACAAATAAATAAAAAACAAATCCATTCTAGTAACTAGCTCCGACACAAACTTCCAGTCTTTTATTTGTGGCTGTTTTTTTAAAAATAATCTTTCATTTCTTTTATGAGAAAAAGGTTTGGCGAACAGGCTAGGCCTATCCTAACGCCTTACCTATACATGGCAGTGCTTTACAATTGTTAGTGCTGGTGCAGCTGTGCAAAAGTGACAGTAACACAATTTCACATATAAAGAAATAATCTTAACTAAATAAATAAGTGAATTAATTAATTAAAAATAAATAAGTAAATAAATAAATATCCACAGTAATACTCTGTTGTATCATAATTTTGTGCGAATCTCGAGCGACAATAGTGATGAAGGTCCCTTTTGCCGGCAGGATCCAAGAGTGAAGAAAATACAGGTGTTGCATACCGTGAAAATTCTGACCTCGTTCATAACCGACCAGCTGTTTCGGCTACTAGGCTGGGTTAGTTGACTGCTTGTTCAAATAATTTTAATGAACACATCAATTTGTACTAAGAAATCTGAGCACATAAATCAGTGATGCAACAGCTCCTTATTATGTCTTAAGATGATAAGTACAGGGACGTCATTAAGGGGGTTAGGGGTGTGAAATTCCCTATAAGTTTTCCAGTCGGAACCTTTTCGCCAGGATTGAAGCCAAGGATATCAATTTTCTCCTGGAAATAACCATGCACTTCGTTAACTGGCTGAGTGCTGGAAGTCGCCGTTATTAGAGATTTTAAAACAAATGTGAGGGTACCTGAGTAAAAGACTATGTGTTCCTTGCTTCTGTGTTTTATATTCAGTCAAACGCAAATAATATTTTGTTTATATAAATTTGTTCTATTTATTTATTGGGGTTTAACGACACTTTCGACAGCCAGGGTCTTCTCGTGTCGGTCAGTTTTACGGGTGGGGGAAGCCGGAGTACCTGGAGAGAACCACCGATCAACGTTGAGGAACTGTCAGAAAACCAACGCTCTAACTTCTCACAAACAGGATTAGCATTGGTTGAAGACAAGCGGACAGTCGACGTACAGTACGCCTTAGTACACAGCGCCACAGTGCACCCAAGTGGGCAATTAAGTGCCTTGCACATGTACACAATGGAGTTACCCCTGGCGGGGATCGAACCGTGGACCGATCGGTATGAAGTTCAATGCTGTACCACTGAGCCCCCACCCCCACCCCCGCTCCTTATTTGTTCTATTACAAATTATTGGAGAGTGCCCTTGGGCACTCTCCAATAATTTTTAATAAAACAAATTTTGAATAACAAATTCAGACCACCCAAAATTACCTAGCCTTCAACCACATAAGAGACTAGACTTGTTACTTGGACGTTTGTTACATACGCAGTCGGCTCTGCATTGGAGGTCTGTGGTGCCCGGTTCAGGCTCTTGGATAGTGTTGCGAAGTTCGCCCATAGGAGTTAATCCAGCTCGGGAGAAGAGCTACAGGCTCTTCTAAGCTCCGTTAAGCGTTAAGGGGAACTGTTTGGGTCATGATAGTTTTCATTGACAATTTCTTTTGGAATTTATTAACAGAATATAATAGAAACGAAACTACATGGAATTGTATTAACTGGCGATCAGGGTACAGAAGTACTTTGAGTTCCATCATAGGAGTGGACGCCAGATGTTCTGTTGACAATATTAGGCGTAACTTTGCATGCCAATATTGTCAACAAACAGTAATATTGTAGGATTTGTTGACAGATAGTACAAAGACATTCTGCAGTAGTTACTGGGATGGTATTGTTCGAACTGTCACCAAATATCAGGTGATGCTGAATTGCAGATTGTGCATTCCACTGAGACAGTCTGCCGGTTAACAGGCACTATTTGCATGTAAAGATTCCATGGACTGCATGCTGACTGACCGGCAGTCTGCATGGCAGTATAAAAGTCCAACAATGGCGACTGCCACGTCAGGGGAGTTTCCCTCAATTTTCCGCTTACTGATAGTCGCGTGATTGGGTATTGCATCAGAAAATTGGTGTATATAAGCATCATGTTGTCTCCTGGCTCATCACGCGAACGTTACCTTGTCGAAGTACTTGAGACGGATGCCGCCACAATATATTAAGGTAAGAACTTTGTCGTTTTGATTTTTGTTGTAAATTATTACCAGGAGATGACGACGGTCAGTCGATAAGTTCTTCATTAAAATTATAGATAATCGCTTGAACTCTTCGTTACGTTAAATCATTTCTGATACACGACAATATTCGTGAGGTTACGGAAAACTGAACATTATCTGGAACCTGTGTTTCAGATTCGTCTGTAAAATGTCTAAACGCCACGGGCTGGTGGAACTTCGCGGTTCTATCAGTTACACAACACTAGTCCCAGCCTACGATCGAAAATCCATAGGCACTTCGTTACTATAGCCAGTATGAAAAGGTTGGAATACCATAAGATGCGTGTTTAGCAAATAGAAAGGTACGTCACGACTGCTGCCTGTGTATTTTATTTGTTCACTGATGAATTTTGAAGAGGTCTTGGTTTGTTTTTAAATTACAATTCCGACTGACTGGTATTCCAACTGCGTCGTTGGAACTTGCGTTCGATGAAGACATGCCTTGATAATGTAGTTCGAATAATAGTCAGTCGGGACCTGAGTCATCGCAGTCGTAACATTGGTCATTTTCGCGCACCTACCCCCTCCCACACACCCACCCACCCACCCACCCATTCACCCACCCACCCACCCACCCGACAAGTGATGGATACCCCGTGTTGCCCTTGTGTGACTAACCGAATGACCACATCGACGAAAATACTTAAAGATCAATAAATAAAATAAAGAATCCGTCGATTGCGTGGGCTTTACATAACCTACAAAAATAATCCCCCGCAAGAAGTCACTTTTCTTAATTGTTTTACCTCAGTAACTAGGCTTTCCTGAAGTTAACCAGTATGTTGTATGTTAGATTTGATCTTTCTGTAAATATGTTACTTATGATCCTGTACTATTTCAGTTATTTTCTAGTCCTGTTTGTACATAGCAGAATCTCGCAAATATGTCATCTGCTCTCCCTATAAATTAACACGTTTTGCTTGAACCACAACTTTCCAAGCTACAGTTAAAACTAGGAGTCGAGTCATGAACTGTGCGCTTATCTAGGCTTAATTGCGCGTAGGAATTTCGCGCAATTGCAGTATCGAATGGCATCTGAAGCACGGCGGGTTCTCCTGGTTTCTCATAGCAAACACAGGTAATGTGTCTACCAATGGACCTCCGGGTTACTCGGAGGTCCATTGGCTGAAACATTGTTTGTGCAAGGCCATATGTACAGAATTTGATAACCTTACTGTGGTCATAACGCGTAGATTAACGCTCAGAGCGACGTGCTATTTGTGCGCATTTCATGACAGGACTTCCAGTCTTAACTGTATTAATTGTCATAGTTGCAGAAAATCTGAGTCTTACTCTATTTACCCGGGGTCCCTCAATACACTAGCTATCAGGTGATATTGAATCAAATCCTGGTTCCTCTTCCCTTCCCAAATCCCTACTCTTGCTCGAGCAATACAGATGTTCCTAATCTATTCCACTTAACACCCAAAACATAAAACCTGAACTCGACACACTGCAGTGTGAATGCGGCAGTTTTGACGTTTGTTCATTTACAGAAACTTGGTTAGTTGACTCCGACACTAACCCCAAAATACGTCTTAATGTTTTCCATAATCCCTTAAGAAAAGATCGCGCGACAAGTTGAGGAGGGGTTGCAGTCATGCTAGAATCGCTTACAAAGAATGTAATGACCTGGATGGAGATCACCGCGGTGGGGAGCATGTGGGTTGAAATATCCACACTTCGATTTTCTTGGAGTTTTTTTCTATTTTTACCGCCCGTAAAATTCGGACTATTAAATATGGGATTCTATAGCTACATCAATTAATTGGACTAAAGATACCAGTATTGCCAACGTGATTAACATCGGCAACTCCAATGAAAACCAGCTTGTGTTAAAACATAACAGCAAATTTGAAGAAATTTCCAATACATTCAACCTGATCACTGATCCAACATTCCATACTTGAAGACTGCGAATCTATTGGCCATAATTGCAGTCACAATCCCCGCTGAAGTTTAACCGAGCGCGGTGTTAGACCCATTTATACCCGACTTAATTAGATACCATTCCCCATTTTGTCTTAACCATTTGAACCCTGGTGGTATATTCCATGTCAGTTGAATGGCAGCAATAGGAAGAATCCATATTCATTATTTTAGGGTAGATCAGTTAATATTTTCAACGTGCAGTCTTCGGGGGGTTACACGTTGAAAATATTGATTGATCTACCCCATACATTCACCGAGCAACCATCCTCCTTAATGAAAGTATGGTGTATCATGTTCCTGGGCCGAAGAAAGGGCCTCTCGGAAAGGATTAACAGTAGAACAAGAATTAACCCCAACAAAAACATTCAACAACACATTTGGTTATATAACGAGGGAAATAACGAATGGATCAACAATGAATTAATTAAGAAAATTAAATTTGAACAGTGTTTGCTGAGCCTAATTATAATTCACAAATTCCCATATTTACTTCTATACAACTAGAAGTAGCCCAGAAATATATCTAAAATAAACTAATAACGGAAGGAAATATGCACTTAAGTGGGTGCAATTCCAAACATGTACTGCAAAAACATGATTTTATCGCTCGATAATGATAAAGCCGAAGCTTTTAATGAATACTCTAAAATGTTCCATAGCTAACCATGACAATACTCGTGCAGTATTTTGACACAAAGGTTTCTTGAAAGTGAAATCACGCTAAACGAACTAATTCTTAACTGGTAGAGTGCTGGAAGCCCATATTTGGGCTTTATTCTGAAGAGTAGGTACCTTAACATAAAGGCTCATAGTCTGTGGATGTGTTTCATATCAACTACGAAGTGAAGTCTTCATGAATTTGCTTTGTTACAATATATGGGAGGGTGCCCATTGACACTGTCCCATAAACTGTAACAAGGCAATGCCATGCTAACAAATTTTGACAGTCCAAAAAACTGAACACTCTATGCAATTGGACCGATGGCTTGAGAGTTTGCGTTAGTCCTTACACTTTATGACTGTTGCGATATTATTTTGTTGTCCCAGCAAGCTTTGCTCTCGTTAAAATGTGTGCGAGGTTCGGCAATTGTCTCTTACATTTAACATTCTTTAATTTTCCAAGAACTTGTTCATGCGTGGGTTGCCTTTCAATATTGACATTTTGGGAAGAGCTCCACGTTGTTTGGATTCAATATTAGTTATGGAAGTTAGGATTCCATTATTGTTTGTTTTGAGTATGTGGATATTAATTGTTTAATGCTAGGGGTGTTTGCTTTATTGATACCGTTTAATTAGTTACGTAATTAATTACTATAACTCTGAAAACACAGATGATCTTACTTTACTGAAAAATAATTGCTGTAACACTAATATGGCTTTTGCGGTGCACACTTGTATCTGTGCTGGATGTTATCTGACCAATTACAGTACGGCCGCCGTGGACTGTTCACTTTCCACACGTGGGCAATATTTCCACGAGCGCAATAATATCAGATTCCAAACATTACTTATAGGAATAATCATCAAAAATGTAATTAATGAAGCACCGGGTACAACCCGGTGCTTCATTAATTAAAATTTTGCTGCTGATGATTTTTATTACCCGGTGAACGTACGCATGGGCATCACTACCCACGCGTGGAATAATCTCAATACGCAGTTGACCTTATATTTGACTCTCAATACGCAGTTGACCTTATATTGTTTTAAAAGTAATTGCTATAGGTCTCAAAATGGATAAAACAACTATTGGTTTTGCAATATATTCCCTGCAGACACACCTCGAGACAACTGTTTTAAACCTCGAAGCCGATTATAAATGAAACCCCTACCTCAGTGAAGCAAAATGGTAGACCTTAATGTTCAACTCAGGGGTCATTTGTACCTCTGTGCCGTTGGCTGTTCCCAGGCAACCTTCCGGTTGGGACCTTTGTTTTATTTCTTGCTTTTAGGTAAATTGCACAAAATTGCATGTCTGGATACCGGATATCTCTCTCTCTCTCTGTTAGTGTTGATGACCTGGCAGCTTGGGACAAACGATGTGAAACAGGTGGTGTAGTAATTGAAGGAGTCTCATAAGTTCGAAAATTCAGGCTCAAAATTCTATGTGAAAGGACCCCTTTTCATACTGGTTCAAAAGCAATAAATCAAACTGTTCCTTAAACAATAATAAGGTTTAATTTGTTTGCGGGCACTCCAAAATAAATGCAGCAGATGCTTGCATTTGAAAAATGTTTTGAATTTGTAAATAAAATATTGTGAACAGTTTTATACTGTTAGCTCTTCGGATATGTGTCATATGTAATTCAGGCTAAACGTCCATACATCAACTGCCAGTCATCTGATTGCAAGATAATATCCAAACTTTGATTCCATTTTCCAAGGTTTGAGAGGGTAACCTTGCATAAAGTTGTAAAACATTAAGTAAAACATTTAGTTTAAGCTGTATTTGTTTCCAAAGTATGAAAGTACAATTTAAACAATTCAATAGAAGCGTACAACTGATAAGGAAATGGATTCAGCAGCAAGCTAAAACGTATACTCGGATGCTTCCATTTATATATTTGGCAAATAAACAACATATGAGACAGATAATTATTAACACACGAGTGCATGTATATTTTTAGGTACAGTATACACTTATCTATTCCGTTATGGGGTTATGAGATAGGTAATAGTTGAGTAATTCACAACCATTGATGGGGCCGCCCGTGCGTACTTTGTACTATTATCACGCTTTAGCTATGTTTAACAGAGGTTAAATTGCAAGAGAAAACAGGGTGAAATATGGAAAAAGGGCTATAAATGGAATGAAAAATTGTGCATTGTTAAGCTTTCCATTCAGGCGAGTCGGACGCAGACACAGTTAAGAGACTATATGGCCAATCCTTTTTAAATGTGAACTGCCAAATTAGAAAGAACGCCAAGAAATAAAGACACCACGCTTTGCAGTAGAGGGGAATACCAGTGGTGTCTTTGGCACAAAGGGATAGTCATTGTAATGTGGAATGAGCAAGGGTCGCGTCGACAGCGGATAATAATACATTAGTGTGATAATATCAGAAAATATAAACCAAACGAGGCAGTACATCTACCTCTCTTTCTTTCCCTCTATTTCAATCATGATTAACTTTCTATCCTAAAAGATACCAAAGCACGACTCTATTCGATAAAAGGATGAATTGATGAAGCGTCTCAAAAATAGTTATTTATATATTTATTTATTGATGTTTAAGGTCACATATTTATGCACAATGGGTAATCATGACCATGACAGTTTTACGGGTGGAGGAAGCCGAGTACCCGGAGAGAACCACCGAGCAACGACGAGCAGCTGCCAGCTCCCCAACATCGTAACTCCGCACTGCGGCACAGGCAGGGTTAGATTGGTTGAAGACATGCGTACCCCCTCGACGTGCAGTAAGCCTTAGTACACGGCGTCATCGTGCCCCACGCGGGCAATGGAGATGAAGTGTCTTGCCCAAGGACACAACGCGGTTGCCGCAGGTGGGATTCGAACCGAGGACCTCTCGGCTTGCAGCCTGCACCTCTACCTACTGAGCCACCGCGCTCCAACTCAAAAAGAGTTTGATTTTATGACTGTGATTTTAACCCTTTACCCAACGCAGACGATATCAAAATTTATTATTTTGAATATCATTTTTTTAAAATTTTTCAAAACATTTCAACAAAACCATATCATGTGATCCCTCGTTGGAACGAGCTCAACGAGCTCGTTCCAACGAGGGTTCACATGATATGGTTTTGATGAAATATTTTGAAAAATAATATTTTTTCAACTGCTGAATTTGTATTTTACGCCATCGGATGCGGGCGATTCGTTGGGTAAAGGGTTAAATTAATTTTAATGCTTAGAGAACGCAGTGTCGAGTTCCTTATATCACTGAAATGTTCAGCCATTTTGCGTTCGCCACAGCTGTAGGAAGTTGTGCCAGAAAGATGATTCTTCAACAAGTGGCCTTTTTGGTTGATGCAATTTAAACCGAGTCTGCATTGGGTTATTTGAGCTTGGCATGATTTATGGTTCATACAGAATTTGGGGATAAAGTTGTTATCATTATGAAGGCGTAATTTAAGTGCCTAATCACAGGTAAGCTTTGCCACCTTTAGTCGCTCTTCAGACTGACTGCCTCGGCCATGAAAAGTTAGGTCAATGCGTTTGTACAGTTGAACTTGATTCAGGGGCATAACTATGTGGGCTGGGGGTGTAGTGGGTGTGACACTCCCAATAATTTTCCACTTGGCTCATTTTTGAATATCCATTCGCTCTTGCTAGTAGGCATGTACTCTCTCCCAAGACTAGATTTGGTCTTACGTCACACACGTAGCTGGTCTCATGCAAATGGAGATCAGTGGCAGATTCGGCCCCAGAATGACCAATGTTGAGTCCTGTACGTGCAAATACGTCAAGTAGTTGGGAAGCTCATAGGTAACGACAACTACATGTATTTATCCACCAACGACTTTCCTGAACCTTTGAACTATAATCCTGACTGACAAAATATTCCAAGTACATCATCAAAGAAGAAGGTATGTGGTGATAATGTAGTCTGAATATTTTATCAGTCAGGCCTTATGATGAGGATGAGTCAGTTTGGAGATTTTTCGGGTAATTGCCATTGATTTAGTTTTGTTTGGATTGAACTCGATACGCTACGAGTTAGCCCAGTCTTCGGTGAATTTTGATATCTTTATTAATGTTTTCTGCTACCACGCGTGGGTTCTCAATAAGAAAGAGTATGGTGTCATCATCGAGAGGTCTTATGTTGCAAGTAATATTTTCAACTGTATCGTTGATACTTTTTACAATAACAGTGGACCTAAGTTAGAGCCTTGGGGAACGCCGTCCGTTACCTTTTTTCTAGGATGAAGGTACAGAGTTAATAAACACTTCGCCGCCTGACTGCTAGAATGTTCTATGTCCACTAGGGGACATAGAATATTCTAGCACTCAGGCGACGGCTTGTTGTTGCCTGCCAATCACGAAGTTATGCAAGCATTGAATAAGGAGGCCTGTGATCCCAGTACGCTGAGGTTTGTATAGGATTCCTGTGTGTCAAACTTTGTCAAACGCCCTACTGATGTCATTTATTTATTTATTTATTTATTTATTTATTTATTTATTTATTTATTTATTTATTTATTTTGTATAGAATTCTTATATGTCAAACGCCTTACTGATGTGATTTATTTATTTATTCATGTATGTATTTATTTATTTATTTATTGGGGTTTAAGGACACATTCGACATCCAGGGTTACCTTGTGTCGGGGAGTTTTACGAGTGCATGGAGCTGGAGTTCCCGGAGAGAACCTCCAAGCAGCGGCGAGCAACAATCAGACTCCCCAAAGTACTAACTCCTCACAAGCAGGGTAGCATTGGTTGACGGGAAGTACACCATCGACGTGCGCTACGCCTTAGTACACAGCGCTACAGTGTCCCCACGTGGGAAATTTGGATTACGTGCCTTCCCCAAGGACGCGACGCTGTTACCCAGGTTAGGAGCGAACCCTGAAGTATTTTGTTTGAAGTTCAGTGCTCTGTCCAACCACTGAGCCACTACGGATGTTAGAGAAGACCACTTGAAGTTCTTTATTTTCACCTAGAGCTGAAATGAACAAGTGATATATATCAGTTACCCGCATAATGGTCGCGTCAAATAGGAGAAACCTGTATTAAAAGGGAGTCAATAGAGTGTTGTTGTGCGAGAAGATTATGAATAGTTGTAAAGATGCACCCTTCGAGTACGTTGCTTTTTCAGTTCAATAAAGCTGTGGGCCGATATTTAGCTGCAGAATAATTGTAAACTTGTAAACTGAGACAACTTTTCCCCTGCTTCAAACTTTTGGAAAAATAACTGAACCCCAGTGTGAGAAGAGGAACAAGACTGGAAGAACCACATGATTGCCTGGGCCACATGCTTTGGACTTGGGCGTGTAAAACGTTTGGCAGAATGTTAGTGTGTTTTTTATATTAAATCCACCTTAAGTAATGTTGCTGTTTCGATTTTCCTATATTGTTCGATAACTGATTCCAGCATGTTTGGACAGCCTTAACTAACCCATGGAACATAGAAAATTGAGTTGTAATATCATATCATATTTATTTGAAAAGTCTGAGAAGGTTAAGAAATCCTTATTTTCGGTAAGAATATCGTGAACATAGAAGACTTCCCTTTCGCTTAAATGTTTGGTAAAGAAGAATCATTTATCACTGACCTTTATATTTTTATTTTGCGAACAAAGATTCTGAACAGATTTTTGTTGGGGTAAGAGTTGCGTCTTAGGTTGAAAACATTATAAGTTATTGTGATGAATTGAACATAAGCTACAAGCCGCAAACCTCAGACCATGTTACCGTCAATTCATCACAATAACGTATATGTTCTAATAAGACACTACCCATAGCCCAAAACCTACATCGTGAAACACGAAAGGCTTATTTACTAAACTTGTGATCGTTAAAAGTTGCCTCGTTCAAGGCAACTTTTAACGATCACAGGTTTAGTAAATAAACCTGTCGTGTACCCAACCACTGGATAAATAGTCAATAAACCAGATAAACTCATTCCATCTTAGTTCAAATCGTAAATCGATTTGTAATTTAAACAACACTTTATCCGGAACACCGTCTGCTGCACCAGTGAAAAATCCAGAAAAATGAAGATGCTTGCCAGTCAATCCGTTGGTGAAGCAATTACGAAACAACCGACGTCATTTCAAATATTTCGCGTGGTGGCGTCAGACGGTAACATTTGTCATTTGAGCCGTAAACATAAAATATACTAAGCGAGCTCTCGTCCAATCAGAGGAGGGGGATATGGGTCTTATTGGAACATATCTCAAAATTGTGAGGACAAGGGCAGAGTAACAGCTTTCACTTCATGAAACGGCATAGTGTTAACCTAGCACAAAAACTAGTAACGCTCTATCAGCTTTCCAGTCACGGTACCTGTTTTTATCAATGATAACTAAAATATGTTCCAACAAAAGTAAAACCCTCGCCCTCTGATTGGATGAGAGCTGGCATAGTTTCTTCATGCTTACGGCTCCAGTAGCAAATGTTACCGTCTGACGTCACCACGCGAAATGTTTGAGATGACGTCGCCCGTTTGGTAATTGCTTCATCAACGATGTGACTAGCAAGCCGCTTCATTTTTCTGGATTTTTTTTTACACGTGCAGCAAATGGTGTTCCAGATGAAGTTTTGTTCAAATTACAAATCAATTTACAATTTGAACTAAGATGGAATGAGTTTATCTGGTTTATTGATTATTTATCCAGTGCCGTCGTGGGTACACGACAGATTTATTTACTAAACAAGTGATCGTTAAAAGTTGCCTTAAACAAGGCAGTTTTTAACGATCACGAGTTTACTAAATAAACCTCTCGTGTTTCACGATGTAGGTTTTGGACTATGGGTAATATCTTATTGGAACATATACGTTATTGTGATGAATTGACGGAAACATGGTCTGATGTTTGAGATTCGGAGCGTTTGTTCAACGAGGTTGAACACAAGCTCCGAGCCGCAAACTTCTGACCATGTTACCGTCAATTCATCACAATAAATTATAATGTAAATATTCAAAGAATGTGCACATCAAGATTAATTTTTCATTGACATCGAAGTATTGTCTTTAAAAACCGATTGGCGATTGCGGGCCGACAGAAAATTGAAAACATTCGAGAAATAGTGTTGTGTATTGGGCATTGTTTATTTACAACAACCTCCATGCCCCGTAAGATAGCGGCGAATGAGACGCTATTCTATATGTGACCCATGAGCGTTCCTGCAATCGAGTGGTAAAGAGCTCAGTGATTGGTTATTATTACCACTTTTGTGGGCGTTCCTAGCACATTAACGACGTGTTACCGGGCGTTGAAACCTCGTAATGCCCAACAAGTACAAATCATGTGACGTATTGGGCCGTTATTGACTATAACAGCCCAACGCGTCAATAACAGCCCGACACGTCTATATATAGACAATGACGTCGCATCTCTCAGCTGATCAACAATATGTTTCCCAGATTTCCATTTGGATCGAAATTCAATTCGGATTTTTTTAATTTGTAAACACAATTAACACATTTGTTTCAGGTGTTTCCCTTTGTGTCACGGATAGATAATGTATCAAATATAGGAAGCGATACACTCAAAGTAAGTGATGACATCTTTGATGAATAAACTCCTTGTCTAAAGTTCGCATTTCGAAGATACATTTCATCATCTAATTTTCCAAATTTCGCCGTAGACTGACCAGACAATAGTCATGTTACCCGGTTTGTTTGTCAACAAATCAGACGATAGTTCCGCTGTTTTTTTAAATCTAAAACGTCAAACTTCATTTATTTGTCTTATTTCCCATATAATTTAATCGTAATGTACCCGATGTACGAAAGTGGCAATAATAGAATAACATGTAGTCCAGTCATTTTATGAGAAAAATACACCTAACCGAGAACAAATTGCAATACAATTTTTATTTGTGTTATTTGTTTTAGATTTGTATTAGAGACATTATATTAAAAATCCCCATCTGTCCCTACATGGGAAAGCAATGAAAAATGAGGTAAAACCACGTAAAATTAAACAAAAACAGGGGAAAATTGGAATTCGGGTGAAAACATGTTGATCATACACTGCATGCTCCAATGCGACCAATATACGCAATTCTAACACGAAGTCGGCCCAGTAGCATACACTTATATATACAGAATAAATTTATGACACATTATAACGACTAGCCATGGAAAATACTTTATCTACAATCGGGCTTTAACGGAAAATTAACCAAAATGTGGACGTATTTAGACTTTTCTCCAATTGTTAATTTATGCCACCACCCATCTGCCTTTGCCCATGTCTCTCTCATTCTGTCTGTCTGTCTGTCTGTCTGTCTGTCTGTCTGTCTGTCTGTCTGTCTGTCTCTCTCTCTCTCTCGAGAGAGAGAGACAGACCGGCAGACAGAGAGAGAGGGAACAGACAGACAGACAGGTATGCAGAGAGAGAGACAGACAGAGAGAGAGAGAGAGAGAGAGGGGGGAGAGAGACAGACAGGCATGCAGACAGAGAGAGAGAGAGAGAGAGAGAGAGAGAGAGAGAGAGAGAGAGAGAGAGAGAGAGAGAGAGATTGTAATCGTCATGATACACATGTTCAGTGGTTTGGGTGCGTAATTCATCAAGAGTTTCCTTCGTCATATTCTTAGTTCTATATACATACATTTTTGGCTATCACCATGGGTCCCTGGAGTTGGGACGCTATGTTTTTTTTTGTTCTCCGTAAGAGTAACACGGGTCACAAATGTATACATAATTTGTCCATTCACACGCCTGTTAACCTTTTACCTAACAGATTTTTCTGGAAAAAAATAACCTTCACATTTTTATCAATTAAAATAATGTAACCATACAAATGTGGGTAACAGTTGAACCGACTATCTGAGCTGGTTCAACTGATATCCATATCTGTATGGTTGGATTCACAAAGTACAGCAATATTTCAGGTCTTTTTGGCCCCCATACCTGTGACGTTTTGGCATTTTCTGGATTCACTGTGTGAAGTAATGTGTTAAATGCCATCAGTGTCATCGATGTCCACAGTCAACTGTGGAATGTTATCACAATGTGTATCTTGGCATTTTCCACAAACACTGGTACATATTAGGCCATTGCGCCTACACCCACAGCGGTTAGTTGAACATCCAGTGTTACAGTTGCATCTGATTACTTTCAATAATGAGTCTGGTGCAGGGGAAAGTTCTGTGGTGCGGGCCATATACTGCTTATCAGTTACACACCAACCCCACTCAGTTGGATTAAGAGCATTACAGCCCTGCCACACCCTGATTTGATAGTACACACGATAACTGTGGAATTTTGTTGCACATGGCGTTGGGGGGAGAGACTCGGGCTTGACAAAAAAGTTTGTGCGCTAGCAACTTTACCTGCCAGCATTCGATAACGACAGGTAGTAAGCGAGTCGTCAGGTTGACCGCCAAAAATTGAAATCATAGCCTTGCATCCAATGGATTCTATTTCAGTTGGTGTGTGATTCGGTAAAGAGAATTCTTCACACAAGCTACGAAAATACTCATCATTTTAAAGTTTTTGGAATGTTTTTTGTTTACTGACGGTAAATATGCGTGAAGTGGTATCACATCCAGTAAAGGCGTGTAGAAACAATAGGCTCTTACAAATGTTGAGTCCTATATGTTTCTGAATGCTTTTTATGTTATAGATTGGATTGGCTGATTTCGATTTCAATCGTTTGATGTCACTTCTAAAGAGAAGATTAAATTTAACATCATTTGCCCAAAACAGCAACAAACAAGCAAATCTGTGTCTTCCCCAATAAGAACTGTTGGGTAATTATTAGAAGATGCAATAGCAGCCTGCACTATTTGAGAATCGGCATCCCCATCAGCGTGGCTGACCGAACACCCGTTATTTTTCAGCTGATCAGAAATGAAATAAATCATTTTCTGTTTATTTGAAGGATTAGATAAAAATATTTGTTTTTGACCTTGGAACACCATGTCTAATGTAAAGTTAATGTCAGGACTTGAAGACTAGGAACGACAGGAATGTACCATGTCTTTCGTTGTCGGACAACTTGTGTATCCATCAAAAACAATTGTCGCTTGGCCATACCTTGCTGAGACCAATGACACATATGAGTCATCTATTTCTTGGTAGGTTGCCCCTTTTTTCCATGGGACGCGTTGGAGTAACGAACCGCCATCTAAAACATAATTGGGTTCTGTTGAGTTTTCATCGTGATTTCCCGACGCGTCAGTTTCAGACACAGCGTTTGAAATCGCTTTTGCTAATTGGGGTTTATTTGCTTTTCTGAGTACATTTGGTGCCTCAAAGAGTGAAGGTGGGTATGAACAGAGTTCGTATTTCAAACATTCCTCAAGATTTATATCTGTATATGTAGCAACAACATAGAGACGCCGAAAGAGTAAGGCTGGGTCGATTTTTAAATCGTCTTTAAGTTTAACCGCGTTTACACTAGCGAGAGTTTGAACCTTTTCATTCCGTTTTTGAGTATAGCTGAACACTTCTTTATCTTTCATTTTATCAACCAGCTGAGTGCCAACAAAGTGTGCTTCATGTACATTTACTCCACTTACCGCGGTTACACCATTTACTATATTGCGCAAACTTTGGTCATCAGAGAATGGTGATATTGGGCGAATTCTATCAACAATTTTTCCTATATCTAGCTTGTCCCTTTCAATTCTTGCTACGGTAATGTCCTTGTGTTGGTCACTAGAATGATATGACACTTCGGCAAAATCCTGCATGGCAATAATATACTCAGAACATATTGGCATTGACAATAACCATGTTGCTCGTTGGGCCTCTGACATACCACTTCCGCGTGTTAAACTACCCGTTGATTTAATAGATCGCATCAAGACCTGCTCTATGACTAAATCAGCAGGAAGTCCGGCCCACTGCCTTTCAGAACGTCTAACTACATGTCGACCGGCTTTGAACTGTTGATAAAGATGTGCATTTTTGTGCCGTAACTGTTTCATGATTTGTAGATATAAATATGCTGACTTGAGGTAGTTGTGATGTCCCGCAGCAGCAAATATAGGAAGCGATTCATACACTGCGTCAAGGTGCAAATCAAAAGACCCTGTGCGGTCTGCTGAAATAAGTTTGCGCATAACCGATATCATTTGTTGATATGCAACCATAACTTACTGGTATCAGAAGAACATTTTAATTTATCTTGTGCTGTAGATAGTATAGATTCTATCTCATTAAGAACCGTTGATGATTGGATATCATGAACTGAAATATCACCACTTAGAACTCCATCATATAAAGTAGAAGCTTGATCCATCAATGAATGTTGTTTTCCATCATTGCTTTTTGGAAATTCCTGTTCACAAATCAAAGCGCATAGAGCTGTATCGACTATGAGATGAGCTCGAACTGCTCTTGAGTATGCTTTTCCCGTGAGGATATGAGTCACTGCGTTCTCGGCATATATCTCTTCAAGTATTTCGCGAAGGCCCGAACCATCCATTAATTTGCCTATAGCACCAAGTAAATTCATTACTGTACGAAATCCTCCAAGTAGTAAACACACATCGCCCAAATCCGAATGTTCCGAAATGATCAAGGATGCCTTCCAAAAGAGTGGTTGGTCAAAAGTTATAACTAGGTCAAGCGCGTGCTTCCTTGACAGGTTTGATAAGTATTTAAGAGTAGACATAATGCACGTCATGTCGCTAGGTTTAAGGTCAATAATAGGTAAAAACACAATAGATGACCTTTGAGAAGGAATATCTGTTTGGTGGGAATATGCAACTTGCATCATGCCAGACCAATTTATTCTAGACTTTCTGGAAGACCAGCTTATTTGCCAAAGCAAATCCAACCCGCCTTTTGCGTAATTGACAGTTTGAATATCTTTAAAGATAATTTGCTTAGACTTTTCACTGACCGGTTTGTATTCATGAATCAAAACGGAAGCCAGATCACATATATCTGATTGAGATATAAGAGATCTGGGAACAAGAGTCGAAGGCTTCGTGTGAGGAGTAATTGAAGCAATCATTCCCATTGCGTGTAACGTATTTCTGCCATCTATTGTGCACACGTTATGATCAACATTATCAGCTATCATTATTGCAGTTGATTCGTTCGATATGTTTGGCAGATCACCCCCGGAAACGGAAGCAGCATTACGTTCAAACCTGATAACCTCCTTGTAAGATGCAGAAAATCCCAGGGCATGCAGAGTATCAATAAGAAACTTGGAACGAAAATGGTGATGCATTTGCACGGCTAACCCAATCTGCAATGGTGCCAGAACAGCTCGGGGTCGAACAGCCTGAACAATACATTGGCCCAAAGATGCTACTTTCGTTGTGTCTTTGCTAACAAAAAGCTTGCTAAGTAATAATGTAAGAGTTTGAGGCAAATAGGAAACGCCTTTATCATTATTTAATTCCTCAATTCCGGGATACATATCTTTGTTGGTGACAATCTGAGATTTAATATCACTTCTTATTATTTCAGCTGCAGTTTCTACAATTAATTGTTTTTGTAAAGCTAAGTCTACATCCTTTGGTTGTTGATAATAACTCCTTAAAATACGATCGCTAGTTTCCCTCAATTTAACCACATCCGCCATTCCACCTTCAAAAGAAATAACAATTCTGTCCTCATAATATTCCAATAGTCTTTTTTTCAAATATTTATGGCTATAGGCACTATATTCTGTCCCAATTAGAAAGTTATTCATTTGAGATACCAAAGACGCTATTGTAACCTGCTCGTCATCAATGCTTTCAAAATATTCGCAAGTTTTGATAAAAGCAGAATTTTGAATGTCGTTCTCGGGTCGACCAACTTTAAGTCTTTTAGGGTTACCAACACTTGAATCTGAATATTCTTTGGGAATTTGTTTTCCAGTACGAAAATTTCCGCTGCAACCTTTATGGTACACACAATCGGCCGCATGAAGATCTGCATCGAACTATTCAATTCGGCCAAGTACCACATGTGACCATTGGTCGCTGCGAGTTTTACAACATTGTTTAATTGTAGCAGCAAAATCATCAGTCCGAACTTTTTGAGCCTCGCTCCTCGAACCATATTTAGGGTTGAACTCAACATACGTGCCACAAAATAAACAGTCAGACTCAGAATTATAATGACCGTATGAGGAACGGTTGATTCTTTTGTTTGTATTTGAAAATCCAGAAGCCTTCTGATCAGCACTATGCGCTTTATTTCTACAGTCAGTGAAACGCTTTCGGCAAGAAATATGCACACGAGATCCAACTTCAGCGTTACTATCATTCTGACATAATCTCTTACTTGCATTGTTTATACTGTCTGTCCCTTTTTGTGTTAACAAAGATGATCCTTCTGATGCAGATATTTCTTTTTTGCATATAATGCATATGTTCGTACCACTAATTGCTACGTCATCCTAGAACAAACAATAAGACTATAGTAACATTTACTTTTATTTCTATAAATATACGGCTTTGTGTATACGGGCGTGGGTAGGGAGGGGGTACTAGAGAGGCAAAGTTTGTGTGCCTGGGTGCGGGGGGGGGGGGGGAGTCTACATCAAATTTCCCTCAAAATATTAATTTCGTTAAAACTCCCGTATTCAGTACAATCAATGCCCAAACTACGCCCAAATTGCCATGACTTCACAGGCGGTCGTACGCTTGTTCTTACTAATGTAGGTCTACCCGTAGTGGAGATGGGCGCCCCTGAGTGGGTTGCACAATGATTTTAGATAATTTAGAATTACAGGACTAAACACCTCTGATATCGATTCCAAAGCAGGATCTAGATATGTTCTATCCGAAACAATTATCAAAATTTTGAGCTAATATTTTAATTTAGGCATCAAAATATCAAGAGGTCATGGGTTGCTATTTGCACACTTTGTATGATAGTAAGTTTTAAAAGCATAATACAGAGTAGAGATGACAGTGTAAAACGTTTATTCTGCTTAAAACACGTAGCAAAATTGCTGCAAATGTGACGACCAGGTGTTCGTTTAAAGAGACAGATAAACTCCTTTGCAAGTCTGTGCTTCCGTAGATAAAAAAAAATCGTCAGCATCTGTGCGTTATGTCGGTCAAGTCAGTAAATGATTCGCGCATCAGTGCGTTTTGAAAAGAACCAAATTTTGTTTTATCTCCACTTTTTAGGAACGAATTGCATTCTTATTGGAATAATAGATACATAAGTAAGTTAAGTGTTTACTTACCATAAATCTCTCTCAGTTACGTCGATTACGTCGATGCGTTCTGACGATTCTATTCAGCGTAATATCACTACGGAAACATCGAAACTATCTAAAAATTGCGAAAACTACGAAGGAATAAAATCAATTATTTAACTATTTTCCCATGAAGGGATTCAAGGGCATTTTAAATATGTTTTTCCATACACCTTTATCTATCGCACAGCGCAAACATCAATTGTATTGCAATTTGTTCTGGGTTCAACCATATAATGACTGGACTAATGACTTTGTCGGGCATTACAGTGTATCAACGGCTCAGCAGAAATGGTTAACAGCCCTTGGGCTTATTAGCGGCCCTCGACTTCGTCGCGGGCCGCTAATAAACTCTTGGGCTGTTAACCATTTCTGTAGAGCCGTTAATACACTGTAAAGCCCTTCAAAATCATGTTATTGTTATATTATTATAAGGATTACAATATCACTATTTTCGATTTGAGATTAAAGTACTTTCGATATTTGATATATTTTTTAAATACCAGTATAGAGAAGATTTACTCGAAGTGTACAAATCACAATATAGATTTCAAACCATTAAATTTGAGACCAATTAGTCACATTGACTGTCTTCCTGCCTTCCCATAATTAAGGGAGAAAGAGAATAACAGGTGGATAGATAGGAACAGGTATGTATATGAAGAAAGTACAGAAAAAAAGGAAGGAACATCATGATTGAAACGGTAAAAAATAAAAATGTAATCCAACATCATCATGTGCCATTATTGTCTTTTAAGCTAGATCGATTATTACATTTGCAAATGGTGTGTGTGGTGAAAGGAACATTTTGAACTGGACCCTTCTGGCTCGGCCCCATCCTTTGCATTTAATACTATAATGTTTCAGAGTAAGAAGTTGACTGGTTGTATACCGCACATTTATCAAATGCAAGGACCAGGCGTAATCCGAAGGCCAGCCATGACGAGATTACCAGACAGAGTTACTTTGAAAATTAGTAATCTAAATATGCTCGTCGCACACCTTGTCAGTTATTTTGCAATATTATGTTGGTGTTAGCTTTTACAGTACTTCGTGGCATGAAGAGGAGGAGGGGAGGGGCTACATTTGTTGGATGACTTGGAATGGAAGTATACGAGACAGCACGATCCTGGCAGGACGGATTTTTTTATTAGAGTTCAACGACACATTAACAGCCAGGGTCATATCATGTCGGTGACAGTTTTACGGGTGGAGGAAGCCGGAGTACCCGGAGAGAACCACCAAGCAACGACGAGCAGCTGTCAGCTCTCCAACATCGTAACTCTGAACTATGCACCGCGGCACAGGCAGGGTTAGATTGGTTGAAGACATGCGCACCTTCCACGTGCAGTACGCCTTAGTACACAGCGTCATCGTGCACCCATATAGGCAATCGGGGTTAAGTGCCTTGCCCATGGGCATAACGCTGGAGGTCGAATCAGTCGCTGAAATGGTCAACCATCCAACTACTAACCGCGCTCGCGGCAGTACGGGTTTGAGCAATGCATATCATTACAGAACGCTGAAAGGAACTTTGGAATTAACCTTTCTTAAACGCTTTCCTGTCGCTAATTGCCCTGATGCCCAGTTCTAGTTCGTTCCATAGTTTGGGGAATGCAAAGACGAGGTTTTTGTCCTAGTTCTACATCTGTGCAAGAAGCCGACTTGGCGTGTTATTATGTTAGTTTGATTATTTACAGTAGAAGAACAATTCACAAAGGATGCCGAAAGATTCCCACCATGCCAATCAAACAAGAACATGTAAGCGTGCAAGTTATACAAATCTTTTATCTTCAGAATACCATCTTTGATAAACAGTTGGTCGGTATGAGCATTATGTTTCTTATTATTGATGATTCGAATTGACCGTTTCTGAAGTTTAAAAAGTCGAATACATGCTTTTGGAACTCCCCATATCGGAATTCGGTAGATGAAGTGACTCTGTATCAATGTAAAATATGGGCTTTTTGTGACCCTTTGTTGGAGAATTTTCTTAACTCTATCGAGACTGAAGTTGGTAAGAGGAACTTTAGAGCAAATTTGAGATATGTGTGCATTATAAGATAAATTTTCATCAATAATTATGCAAAGAAATTTTAGAGATTTCTCATTTTTTCTATTACCGATCTTGTCGATAATTTGATTATTTATACATATATCCTCATGGGTGTAATTGGGTTCTTTATTGGTTGAATTGATACGTATATATTCTGTTTTCTTGGAGTTCAGAACTGGGTAGTTGGAAGCGCACCAATATACCTTTTGTAATTCCTGATTGAATTCTGAGACCGACGGTTCCATCTCCGTCCCGGATGTGTATCCTGTGGTGCCATCTGCATACGATAAGAGGTTTAGGGTTGTAGAATTCTGTATATCATTTATGTAAAGAAGGAACAATAAGGGCCCTAATATCGAACCTTGTGGTACATCCCATGTTATTTCCGATAATATGGATTTACGCGCGGCGAACAAAACCTATTGGGATCTGTTTTGAAGGTAGCTTTTGAACCAGTTATGAGCGTTTCCTCTTATACCAAACAATTCTTGTTTTGAAGTAGTATCGTATGGCTTATGGTATCAGACGCTTTTGATAAGTCCAGGAATAGCGCTAGTTTAGTGTCTTTAGTAGGTTTATTGTTTTCTGTGACTATATATTTTAACAACTGCAAAACAGGATGTAATGTACTATGATCTTTCCTGAAGCTGTATTGATGTGAAAAAAGACATCAAATTTATTTAGAAACTTTAGGAGTCTTACAAGCATAAGCTTCTCTAGAATTAAAAAAAAAAACAGGTAAAATTCTGATTCGTCTACATTTCGTAAAATTCTTTTCATCACCTGATTTGAAGACGGGTATTACCATTGCAATTTTCACCCTGTCCGGAACTATTCCCTGACTGAATGAACTATTCATAATATGTGCGAGTGGGGTTGTAATTAAATGTATTGATTGCTCAAGAATGTTAGATGAAACGTTTTCACAGACTTAGCGTAATTTGAATTTCATTGAATTTACAATATCTGTTATTTCAAAAGGGGACGTAGGTGTGATGAACAGGTTTCCCTGTAATCTAGCATTCAGGAACTCGTCAAAGGATTTCTGAGGTTTGGCTAGAAGTTTTAATGTTTGTTTACGTATGTTTGCAAAGAAGTTATTGAATTCTTGTGCAATGTCATTGGACGAATGTGTCTTTTTGTCGTCAAGACTAGAGAACTGGTGTATAGTACTCTTACTTTTATGCCTATTTAGCGCGTTATTTAGTACTTGTCAAGTTTTCCGCATGTCATTCTTGTTTTCTATGAGGTTGTTTTATTACTTTAATTATATTTTAACCATTTACGAAACGCAGACGACATCAAAATTTATTATTTTAAATATAATTTTTTTCAAATTTTTCAAAAAAGATTAACAAAACCATATCATGTGACCCCTCGTTGGAACGAGCTCGTTCCAACGAGGGGTCACATGATATGGTTTTGTTGAAATTTTTTGAAAAATACAATTTTGTCAACTGCTGAATTTGCATATTACGGGCGATTCGTTGGGTAAAGGGTTAAATATTTAATTGTAGGTATTTTAAACTTAGTATGTCATTGCACGTAGTAGATAGTACAGCAAAACGTCGTATGTTTGAATGAAACATCGCAGAGTGTGAATGTATCGAATTTGGAAAACTGCGTCATGTTAAAGGTCAAGTTGGATGAACTTCCTACTATAGGTGTAAATGTGTTTTTTTAACCACAGTAGAAGCTTTACACCAGTAATGGGGTTAAAAGCTAAAATTTAACATACAGACTTTTCTCAGGTAGTCACATAGGCGAGTAATGAGAAAAGGTATAAGAAATAATTTCTAGCATTCAGGAATGATGGGGAAGATTATTAATCTCTGGTTCTATTTCTAAAATTAAAAATGTAACACTGCACACATTAGGGTACATCCAAGAAAGCCAATTCCAGTTTAAGCATTTTCACCCATATGCGTCTACTTTTTCATTTTTAAATTTCTCAAAATTGACTATAAAGACTATTGATGCCTTTAGTAAAAAAAAGACCAGTTAAAATGGACAAAGGCAGATTTCTTTAATTCATTTTTACTATTCTATTCAAGCCGTAATTATTGACAATGCCAAATGGGAATCCACGTACCGACATCGTGTTTGAACAATCCACACAAAACCTGGAGACCATACAGCACACAGCTGAAAAATGCATTCGTCAGGAACAGGACGGTTGTTTTCTTCATCTTTCTTCACTATTCAAAGAAAGTAGAGGATATTTGATAAAAATGAGATACATGAAGAAACATGTTTATATATTCATCAAACTGACAGT
This sequence comes from Pictodentalium vernedei, assembly GCA_031216915.1. Lineage (NCBI taxonomy): Eukaryota > Metazoa > Mollusca > Scaphopoda > Dentaliida > Dentaliidae > Pictodentalium > Pictodentalium vernedei. Next base: position 354,878,975 of record CM062290.1, read on the forward strand.
TGAGGCATAGCACTGTGACATCTGGTAAATGATTTTAGCGATAGTTGGGTGTCTGACAAGCACATATTCCATGCACTGAGCCATAGAAGACATGGACGGTCAGTCAGGGAATTTACCACACTCAGTCCAAGACCTCAATACCTTGTAAATCCTCCTCGGTTCGCGAGACAACCGCGGATACGATATGGCATACTCCTCACCAAATGTCCAATATCAGCTTGACTGATGTTGTTCCATTCTTCCTGCAGTACAGCGGCGAGTTTTTGGACATTGGTAGGGGGCAGTTGGCGTTGTCGGAGGCGCCTGCCAAACATATCGCAGACGTGCTCGATTGGTGAAAGGTTTGGACGTAGTGCTGGCCAAGGCAGTGTAATTATGTTCTGCTCCTGGAGGAACTCTGTAGCAGCGACACGGGCACTGTGTGCTCTTGCACTGTCATCGTGGAAAATGAATCGACGGCCGTGACGTCGCGCAAATGGCACAACATGAGCTGCTAACATGTCGTCACGGCAGTACTGCCCTGTTACACGCCCTTGGGTGACATGTAATGGTGTTCTAGCTGTCATGGTTATGCCTCCCCACACCATAACCGATCCACGAACAAAACGATCGTGCTGCCTGACGGTTACGTCATGACATCGTTCGTTCTGCCGCCGCCACACTCTGTTTCGCCAGTCGTGGAAGTCGAGAGTGCACCTCGATTCATCGGAAAACATGACGTTGCTCCACCGCCGATAGTCCCAGCGCTGTCGTGCTCCACACCAATTACGCCTTGCTGCGATGAGACGTTCAGTCAAACGTGGAATTATTCGAGGTCGTCGAGCGTACAAATTCCAGCTGTGCAGGCGATTTCGGATAGTCTGAACACGTACTCGCACATCTGTCACTCGATGCAGCTGCTGTCCAATTTCTGAGGCACTTTGATGCCGGTTACGTAATGCTGTGGTTCGGATGAAACGATCCTGGCTGGCAGTTGTCGCTCTTGAACGACACGGCCGACGTCTGTCATCAACATTGCCTGTCTGACGGTAGCGCGACCACAACCTGCTAATCACCGATTGAGTAACGTTGAAAATTCGAGCCACTGCAGTCTGTCTGTTGCCAGCTTCCAACAGCCAACGGCACGTAAACGTTCGTCACGTGTCAGTCTTCGCATACCTCAAAAGTTTCGTTTCGATCAGAAACGTGTTTATACCCAGAAAAAAACGACGAGACCTCCGAAAAAGCCCGTCTAGTACAAAAGAAAATTTCAAAACGTACCCCACAGGCATTAACGCGGCGCTCTTGCGAGAAAAACCTACACGAAGTATTCGTGGGCCAGTGACATTCATGATCCACACTAAACTAATTTATTGTATCTAAATTGCAACTATTGTAGGAGGGGAAAACATCCGTGAATACATCTTTATCCAGGGCCGGGGAGAGGGTGGGTCCGGGTAGTAACCCTTATGGTCCAAAGCTTCTGGGGGCCCAGGTTTGGCCCAGGAGTCCAGGATTCTTGGGTTAGGCCCCCTCCTCCTGCCCAAAGTCCAAACATGGCCTGAAAGATGGTGTTTTACAGTAGATTACAAGCGCAGAGGTACAGCTGTATCTGTCACTTGCAATTATTTCTTTATAGTATTGATTCATTTTTGTACTTGTAATTTGTAGCAAAATACATTCAATTACAACTGCCGAGAGTTTTAAAGTATTGACCCAAGGTCAAAAGGTAACTTTGGAGCTTGTTTCTAATGTGTGTACTCCGAGAGGAGAGAGAGACTTCCATCATTATTGTTGATATTCGGTAAGTGCTATTTGAATTAAGTTGTTGGACTGGTCGAGCCCAAGGTGAGTCTAACACTAATGAGCCTTGGCAACGCTGGAGGCAAGCATCAGGAGGCATAATACTGACTTCCCATTTTAACCCTTTACCCAACGAATCGCCCGCATCCGCCCGCGTAATATGCAAATTCAGCAGTTGAAAAAATACTATTTTTCAAAAAATTTCAACAAAACCATATCATGTGACCCCCTCGTTGGAACGAGCTCGTCGATCTCGTTCCAGCGAAGGGTCACATGATATGGTTTTTGTTGAAATTGTTTGAAAAAGTTTAAAAAATGATATTTAAAATAATAAATTTTGATATCGTCTGCGTTGGGTAAAGGGCCACCGTGCATGTTGACACTCCTCAACCAATTATAACCAAGCAATTGTATGAAGTTTTTGTCTTAGTATTTTTTTTATTCCCGAGCATGCTTGCAGCCCAGTTGAGCCAATGCAGAGTTACATATAGAATATACCCAATATACCCATTCACGAGTGGTGAACATTTGGTACAGCAAGCTACTTTGGGTATATTTTATTTATAACATGATCGTCAGATTATTAAGAGTCGCTATTATTTTTTTCTCGATTTTACTGAGCAGCAGCCGTAAATACGTGCGAATTTGTTTTTGTTCACATGAGCATCGGTGGGCGGTACTTCCGCTGTCAATTTTATCACCGAAACGAAAGAGAAAAAGAAAGGACCTTTGTCATTTTAATAACATAATAACATACTATTTCGAGTTATGAATGCTTCATTAACATGAGACAATGCATGTTTGTTAATATTTTGGTGTTTTATGGGGTAAATTCATTTAAAAACGTAGTAAATAATTGCCACTTTCATTTCACTCTTCGCGAGGCGACGTGCGATAAATTTAGACAAGTTCGCATTCAGGTCGACGTCACCAAAGGTCAAATTGGATGTAGTTCCACTGTAGGTGTAAATCTTAACTACTGAAATCCCATTGCTGGCGTGTTCACCACGGTTGGTGTACAAAGATAAAAATTTATGTCATAGACTTTTCCTATATAGTAGAATAGGTAATCATGGTATAAAAATAAAGTTAGAACAACACACGTGCCAGACATATTAATGCGGAGTATTTTTTACATGTTTGTTCAATATAACTGGTTTGTTACTGTTTGTTGGAGGATGTCACTCGACACTCTAGACCAAAACGTGATATTGCAGCTAGGCAAATGAGTGAGTTGTTACAATTCACTGGAAAATGACCCAGGGACACAAGTCAGGGACTTTAATTCTTCGCCTTCTGGTCACTTATTAGCATTTCTCTGAGATAATAAGAAACACAATAAAGTGAAACATCAAAATAAGGCAATTAAGGGAGGGGGGGGGGGGTGGGTGGGTCTCGTACTTTTCTGTGACTTTTATCATTTTATCAGAATCAGAGAGAGGCAAGGCAAGTTAATGCAAAGCAAGACAATGAAAGGCACCAAAGCACTAGAAGCAATGAATATAATCGTGGTGATAGAATCATTTAAGTTAATAGCAGTCTGTAGTGGCACTGATGTTAAAGGTAACACTGATACAAACCACTATTTGATTAGCTATGGACCACAACACAAAAATGATGACCCTTGCCTATCAAATGGTACTGCTAAAGTGCTGCGATTACAAAAGCAGACAGAGAATTTGAACCAGATCACGACTGCATTGCGTTGTGGTCGACATTCTCTATCCGCATTCCTCCCCGCAATACCGTAGAACCTCATCTGTTGAAAAAAAATACAATGACTCTGAACCTGAACCTATTTTAGTTTGTATTTTTATTTCTGTCTGTATTTCGTAATATTTCATCTAAAATACTCGTAGTTACAAATAAAAAAGTTAAGAACATGGGCAACTTGGAAAAGACGATATTTGTGTATCCAACAAAGAAACAGAGAAACAACAACAATTTTGATGATAAAAATAATTTGGTTTGAAAGGAGCTTGGCATATCGTCGTCTCGAAAGTTTCATTTGCCAGCCATGTTAGTTTATTGCTGCAGATACGACCACAGTAACCAGGAAGCAAAATAAAGTTTACAGTAGTGCACACCCACTAGAGTCAGCTTTACGGTTATCTGAGTCAACATGAGTGACTCTGGTTTGAGGGACGATGTAGCTTCTCGGCCCGCACTAAGATAAATGTATACCTTGAAATCTACCGCGATTAATGTACAGAAACAAAACGACCAAGACCACACCGGAATTTAAAATAATTTTGTGTACTGCTGATGCAAAGTTTTGGTAACACACATTTTCAGCACAATGCCATAAAATACGTCCACAAATGAGTTGTCTGCTTCACCAGTGTCCAGCGAAACCTTTCTATACCACGACCATCGCTCAGCCGTCCACATCGCCTGCGAAGACCCATCGGTCAACTGTGTAACCCGCGGTGCCGTTGGTCAAGAACCGAGCGAAGTCAGATACAGTCTCAAAGGGCGATTACTCCGTAATAAACTTTCTCTGCAGCAGTCTGAAACCCTGCTATTTTATTTTATGCATTCAAAAAATATGTTACTTTAGCTGTTAACTAGAAAAGTAACACAAAACACGACGAGGAAAATGGACGTTGTAGATATCATTGTCAGGGTATGAGACGTTTGTAAAATCAAAAGGGAATAGGAAGCAATCCGGACTGAATTGAAAATAGATTGTTCGCTTTAACTGGTTGAGGGCTAGAAGCCACTATAATGTCTCTTGAAAAGTGTTGTGAAAGCATTAGCCTGTTGTTTGCTCGGCAATAGCAAGAATAATTTTGATATAAAATTGTTTTGTTACAATTTATTTGGGAGTTCCTGATGATATTCTCCAATAAATTGTTGGAAAACATTTATTATTAATAACATCTTGCTAACTAAGGATACCTTTGTTGGTTGCATGGTATCTTTTAAAAGAAATATGCGTATTACAAATTACCTCGTCCCCAGAGTTCCAATGTGTTCTATGTGCCTACTGGCACATAGAACACATTGGAACTCAGGTGACGACCTTTGAAAACATTTTAGCAATCTGCCAGTTAAATACCATCAAAATCAATTTTCATAGAGCGCTTTTATCTGAAATATTAATATGGATCCCATTATCATCTTTATTTCGCTATTGCATCAAGTCACCAAGTCTGCTGAAAGATTTAAGTTCGATTTTTAACTCTTTTATTACTTGATGAAAAGTTACCATGGTATGCCTAATGATAGTAAACTGAGTTTCCATAGGCGCACCTGTTCAATAAGTACTATTTATTTCACTTATAATGAGTTTATCAGGAGACAGTAGCAAGAATAGCAAAACATTTTGAAGACAGGTTATTACCCGTACACTGGTTTTACATGTATGTTCCGTTTTACATTCATATCTGGCCAATTTACAAACTTGATAATGTTTTCTGAACGAAGTATTATATTTGAACTACTCTCAATCACACGGCGTTACCTGTCCATTAACCCTTTACCCAACGCAGACGATATCAAAATTTATTATTTTAAATATCATTTTTTCAAATTGTTCAAAAAATTTCAACAAAACCATATCCTGTGGCCCCTCGTTGGAACGAGCTCAACGAGCTCGTTCCAACGAGGGGTCACAGGATATGGTTTTGTTGAATTTTTTTGAAAAATAATATTTTTTCAACTGCTGAATTTGCATATTACGCGGGCGGATGCGGCCGATTCGTTGGGTAAAGGGTTAAAAGACGAAATATAATGCATCGTCTTCAAAAAAGATATCAGAAATTATTGCAGTAGACTACGGGCTAAAACGTCTCATGGTCACCCTAGGGCTTGCAGGTGCGTTCGTTACGTTATAACGTCACATGTAATTCCTATTCGCCATAAACCAATAGCGGAAATATACGCCTAAGCTACTTCATAGGGCAATGTAATTCACTTTAACTGTATCTAATAATAAAACTAGTAACACGATTTTCCCAGACCTCACACTCCATTATCAGTCCTCAGTCCTCGATCAGTGATTAGCAGCCCAAGTTATTCGCTGCCCGAGGCCAGACTTCAATGCCTGCAGTGCTGCTAATCAATTGCGGATGTCCGATGATTATTCAATAATATGATTTCCAAGGGCGTTGCGCTAAATTATCGGACCCCCATCAGTGATTAGCAAACGTACAACTAATAGCTGTAGGGATCCTAATCACTGATGGAGATCCGATAATGGAGCGAATCTATTGTCCAATATGAAATTCCGCAATGAATTATTACAAGTGACAACATTTATTTACGCATGATCTGTTTCACCAGTTATTTAGTTCTTGTTAAAGTTGCAGTCTTTGGCAAATCATTTTCATCCAGATCTGATAATTGTGCTTGTTGTTAATATTCTCGCCCGGAAATTAGCCGTCATGTATGGCACCGATCTTGGTGGTAGAAATTATAGCCATTATCGACCGGCTGGAAATTCCGGAAACCTCTTTATAAGTCTGGTGGGCCCAATGTTGTCTCTGGAAAGTACTGTTAATGTGCACGTAATGAATTGATAATAATGAAGTTTGTTTTTCTCTATTTGGATTACACGACGCTTTCAACAGCCAGGGCCACATCGTGTTGGGTAGTTTTACGGATAGAGGAATACGGAGTGCCCGGAGAGAAACATCAACCAGTTGCGAGGAACTGCAAGGTTCCTCGGCGTACTAACTCTGCACAAGCAGAGTTAGCAGCGGTTGAAGGCAAGTGCACCATGAACATGCAGGCGGGGACGTGGCGACAAGGGAGAGGGGCGGTGAGGGGTGTGTCATCGCCCAATCCTGGTAAAAATTTCCTATAATTGGAAATTCGGAGGGAAAGTCATGAGTAGTTGGAAATTCCATCTATCTGGATTTTAGAGTTTATTTGGTTAATTCCATCATTTACAGTTACAAAATGATGAAACATCGAAAATTGACAATTCCTGCAAAAGATCTGATTTAATGTTAGGAGAGTGTGAATTGCTCATAGTACTCAACTTGAGCATTATTAGCACATATTCAATACCCAGAATAATAGCTAATAATAATAACAACCTGATAATTCTATAATAAATGTGTTGGTATTTCAGTTACTAGAATCAATTTTTTGCCGCCTTTTATGGCTTCATTTTCAAAATTTTTCTCGGTTGTGAATTTCCAGCTAGGGGAAGGGACCGGGAGGGGGTCAACCTCCCCCCGGTCCCTCCCCTATTTGGAAATTAACTACCCGACCCCCCCCCCAATCGGAAACCTCTAGTCATGTCCCTGCATGCAGTACTCCTTAGTGCACAGTGTCTTGCCTAATGACACAACGAAGTTACGTCCAGTTGGGATAGAACCATCGACCTGTCGGTTCGAAATTCAATGCCCTAACAACTGAGCCAGCGCGATCCATTAATAGTGAAGTGTAATGCCTTCAAAAATCTATTGTTATGATATTGTTATACTAGCAGCAGGACCGATGGTAAGACGATCGATATGTACCCGACAAGGGTATTAACATTGCACGCAGCAGATATGCAGCAAAGTATAAAACACTGAGTTCAGAAGAGAGTATGTTCTCCAGTGTTGAGCATCCTGGCTACAGTACCCACCGAAATAAGTTCTAGATAAGGCCTAAAAAGTTAAAAATCTGTTTATGAGACTCTTTCGAATGGAACTTTTGGCTGCCACATGTTCTCTTTTTATAACCAATGGAAACAAATAAAAATTAAATGGTTTATGTCTGATATTTTACACAAGTCAATAAAATTGATAAATCTGTCCCTTGAGTGCAACAAGGCTTTGCTATTCTGTAGATTATGAGGCCTGAAACATAAAACAAACCAAGAACCTGAACTTTTGATGGCAAAGAAATAATTACAAAAATAAAATAAAAAAACACCCGTCCACACGCAAGTTTACAAAAAATGGCTTAAGGAAACAGAAGATCTACTTTGTGGGGCCTAACAATAACATTTTTTACTTTTTCTGCTCTGTTAAAAATTTCAATAATATTATTTCTTGGAATTATTAACAAAGGAAAATGGGAAGAACATATACTTGTAGCGTTCCTACATCTTACTGAATCTGGTAATTTTCCGACGGGTGAGCTATTCGCTGAGGGGAGGTAAAATAAAATAAAACTGTCGCCTTTACAACAGTTGAAACGACTGCAACCATAAAGTGGCGGGAACTTCGACCACCTCGGAGTACATTATTGAACAAACAACCACTCGAAAATTAAACTGTAAGAATTAAAATGAATTTTCTCCAGTGTTATCGGAGTGTGAACGTTTTATGGACGTCTTCAGTTTTGTATGAAGGAGCACCCGCGAATCTCAACTGTGTATCATGTCAGTCTCCATTCAGGTATTGTGTGCAGCCACGACACATATGTTTGTGTAAATTAATAAAAACGCGGCCTATTATAAAGCGGTATCAAGGTAGTTTCGGAAGAGGAACCTCTTTATAATCTTCATCAGTTCTCCTCTACAGGAGACCTGGTGGCAGAAGAAAAGATCACGCGGAGATATTTGGTGGGAGTTTGGGAACATCTCGACGATTCAAAACTTTCCGAATCGGCGCGACTCAATTCGAATCATTGAAACAATTTCGAGGGGGCGCGGTTGTGTTGCGGTAACCGATTCTCGTCAGGTCACCGAAGTTAAGCAACGTCGAGCCCGGTCAATCCTCGGATGGGTGGCCGCCTGAACGATCAATTCGGACTCCCGCGTTGTGTCCTTGGGCAAGGCGCTTAACCCCAGTTGTCCACATGGGGGCACGATGACGCCGTGTACTTAGGCGTACTGCACGTCGATGGTACGCATGTCTTCAACCAACCTAACCCTGCCTGTGCTGCAGCGCGGAGTTACGATATCGGGGAGCTGGCAGCTGCTCGTCGTTGCTCGGTGGTTCTTTCCAGGTATTCCGGCTTCCTCCACCCGTAAAACTGTCACGGTCTTGATTAGCCATCGTGCATAAGTATATGACCTTAAACACCAATAAATAAATACATAAATAAATATGAGACGATTTCGAATCGAATCAAGTTTTGAAGCTTCGCAGGGCCCTATTATGGAGAAGGTAACTTAACCCCTTGAACTCTATCTTCCATTCCAGTTTCAATAGCAGCAAATGGAATAGTCCTTATTCATTATTTGGGGGCTGACCACTTAATATTTTCAATGTGCTGCCCTGAGGCAGCACGTTGAAAATATTTATTGGTCTACTCCAACTATTAGCTTTGAAGCCATCGTACTTAAGGAAGTTATGACGTATGTTCCTTGGCCGGAAAAGCGGCCTCTAGTGCCCAAAGGGTTAACACTGCCTTTCCATATTCATACCTTTTAAGCGACAGATAGTACATTTCAATGCTTATCTCATGTAACATTTATGTGGGATAATGTGTGAGTGTGTGTGTGTGGAGGGGGGGGGGGGGGTCGCCCACGCCTCCGCAGCCTCTGTTCATAAGAAATTATCACATATTGTGTCAATACAAAAAAATGGTGGGTTTTTCCAAAGGGTTAGTCGGCACGTTATTGTGGAAGTCTATCTATTTCTCATATCTAACACAACCTTACAATCAGTAAGCTATCTATACATACATTCATATCTCTAGGTTACACAAATTTACTTTAAAACGCTTCTATCGGTATCGATTTGTTGTTTAGTTCTTGAGAAAGTCTAATGTGTATAGTTCCTTTGTTACCAAAACCCGTCATTACTTTGGACCGTTGTGGTATATTTCATGCCAATCCAGAGCCAGCAGCTGGTAGAGTCTGCATTCGTTCTTTGAGGGGAGGCCAGTCAAGGTTTCACGTTGACAATCTTTATTGGTCTACCACGTAAATTCATTGAGCAACTCCAACTATTAGCTTTTTAAGCCATCGTACTTAATGAAGTTATTCAAATCATATCACTAACCTTGACAGCAAAAGCGGCATTTCGGGTTCGAAGGGTTTACACAAAAGAAGAATGTAATGGAAGGTACTTCCAGGCGTTTTAGAAAATAATTCTTTAATTTGCCCTTGCGCTTCCTTTCTCGCTCATTAACAGAGAAGATCAAATTGAAAACTAGTTCTTATTGGTGTCCTCTCATTCTGCCTACAGCTCATTCTGCCTACACCCAATCTGCATACAATTTTCAATAAATAATCTAATTATTTCTACACTGATAAAAGCTAATCTCCCTTGTAATAAATAGACTGCTCCTATTTTCATAACCACTTTTGTTTTCTTATGTTATAATACCCAGATATCAGTCGGCTAATGTTTCCTAAGTTGATTTAGTATAAATTACCCTATAGGGAAAATTTGCTTTCTGAAATTTCGGTATTTTAACATGAAAGAGCAAGGTGTGTTTTCTGTAATGTGACAAGGAATTTTAAATCTGAATAAAATAAAATAAAATTACATAAATTTACAATAAAAATCACAAATCAAGCTTCAAAACATGGCTAGCTGCATCTAAAAACTGAATGGGTGACTTTAGTCCTTTTCTGGGTTGCTCCTTGAGGCGAATAAACCGAGAGTCTATTTCTCTGTAGATGCGTTTTCTGGCTGCTGGAGCAGCGCCATGGTCAAGCTGAGCCCTCGGCTTTCTATCCCTGTCTTCGGTTGTCTTTAAGGTGATTCTAAACTGAAGATTGTCGTTTGAGTGGACAGGTCGAAAACATGATGTTTTTTTCATTACTTTTCAATAGTAATGGTTATTTAATACATGAATGATTGCTTCCTACCTAATAGATTACAAAAATGTGATAAAAATTTTTAAAAAAAGAATTTACTCACCAAAAAAATGCTTTTGAAAATCCCTAACTCACGGTCAACTTCCTGCCACAAAAACTTAAAATATGAATCTCACATTGAAGAATATGTTTTCTATGTGCATTAGAGAACAACAGTTGAGTCATAACTTTTTAAAAAATAAATCCAATTGTATGTTTATTTAAATTTTTGATGGACTACTGCATGCACTGATCCAGCCATTTTTGCACAGGGAACTATTTACAGTTCAAAAGTATGGCACACTGCACTAATCAGTAATCTAGTTGACCGCCCCTGGAAATATTAGCCATACAAGTGATATATCTGTTCTGCCCTCTTCCACAAGTAAAAGTGTCTTGACATGAAATGACCCTGTTGAAAGTGTATCGTCAAATCCCAATAATAGAAAATAAAAGACTGCGTGGCCACACCTCCCCCCCCCCACCACAAAAAAATGGAAATTTTCAAAATTGAAAAAGGGACCTAACTCTGGCAAAAATTGTTGGATCAAACCCTGATTTGACTTGACCTGCATTTTATGTTGCTGAACCTACACAACAAATTTTATTTGATTCTGCCAATCACAGCTCAAGTTATTGGTTGGAAACTAAAAAAAAGAGTTTTCAAAGTTGAAAAAGTGTGACACTGGAATCACCTACCAGGACTACATGCAGGCTCGAAGGGAAGTTATGGAATTGAATTCTGCCAATAAGTCGTATCGATTGACCAATACTTACAGTGCTCAATGTATAAAATATTCGTCCAGTTATTGAAAAAATCCGATAAGGTGGTTAATGTATAAAAGTGTTTTTAATGTGTTAAATGCCATGTTTTGGATCATGAATAAACTCATGTTGTGTCAGAAACTTACCTTGTTTTATTTTTTTTTGGTGGGAGTTGACCCGTGGCGACTTGACCCGGTAGCGAGTTGACACGTTCCCAAAAATTTGAAGCTCGATTGTGCCTTGTGTGTGTTGCCATACTTCACTTTCGTGGAGAATTTCTATGCAACGACTAATAAAATAATTTTCTAGAGAAAAATTTCATGTTCACACTTCTGTCATATTTTATTTGTGATAGGGGGTCTAGTGGGGTGGATAGAAAGAAAAAAATATTATTTTTCGCACTTTGAACAAGCGCCTTACCAACGCATGTGGCTTTCCGGTGACAACAACTTCGATCAACAAACACTTGCAGGCATGAGTCTAATAGCCCACAGATTATTCGAAATTATCGATGATCTTTGTGGATTGCAAACAAATTTAATGAAATGCATCGTTTACAATGATTCGCAATGTAAATCACACCAGATCGCAAAATTAGGAGCATTATTTCTGGAACTCACCGAAACCAGACCGAAACGGGTCCGAATGACAGACCAATAAAGTTAACCATCAATATTACATGACGAAGAATAGTTCCCCCGATTTGCGATTAAAAGAAGTGAAAAATCAACCAGTTTACGAATATTTCAACAACGAAAGAATACAACATGGGTTTCTAATTCCACTATATGTCACCGTTTTGTTAATTAAAGAAAATTGAAATTTTTGTTCTCTATTGGTAATTTTGGCGCATGAATACAAACTAATGGCAAGGTCGATCCATGTAAACAAATTAATTGCTTCAGTTGGTGAGGGAAGAATATTTACATAGAACAGACAATCAATGCAATTTGCCTCTATTAGTCTGCCTCCCTTGAGATATATCGACAATCAGAATTTCAGCAGTGGCATTGTCATGAGAATTTACGGGACATATGGCGAGATCTTTTGTCGCAATGTTGCCCACAACCTTCAGTGTTTTGAATTTCTCACCGTAAACATGGCGGACACTTTTGAGACTGAAACGACCCAGGTTGACAACGTGCTTAGTCCTATCTTCGATGTGTTTTATTAAAAATTAAGACTCAACTGCTGCAGTACATTACTGATAGCTCACGTTGGTTGTTCATTGGAAGGTGAGGCGTTTCGATATTTTTTGAAAACCTGTCCACGCCATTTCCGACTTTTTGACAGTACACATTTTCTAATGTCTCCAAATGACTCGTAAATTTGTTAAATCCATATTTTGCGGGTCCCATCACGTTCTATGTGACATGACCATTCCCCCCAACCCTGGTATCCAAGGGCAAGGCTGTTTCGTTGCCAAGTTATTGTTCAATGAAATGTTCACATTTTTCTGTGTTTCTGGCTTCCATGTTGGCAGCCATGACTTTAGAATCACCTTAATTGTATTACAAACTCATACACATTTGGATGCGTTTTAGACAGTGATCGATTCAGCTTTGAGTGCCAGCCCTCCAGATCATTATTAGTCCGCGTTCCTACATTACCATGCTGATTCCACATTGGAAATCTAGACACTGCATCATCATCTACCCAGTTAGAAGTGACATAATCAATAAACTCTGTAATTTGCGAGGTGTGGTCAGGTCCCTCATTCATTACATCAATCCACACATCCTGTACCTGGTCTACAGGCAACAGTGGCAAACACGCTGCTCGTCTCACTAAACATTGCACACCTTCATTGGTCCGATATAATTGTGCAAGCCCAAGTCCCTGCACCATCCTCAGTATACACTGACTGAAATGAAACATGCACCCACGAGTTTCTGTGTCCAGAAATACTTCCTCAATGGCCTCTATCACTGCCCCTTCAAAGTCTGTTTGAATAGTTTCTGGAGATAAAAAAATTCACTCTTGAGTCCTAAAAATCTGTTTATTTATACTACATATCAAAAGAAAAAACTACAAACAAAATACAAAAAACAATGAAATAATAGTACAATAAGCAAATAAACTCATGCGCAATCATTACAGTAATTCGTGTTTTGATTAACTGACTTGCAGTCAGTGGTCAGTGTCTTGATTTGTGGTCCAATCCATTTTATCACTGGGTATGTATGTGTTTTGTTAATCCCCTAGAAAGGTGTTAATTGGTTTTAGAAAAGTGTAGGCAGAATGAGCTGTAGGCAGAATGAGAGGTAACCTTCTTATTGATGTATCCAGGGGCAATCGTAAGGTAGAACAAGGGCAACCCAAAGCGTGGGCCACTTTTCCCTTACCCGCAGGCATGTTTGAAGTAGCCTTAAAGGTATTGTTGGACATGAACATTTTCAAAAATTTTCTAAGTCGAAAAAGTGGCATAACTCTAGGAAAAATTATTAGATGCAACCCGTTCCTTGTGCATATCCGTTCCCCATGTAGGTCTATCAGCATACCAAAGGAGATCCAAATACAACCAATGACTTTGAAATTACAATGCAAAACGTTTGTACAGACGGACGGACGGGCAGACGGACGGACGGACGGACGGGTGTGCGGGAAAATGGGGTTTGTGGGCTACATTTTTTGCGGAAAAATTAATCATTTTAAAACGTTCGGACAACCGCTAAAAAGTCGTTTCGTCGGATTTTTTTTTTTTGGGGGGGGGGGGGGAATAGACATGGTTAGATCCCCCAAGATAAACCTGAAGAGGGGGCAACGCTAATTCCAGCCGTTGATTGACCATAAACCCTAACATAAACCTCGAAAAATCGCTACAAATCGATTCTTGCCTCATAAGTCTCATTTGTTAGACATTAACCTCATAATATTTGTACGTTAGCTCATAATCTGGAAAAAAGCTCAATGCCTGTCCGGGCAAAAAAAAAGAACTCATAAGTCCCGTATTATTGCCCGGACGGACGGACGGACGGACGGACGGACAGACGGTCGGGAGCGGACGGACGGACGGACGCACGGACGGACGGACGGACGGACGGACGGAGGGCTTCACTAGGTACCCTGGAAGGTGGAGCATAATTAACGAGGTGTGACACCCCAATAAACATTTTTTCAAGCTGAGACGTTTTCGTCCAGATTGGAGCCTTTGATATCGATTCGCTCTAGCTAGTGATCATGTACTTTCTTACCTGACTGGGGGCGCGGTGGCTCAGCTGGTAGAGGTGCAGGCTGCAAGCCGAGAGGTCCTCGGTTCGAATCCCACCTGCGGCAACCGCGTTGTGTCCTTGGGCAAGACACTTCACCCCGATTGCCTACATGGGGGCATGATGACGCTGTGTACTGAGGCGTACTGCACGTCGATGGTGCGCATGTCTTCAACCAATCTAACCCTGCCTGTGCTGCGGTGCAGAGTTCAGAGTTACGATGTTGGGGAGCTGACAGCTGCTCGTCGTTGCTCGGTGGTTCTCTCCGGGTACTCCGGCTTCCTCCACCCGTAAAACTGTCACGGTCATGATTAGCCATTGTGCATAAGTATGTGACCTTAAACACCAATAAATAAATAAATAAATACTTACCTGACTTTTTTCGATACCTGGACTCCTGTCACACACGCAGTCGGTCATGGAAATATATGTCCGTAGTATCCGATGCGGGCTATCGGAAACCCAGCATGACCAATTAGGAGTTCCGGTAAGATACTTGTTAATTAAATACGAAGTCGCATCGCGACTACTGCATGTACATTTTATTTATCAGAAATAAATATAATAGGCTAAAAATTCTTGAGTTTTCTTTAACTATAACCCCCACCTGACTAATATCCCAACTACATCATCAAGGCATGCTTTCAACAAAGGCATGCCTTGGTGATGCAGTTGGAAGATTTTATCAGTCGGAACCTAAGACGTGAAAGTCGGTACAATTCAGGTTTACACTTCCAATCGGTTATCTTCGCGATGCAGCTGTATGTACTAGTGTTATTGAAACAATAGCCTTTTATCGTGCAAAACACAGTGTAATGTATCATGGCACACAGTGATAGGTACGTTACATGTATCTTGTATCATGGTTCTAAATTCATCGCATGAATCATATACCATGTGGTATGGCTTATAAACCTAACTGAACGATAGGAGTGACCTACACGTGTATGACTCACAGCGTAGGGCAACTATAAACTTTGTTATATATCATCTAAAGTTCTCCTTTCTGTCTGTGCGATTTATTTTTCGCCTCCAAAATTAATTCAGCTATTTTCGCTTCGTTTAGTCAATTTAATTATTATTTTTTTTGCAATACTCCGTGTACAAATCTTTATTACACATCGTTTAAACTTTAAACCCTTGTATTCAACGGAATCGCCACTATGATATAAATGATTCTGTATTCCACGGGTGATATACAAGCCGGAACTTTTTTTCCTGCACCGTTTAGTTACGCTTCGAAAAGTTTCCAAATTTCGTTATACAATCATCGACCGTCTGTCGCATAGTGTGAAAATGAAAACGTCCAAAGCAAAATAAAGTCGGTTCACAAAAAATTAGCCAAAAATGAGATAATATTTTTAAAAAACCCAATCATTTCCAACCAGAACATTAACGCAGTCCCGTTGCCGTCTCGTTTTGTGGATCCCATTATATCTAAATTGGTCAACTTTATTTCGGTAAATCTTCGTACACCTTGACATGCTTCGAACTTATTTTAAAAACGTTTCTCCCAGTTGTTTTATAAATCTGCACATATTTGTGCTTATATTTTTACAAACAGTAATAGCCGCCAAATGGTTAGACGTGAATGGGCACCAGCCCATTCACGCCTAACCATTTGGTGGCTATTATTGTTAGTAAACAGCAATAGGAATTTCATCAAACACTGCTTCCGAAAAGGTTGTTTTGATTTTTTTATCGATCCATATGATCAGTACAGCTTCAGTCAAAACAAACTCTTCACCTTTGGGTTTAATTATCGGAATGAAAATTTGCTTATTTAAATGCATGGGTTGTGTAATAAACACAGTCTGTGTCCAATATGATTTCATAATTTTTAAACAGTGAAATTCTAATATACTCATCTTGTTATTATAATTCAAAAACAGCCTTTTAGTTTCTGTTCATAGGTGTGTTTATTCATTTTAAAACCCTTTACCCTAAACGAATAGCAGACGACATTTGCTAAATTCTTCTTGAATAACTGAACTGTTTCATTTTTTTTGTATCAAAAACATTGTGTTCTCTTTTGAACCAGCTCTTACCAATGAAGGTGTCATAGTATTGCTTTTTGAGACAAGTAATATCTTAAAACATCAGAATCGCTTCCAAGACAACAAATCATCTTACGTTTTTTGGGGATATTAGTTCCACGAAAATTATTAAGTAAAGCATTTTCAAACAGACCTTGAATGGAATGTTTGTCAAGAGTATTCGATAGAAAGTTTATATTTCGCGCTTATAAAATTGTCTTCTCTAAATTCCAGCCACGTCACGTAAGTCCTGTTTGAGACAGACGTGATGTGAGTTTGAAAAAGCCCAGAGTCTGATTCTTCGGCAAGTCTGAATTTATGGGCGCACTACAACGATATTCATTTGGTGTAGTCATATAAAACAACAGCTACTCACAACCAACAGACATTTAGGATAGTTTTTGAACCACCGAACAGCGGCGAAAAACGGCCAGACTTCCCAATTTACTAACTCCGCACAAACAAAGTTGGCAGCTGTTTAAGTAAAGTATACCCATTGACGTGCAGCACACCTTATTCACAGCGCCACGTGCCACACGTGGGCAATCGGGATTAAGTGCCATGCCTGAGGACAAAAAGCGGTTACTGCTGGTCAGGATCGAACTCTCGACCTTTCGGTTTAAAGCCCATGCACTAACCACCAAGTCACTGCGCTCTCATTGACCAATTTGGAGTACGGTACATGCTAACTGAAAGAGTTGGGAACGATGCGTCAGGACTGCTACATAAAAATTTCCGAGAACTCTTGAGTTCATATAATTCCGACTGACTAATATTCCACCCACATCTTAAAGGCATACCCAAGAGAGGCATGCATTAATTATGTAGTTAGAATAGTTCGTCAGCCAGGCCACAGCCGGGACAAATTGGGTCTACATCACCCCCCCCCCCCCCCCCACACACACACACTCAACTGATCATCATCGCTTGTTCGCATTCAGTGTTTGTCCCAGTATTAGAAAGGCAAGTGAAAACTGTGTTTGTGCGAAACAGTCAAAAGCATTTCACAAGGATAACATTAAAATTCATTTGTTCGCCTAACCGTTGTTGCATAAAATGTGTTGTGCAACACTGTTTGATAGTAGTCTCGACACAAACCCCCTTAACCGCTTTTTTAAGGCGGCGAACCATTTTTGTTTTCTTGAGTCTTTTTAGCTTTTACAAGTGACATCTGCAGTTCTTGGATAAATATGCCCCTCCCTCCATCTGCGCAATTGCTTGATATATAGTCAATTGTAATGAACCGATATGCAAGATGTGTTGCCTCCTCTAGACTACTATGTCTTTTTGTACTGATGTTACATTAGAAATGATTCAAAAACCTTTTGCAGGTTAACCATTTGAACCCTTGAGTCCGCTTTTCCAATCGAGGAACATGACATGTTATAATTCCATTAAGGAGAGCACGGTACTTTATTCTGGTTGCCTACATGGGGGCACGATGACGCCGTGTACTAAGGCGTACTACACGTCGATGGTGCACATGTTTTCAACCGCTGTAACCCTGCTTGAGTGGAGCTTGAACAGAGTTAGAATGTTGAGGAGCTGACAGTTGCTCGTCGATGCTCGGTGGTTCTCTTCGTGTACTCCGGCCCGGCTTCCTCCACCCGTACTCCGGCTTCCTCCACCCGTAAAACTGTCACGGTCACGATTAGCCATAGTGCTTAAGTATGTGACCTTAAACACCAATAAATGAATAAATAAATAAATAAATAAATAAATAAATAAATAAATAAATAAATAAATAAATTAAGTAGAATGGCTGCTAAGTGATTGTGTGGAGTAGACCAATCAATATTTTCAACGTGCAGCCCCAGGGCTGCACATTGAAAATATGAACTGATCAACCCACAAATAATGAATATTGACTCTTCCAGTTGGTGCCATTGAACTGACATGGAATATACAACCAGGCACCAGTGTTCAAAGGGTTAAAATTCGGACGCCTTGTCTCGAAATCTTTGCGACAAAATATTGATTTTGGAACGATATTGTGACTCTTATCTCCCAATAAACGTTTTGAAAATTGTCATATGTCTGTCATCGACCCATCTTAAGTATCAATTTGAGCTCAAGAAGAAATACGTTGAAACTTAATAAGAATACGAACGGGTGCAGTGCAGTCGTTCCACCCTTTATGCTATTGTATGTATTTTTCTTAGAATTATGAACAGTCAGACAAGTAAATGAGTTTTCGAAATTGATTCTTCTGGCTCAAGGATGTAGCTCATATTCCAAAATGGTTCACGCTTCTATCTCAGACATTCCATAACAAATGAACTCGAAATAATAAGACACTCTGTGAACTTCAACCTTCTGAACACTGATGTCAAAAGGAGGCTCAGTGGTTAAGGCATTGGACTTCAATCCGTAAGGTCCACAGTTCGATCCCCGCCAAAGGGTAACTGCTTAGTGTCCTTGGGTAAGGCATTTCATCCCGATTGCTTGCGTGGAGGCACGGTGGCGCTGTGTACTTACGCGCACTGCACGTCGATCTGCACTTGTCTTCAACCAATGCTACCCCGCTTGTGTGAAGTTAGTACGTTGGGGAGTCTGGCAGTTGCTTGCCGTTGCTTGGTGGTTCTCTCCGGGTATTCAGGCTTCCTCCACACATAAAACTGTCCGACGGGAAGTGACCCTGACTGTAGAAAGAGCCGTTAAATCCCAATAAATAAATAAATAAATAAATAAATAAATAAATAAATAAATAAATAAATAAATAAATAAATAAATAAATAAAATAACTGACATCAAAACACGAAAGTTTCGAGCTGCAACTTTCCCCCGCAATGCAAATGGGAAATTAAACAAATTCAGTCTTGATCTTGTTTTACGAAGCTCAATGACTTCCCGTCCCCTGAGTTCCAATGTGTTCTATGTGCCTTCTGGCACATAGAGCACATTGGAACTCAGGGGGACGTTCTGTCAAACAAGGTGGTATTTACTAAAGCCTAAGTTGCATTATCGGAAAAATTACGGCTTGAATATTTTTATTTTAACATCAGGAGGCAGAGCGATAAATCTTTCCATTTAGGAAATATATTATTTTCACTGTAAAAATTAAAATGCAAAATATTGAAAACGTAAAAATGTATAATAATTAAATTGAAAAGGGGCACAACGGAATTCTACGGCCTGTTTAGGATTGAAAGTTAGGCATGGTGACAAATTAGCAATTCTCTCGACCCTTATTGTTGGTTGCATAAACAAATTAATGAACGCAAACACGTATAAAAGTGAGCACTGTGGCTCAGTAGGGAGAGGGGAAGGCTGCAAGCCGAGAGGCTCCCGGTTAGAATCCCACCAGCGGCAAACGCGTTGTGTCCTTGGGTAAGACACTTCATCCCCACTGTCCACGTGGGTGCACGGTGACGTTGTGTACTAAGGCGTACTGCACGACGATAGTTCACTTGTCTTCAACCAATGCTAACCCTGCTTGTGTAGAGTTAGTATGTTGGGGAGCCTGACAGTTACTCTCCGTTGCTCGGTGGTTCTCTCCGGATACTCCGGCTTCCTCCACCCATAAATCGGCCCGACAGGAGGTGACCCTGGCTGTCGAAAGTGTCGTTAAACCTCAATAAATAAATAAATAAATAAATAAATAAATAAATAAATAAATAAAATTAGATTGGAAATAAAACAGATAAATTCTATTACCTGTGTCCGTTATGCATTCAACCAGGGTTACAAAAAACACGCAATTCTACGTCGCCTTTGAGTTGGTTGAGCGAAAATATAATTTTTAGATATTCGGTTTTCACTTACCGTTTGTTTAAATTTTAGGGTTCCTTTTAAGGTTTCATTTCCCTTATATTTACTTCTAGAATTCTTTTTATCGTATTCGATAAGTTCAGTTGGATTATAGTTTGGATCTGGAAAATTTGTGCAACGTCTAATAGCATTAAAGTACAGTTTTGGACGCCCTCTACAATGATGCTGCTTGCTACTCGTTTAAAAAAACCCAAATGCTTTTAAAAACAAATGACCCAATGTAAGGGAAGTAACTCAATTGCTTTTCACGATATTGCATGGCGAATCACGTCCATCACTGATGCATGTATTTATCCTGTCTGATTATCGACAAAAGAGAGACGGACTAGTCATATGGTCTACTGAAAAATTCCCGGCGGGTCCTGATTGATGCCTCCCCCCCCCCCCCCACACACATACACCTAGGCCTCCCAAACTTGATCCAACCCACCACCTCTTCAAAAGGCGAAATGGATCTGGTTGCATAGACTGCCGGTATAACGAAATGCTCTCTGTGTTATCCACATAGAGGACACTTCGATATACCCGCAGTCCAGTCTGCCATTGATCGCTCAGATGAAAGTACACAATGTTGTTTCAGTTTGAAAAATTATAATATTCTCCCATTGGGCCGATGTGTCGGAGACCTCCTTGGCGCCACTATTTTGGTCAAGTGAGCGATGAAGATGATACAAACATGTCATCGAAATGTCATCTTCGTTATCTGCCATTGGTCGCTCAAATGCAAGGAAGCAGCCCTCTTTCAGTTCGAAAAATCAAAATTTTCGCAAAGTCCGGGTCCCCTTAATGCATTTCCCGGTAACTTTTCTTGGTCCAGTCCGCTCTTGCAATTTTATGTCAGTAAATAGAAAATAGATTTGATCGGCATCGTTGCACTCTTCTCAACTTCTTATGTTATGATCGAAAGTGTTTCGGTAGGAAACTACCTTTACGGCTAAAGAAAATTAATCTTTTGATTTTCAGGCACTGGTGCATTCGTTTTTTTTCGGCCCGCGTTCATCATACTCATTTTGGAGGCAAAATTCAAAATGCATAAAACTATCATAGGGTGTGATTTTAGCGATTTGCGATGCAATATGTCGAATACATTGATACAGTATTGTCATTATCTTCGCGAAATGCGACGCGATTCTCATATGTATGTACAAAATAAATATTTATTCAACTGGTTGAGAGAGAGATTAGTTTTGGTGGTCTGAATTTGTTCATCAAAAATTGTTTAATTACAAATTATTGGAGAGTGCCAACAGGCACTCTCCAGTAATTTGTAATAGAACACATTTGTATAAAAAACTATTAATTACGTTTGACTGAATATGAAACATGGGTTAGGAAAATGTTGGCTTTTGCACTGGTACCCTCATTTTTTTGGAAGGCCTAATTGTAGCTTCTACTACTCAACCAGTTCAAAAACTCCTTATTATTTTTATATCCACTTTAGTTGTTCTTTATTGATTTTGGGTTGTATGATCACTCTTAAAAAAACTATCAGTGAAATTAACATGGAATCTCTAGTATTTAATTTTAGGCTCTCACAACTGGATTATAGGTATCGGCGACCATTCCATCAGGAATAAAAAATAAAAATAAAAACCGCCCTCCCTCATTCGTTTTGAAAAAAATGCCCGAGAATTAGTTATTTAATTTTGTTTGGCCTGAACTTCACCATACACTATATACCACACGATGTTCCGACGATGGCATAAATATGAATTTGTGGCGCGTTCATTGGAACTCAGGGACAATTTTAGTTTGGGTTGCATCAACAAATTAATAAGCGTAACACGTATAAAATAAAAACAGAGAAGCTTTATTACCCGTGTCTGTTATATACATCCAACCAGGGTGACAATCATACGCAATTCTACGTCGCCTTTGAGTTGGTTGAGCGGAAATATAATTATGACAGGATTGGTTTTCACTTACCGTTTGTTTAAATTTTAGGGTGTTTTTACCGTTTACCCAACGAATCGCCCGCATCCGCCCGCGTAATATGCAAATTCAGCAGCTGAAGAATATTATTTTTCGAAAAATTTCAACAAAACCATATCATGTGACCCCTCTTTCGAACGAGCTCGTTGAGCTCGTTCCAAAGAGGGGTCACATGATATGGTTTTGTTAAAATGTTTTGAAAAAAAATTCAAAAAATGGTATTTAAAATAATAAATTTTGAAATCGTCTGCGTTGGGTAAAGGGTTAAAGGTTTCATTTCCTTTAGATTTACTTCTAGAATCCTTTTTGCCGCATTCGATCACTTCAAATGGAGTATACTTTGTATTTGGAAAACGTGTTCAAGGTTTTATAGAAGTAGAGTACAGTTTTGGACGCCCTCCGGAATGCTGCTGCAACTCGTTTCAGAAAAAAACTCAGTCTTTTAAAAACAACATCTTCAAATGTAGGGGAAGCAACTCAATTGCTTTTTACGATAATCATGGTGAATCACGTCTTTCGTGCATCCTCAACGCCCCTATGTATCCGAACCGAATATTGACAAAACAGAGGCGGAATGTCTACCGGGAAAATTCACGGTGGGCCCCAATTAGTGGACCTCCCTGGGCCTCCCGAAATTGATGCAACCCAACGCCTCTTGGTACATAAAAATTCGTGAAAAATACGAAATGTCGAAATGGATCTGATTGAAAATGACAGCCGGTAACGAAATGCTCTCTATGGCAGTCCACATAGAGAACATTTCGCTGTACCAATTGTCTAGTCTACCACTGATCTCTCAGATGCAAGTAAACAGTGTTCTTTCAGTTTGAAAAATCAAAATGCTCTCCCATTATCCCGAACAATAGTCAGCCCGATGGGTAGGGGACTCATTGATGCAACCATTTTTGCCAAATGAGTGACAAAGATGATACAAAAATGTCATCGAAATGTCATCTACGTGAACTGCCATTCATCGCTCAAATACAAGGAAGCAGCGTTCTTTGGGCTTGAATCAAAATTTTCTCAAAGTTCGGGAATCCTTGATCCATTTCCCGATAACGTTTCTTGGCTCAGTCCACCCTTGCGACCATATCTCCGTAAACAGACAACAGATTGAAACTCAGGGACAATTCGGTCCACGGAGTCATGTATGGAATGAATTTTAACTAATTATGACGAAATATAATAGTCCTAATGTTGCATGTTTGTGGCCAAGAAGTCGTGCAAAGAGTTTAATGACATGTTGTTGTTGTCCACCCAGCCGTATACAATTTTGGTAGGGTTTCAAAATAGCACGTGCTACCCGAGAATGTCAAATTGAATGGTGGAATGGAGGACCGACGAGTTTCTTCGTGTTATGTTGTGCTACAGAGCCTGGGTTATTGAGAAAAAAACGCTAGTTTTCGTCTTCCGACATTTAAAAAAATGCCAAGGAAAATCGGATGTTGCGTGCCGTTGGTATGCATGAAGCTGGGATACCTCCATCGGATCTCGCTGCTGAGTTCGGAGTCACTGTGGCCACTATTTACCGTCTCATTGGAAGGTATAGAACCACTGGATCTACTGCGACCGACCGCATTCAGGTCGACCAAGAGTTACGACCCCGGCACAAGACCGACACATCGGGACGTCTTACTCGCGGAATCGCTTCCTTCCGTCGACGAGGACAGCAGCAATTACTCCTGGTAGAACTAACAATAGAATCAGTGCACAAACTGTCCGCAACAGACACGCTGAACATGGCATCCGAAGTAGGCGTCCATCCCACGGACCAAGCCTTACCCAACGTCATCGTACCGTCAGAATTGAATGGGTACGTCAACGTGTTCGCTGAACGCAGCAGCGTTGGAGCACAGTTCTTTTTAGTGATGAATCACGATTTTGCCTACGGCGCGCTGATGGTAGGGCAAGAGTGTATCGCCGACGAGGAGAACGGTTTTCTGATGCTTGCGTGCGGGAATGCGACCGTTTCGGCGGGGGTAGTGTAATGGTTTGGGCAGGAATTTCCTTGCACCATCGAACGCAGTTGATCTTCATCGATGGTAATCTAAATGGACAGCGACATAGGGACGACATTCTTAACGCTGTTGTTGTCCCGTTGATCAACGCTAGCGTCGGATTGCAGTTACTCCAGCAAGACAATGCCCGATGTCACGTGGCGCGTCTCTGTCGTGACTTTCTTGTGGAGCAGAGCATCGAACTTCTTCCCTGGCCCCGACTTTCGCCAGATTTGACGGCAACCAAGCATCTTTGTGATCAACTGGACCATCGGGTACGACTTCATGATCTTCAGACGTTAGGCAATTTACGTAATGTTCTAAGGCAGGAGTGGAACGCAATACCACAGGGTGACATCCAGAGACTTATCAGGTCCATGCGCCGTCGATGTTTTGCCATCCAAGAGGCAAACAGTGGACATACACGCTATTGACTGCATGTGTGAACTTTTCATTTCACCCCATATCTGAATTGCGACGTCCTGACATGGCGTTGGCACAGTAAGAACATGAAATTATGCAAATCCGTACAGCTGGACTCGAAATATGAATTTACAATAATTTGTTTGGAATTAAAGTCGATAATACTGAAAAAATTGCTCCTCAGAGTTTATTATACTTTCTTTTTTGACTCAGTATAATACTTTTCGGAACAAAGCAGTTGCGGATGCGTGGTAAATCATGTTACGTGGCCAAGCGCGTTGATAATTTTGAGCTCATTGTGTCGAACATATTGTCAAAGTCAAGAAGAGGGAGAGTATAAAGGAAAGGGCGAGGGAAGGATAACTAGAACATGGCGGACATCCACAATATTTGCGGCCCAAATTCGCAAATATTTCCAAGAATGTGTTAATCGGTTAATTTTCCAAATTCTGACGGTACAAATCCCCGCTGGTGTGCTAAGGCGGCAATCGCACAAAATGCCCGTGCGAAGTGGCCAACCTGGCACATTTGTGTGCTTACCATCTGTTCACAAATCTATAACTGTGGCTTAGGGAAGTTAAAATCGCTAAAAGGTGGCTTGTTCGATAAGTGGTAAACCAGTAATAGAAGGGTTTGTTTGTTTATTGGGGTTAACGGCACTTTCAACAACCAGGGTCGGACTGTTTTACCGTAGTACCAGAAAACAACTGCCAAGACTGTCAGACTCTCTAACTTACTAACCCCACACAAGTAGAGTTAGTAGCGGTTAAAGACAACTGCACCATAGACAGTGGTTAGAGCATTGGACTTCAAACCGAAAGGTCCACAGTTCTCTCCTGACCAGTGGTAACTGCGTTGTGTCCTTGGGCAAGACACCAAACCCAATTGTCAACATGAGGCTCGAAGGCGTTGTGTACCGGGTAATGTGTACTAAGGCGTACCGCACGGCGATTGTTCACTTGGCTTCAACCACAGCTAGTTCTGTTGGTGTTGCGTTAGTAAGTTGCAGAACCAGCATTTGCTGTTCCCTGCTTGGTGTTGTTTTCCAGGAACTCCGGCTTCCTCCAACTTTAAAACACGACGTGATCCTGACAGTTCAAAAACCCCAACAAACAAACAAACAAACAAATTATTCAGAGGCAATGCTACCGTTATGCCATGACCATCCACCCACCACCACCATGAGGTGACCACGGGCGAAAATGTCTGGGCACCAAACACTTACGAACTTGGAATCTTGTCTTTTCGAACCAGCACCGTTTGGTACTTCATTTGATACCGTTATTTTCTCACTGACTTTATCAACAGGCAGAGTGTGTCGACAAAACTCTTTTCTTCCACAACGGCGAACCAGTTTGTTCAATCTTTCCCTCATAGTTATTTCCCTTGGATTGTCTTGGCAACTTTCTTGCGCCAATTCGTGCACTGTGAGATGAACTTGTTAACGACAATTTTCTAATAAACTAAACTTTAGGTCATTGTGACTCTCAAATTTCGAAAAGAATCAGGCATAGGATGCCAAATCGAAAGTAATAAAAAACACGGAATATTCCAAGACGGAATCAAAGTAGTTTCGGAAGCGAAAGCTTCTTGAACATCATCAGGTATCCTTTAACCTTCTACCAAACGCAACGGCAAAAACCGGTCAGCGCTATTCTCAAAAATCACCATTCAATTTTCATTATTTGTTTAATTTTTTGTCTCAAAACCATAGCTTATGGCCCCTCATTGGAACGAATTCAACGAGCGCGTTCCAATGAGGGGTCATAAGCTATGTTTTCGATCCCAAAAATTAAAAAAAACATAGTTTAAGAATGTCGTCTGCCTTTCTTGTTAGGAAAGGATTTAAGGGGACCTGGTGACCGGAAGAAGAGTGCAATCGGAAACTAAGGACGTCATAACTATTCGAAATACTTCGAATCGGCTCCACTCGAATCGAATCGAATCCTATGAACTGGACGATTTCGAATCGATTCGAATTTAGAAGCTTCGCAGGGTCCTACTACAATTATCTTGAATTTTCATCAACTCAAGCTATCACTGTTATAAAATAGCTGCAGTTGATTTGAATAGTTTATTAAAGCGCATTGTACCTGACAACAAATATGGATTGTATAAAGAAAACAAATAAAATCTAAAAATGCACTAGCCAGAAATTTATCATGAACATTTGCTGTTAAGAACCATTCACACTGTATCGTGGGACAGAGCGCAGTCAGCAGTGTACAAGCATTGCAGATGGCGCCTTGCTCAACTCAAGGGACGATATATTCTATTTGAAACTCTCCACTAATTGTTTTCAATTTGATGACGTTTGGATTCTTCTGAATTCGTGCCCGGAGTCTCTAAAGCATTAGATATAGCGCTTGATTTCACTCATCTGGCGATATTTCCGTTCCATATGGAAAACTCCAACAAAAAAAGGGACAAAAAGAAGAAAAAAAACCCTGAAAATGTTCCCCCGCTCCCCCATCCCCCACAAAAGCCGTAACAAAACTGACATCCTCATTAGGAATTTAGAAAATAAAACATTCTTCGGCTTGCAGAGGGACATTCAAATTCATCCTCAATTTTCGGTAAAGGAACAATCAAAACAAAAGAATGATGAAGGAGATTTTTGACAGTTATCTTGTTTCATTCCAGAATTAGTTAGTAGAAATTTTGGATCTTTCTCATCTTATCATCTGAAAGACGCAACAACATTGTGTTGGAATTTATAACGTGAACCAAGACTGGAATTTTCTTGTGAGTGCTGGATTTGATTGTTACCCGAAAACCGAGGGACAAATTGGGAGGGCTTCTTTCCTTTTCCATCACTGATTCATTTATGATTCTTTGAAATATGGCCGAGATTTACCACTAGCCTTTCTTTGTGGCTTCTGAGAAAGCTTATTAATGTTTTCAAAAGTTTGGTGACGACATATGGGACTAGGAGTAAGCCGAAAGGGGTGCAACTTAATTCATATGTTTTCTCTTCACAATAAAATCTGAGATAAGTTTGATAATTAGAGTAAATGGGGCCTGTCAAATATGCAGACTTCAGATTTAATTGGATAAACCAATCATCTTGTTGGGTCACATATTTTACTCCACTACCGATCTACATGTATACAGTTAACCCTTTACCCAACGTAACGGCCAAAACCGGCCAGCGCTATTCTCAAAAATCGCCAATTAATTTTCATTATTTTTTCATTTTTTGTCTCAAAAACATAGGTTATGACCCCTCGTTGGAACGAGCTCGTCGAGCTCGTTCCAACGAGGGGTCATAACCTATGTTTTTGAGACAAAAAATGAAAAAAATTAGTTATTCAAGAATTTTTTTTGCAAGTGTCGTCTGCTTTTCAGGTTAGGTAAAGGGTTAAAACTAGAAGTCCTGTCACGAACTGTGCGCTTACCTAGGCTTAATTGCGCGTAGGAATTGCGCGCAATTGCCATATCGAATGGCATCCAAAGCACGACAGGTTCTCCTGGTTACTCATAGCAAACACAGGCAATGTTTCTGCCAATGGACCTCCGGGTTACCCGGAGGTCCATTGGCTGAAACATTGCTTGTGCACAGGCCATAGGTACAGAATTTGATAGCCTTACTGTGGTCACAACGCGCAGTTGTTTTAACTGTATTGTTCATAAAAGGTTAAATGTGAACATTTTTGTATTTGTTCATTGGGGTTGAACGACACCTTCAACGGCATGCTCATATCGTGTCGGCCCTATCGAGTGTGCTAACGTCTTGTCCTTTTTATCGTTTTTGGAGATATAGAGGATATCTTGTGTATTTGATTGGATACCGAAATTATCTCATGCGTGACCGAGACAAATGTTTACTTTTCGCGAGCGCTTGCGTTCCAACCTTGAATTGATGCATGAAAGTAAACAGCGCATTGAATCACCGATACGCGAAAGAGATTTGATCGATACTCGGAACAGATAGCGTCATGCGATCTGATTCAGCTGGCGGGTTTCTTGTCCAAACATGGCTTGAAAGTCCCTAATATAAGTTTTTGGTTTGGTATGTCCTTTGAATTTGGACTAGCGGGTTTCATGCATCAATTCAAGGTGAATTCGTCTTGAATTATTGCTGGAAATGATCGGTATCAACTCAAAACAACTAGATTTCCTTTTCATTATACGTTTTAAGAACAAATAGATCGTTTCCAGTGATAATTTGACTGCTATTCACCTTGAAGCGATGCTTTGAAAGCCGCCATTTTGATTGATACAGTGAAAGTGAAAATTGCTATATCTTCACAGTGGGGGATACGATTTCAATCTTTCCGCAATGTTTTCTCGTTTAGCGTATAATAAAAAGTATTATTTCCATCTGTACTAGATTCCGCTTCATCAGTGTTATCAAAGTCAATACTCTATGCCACATCGCGTGACGAAGTACACGTAACCTGGATCTTTGAGACAATCTGAGTCAGCGTCGTAAAAATGCCAATGCGCTATAAACAGACAAGTGAGAGCTAATACAACAAATCAAATTAACTAAAGGTAATAAAATAATCAAATTAGCTGAATGGAAGAAACCCGAGATCGTGGTAACACGAACTAACTTTGAAAGCAACCAGTGATGATTTAATGAATTAAAGACTATAGTTTCCTTTAACATCTGTCTTGATTTTTCTTGTACTTTTCTTATTGGTCTGTGCTACGCATGTCTGCTGGCATCAGTTTTGTGGAATGAGCAGGAGTGGAATGGACCCCCCCCCCCCCCGAAGATGACTAGCATTCTTAAGTCTGTCTTGGTGTTAGGTAAATTAGTGATTTTGCAGTCCTTTTGGAGATATCGCCCAAGACACAGTGGTCCACCCCGACTCCGATTTTGTGGCATTCAGCGATCGGTGGAGAGCTATGACGAGAATACATCGCCACTAATGCATTGCAGATGGTTGTGCTGCACTCAATCGGCGATATTTTACGATTCACCCATGACTTATGCCGTCATGAAAACATTCCCGAAAGTCACCTCCCTTGAAATTATTAGACGGGCGAGAAAGGTTCTAATTAAGAAGCAAGTAATTGTTGAGAAAACACCAGTTGGAAAATAAAGCCAAGTTTCCTTTAGTTATCTTTTATAAACGAAAACAACAGACAGCTCTCAGAGCTGTCTGTTGTTTTTGTTTATTAAAAGTTACAAAAGGAAACATGACTTTTATGGCAAGCTAATTGGAAGGAACAACTTCACAGATAATCCGCCACTAAGAATATCTATAATTGTCACACCTACCAACACCTAGTAAGAGTGCACATTGACTCTTTGTTTAACAAATGTGTTTTTACAGTAATTTGGAAGATTTTATTCTTCCCAGTAAAACAGTTAGCAAATCTTAACTCATAGACTTTTATATTAATGGAAGGACCATGGTCTGTAAAATTATGTCACGATGCGCACACTGTTGATATAATGAACAGAAAAAAGTTGAAGAATATGAAAAGATGGTGAAAGTGTCGTTTTCTTATTTTTTAATGGGTTTCAACAGAGAATAATAGTCAAACGTTCAAACTGATTGGAGAAAAATTCTAAAGAACCATCTTATACTACTCTACAGGAAAATGGCTGAAGTTGCGCAATGGTATGCACATCAGTGATACTAAATTCGCAAACATATCGAAATTTCATCTTTTATATGAAATTCCCATACCCTTAATGTTCAATTTCCTGACAGCTTCAGAAAATTAAGGGCAGCCAACCTTTAAATCTCTTCCATTGACGAAAATTGGGAGCCATGTGATTTCCATGTTTAAACTGAACCCTAGGGCAATGTTATATGATTTGATTTTTTGTGAGGTGTGATTTAAAGGCCTTTACCTTTCCTAAATCGGTAAATGTTGTTGCCGTTATGGTATTTGTGCTTAAATTGTGCGGGGCTGAAGAACGCATTTCGCTACAAAGTATAACGTCGAAACATTTTCGGGAAAAATGTTGAGCCCAGGCATTTACATCCCCCAAAACACCCAAATATTGGGATTTGTACCCAAATTATGAGATTTTTAAAAAACATTTGGTGCAGTTTAGCTCCTAACTCGTTCAAGTTCCGAAACACGACAAAATGGTTTTGGGCCTATCTGTCGAAACCAAACAATGCAAATGATTACAAACAATCACAATTCGCCAAAGGAAAACAATCTTCTCGTGTGTAGAATACACAGATTGCTCTTTGCAGTCTGATTAATTATTTTTCACCTCCCCACCATTATTCTCTAATTTCGCTCAATGACTATACAGTAGAGTATTTTGAGAATATCCACCCCAATAACCAGATGCGGAGGATCCGACGACTACAGAGCAAATGCACCAAATCGCTACTGTGTAAGTACAGCGATCTATACTGCGCGCTAATTTTATTTCTCCCCCCACTGCATGTGTAACATACGTGTGTCCCGGGTGAGATAGCAGAGAGAGACAGATGTATCCCACCCCACCCACGTGGCGTTATGCATTTATAACGTTATGACGTTATGCATATCGTATCAGTTTCTTGCTACCAACTAATCCATATTGACGTCATCGGAATGCAGTGTGATCAAAGTTTGATGCTCTAAAACTCTTCAACCCTCAAGCTGCCACCGTTCCTAATCGATTTCGTGGTATATACCTTTGGTATACACATAACCTGTGCATGAATCGTATCGGGCCTGACACGATCTGTATCACGCGATCGCCTCTTGTTAGAAGTTGGGTGGAATAATCTAGAAACAAGAAGACACGTTCAAAAGATGTGTATCTTTTACAAAATCATACACAACGATGCGCCAGATTTTCTCTATGAACTTCTTCCACCACGGGTTTGTGACACATCGTCTTATAACCTCCGCAATTCGTCAAATTTTATGCCTTACAGCATGCGAACTGAGCTATTTAAACGATCATTCTTTCCGTCTTGCACGGAAACGTGGAACAATTTATCCCAATCAGTGCGAAATTGCTCATCGCTTACTGAATTCAAAAAAACTCATATCCCCCCCCCCCCCCCGTATGCAGACCACCTGCATATTCTCGCATGGTTCTAGAAAACACAATATCATTCACAGTAGAATTAGAACCGGTTGTAGTGATCTGAAAAGTGATAAATTCCTCAATTACATTTCTGAATGTCCATATTGTCCACATTGTATAACTGTTGTTGAGGACGCAGAACATTATTTCCTTATCTGTCCATCTTATTCAAACGCTCGTAACGCTCTTATTGGTAATTTATCAAATCTTAATATTACTTTGAATTCGGTGGATATTCTATTGTACGGTGATCCGGTGTTAGAAACCAAAACTAACACTTTGATTTTTAAATTTGTGCAACAATTTATTTGTAGCACTGGGAGGTTCGACAACGAGTTTCCCATCTAGTAATATTTGTAAAACAATGCTGACTCAAGGTATCCACTTCAATACAGAATACGCATGGAGGGGTTACGGAATGGACGCGTCATCGGGGTGACGTTGAGCCAGCGCATCGGTACGCAGATTGTGCAGTCACGATGATAGTCACGGTTGCGCTGTTTGTGGCCTGAGTCGCTGACGCGACGTTTTCCCTACCTTTTGTGTGAATCAGCATGGATCTAATGAGACACGTCCCAAAGCTGTAGTACAGAAGGCGAAGAAATGATGATGATTATTATTATTATTATTATTATTATTATTATTATTATTATTATTATTATTATTTTAACACATCCTAATCAGAACAGCGCCCAAGCGGCCTTTGGCTTTGAATATTAATTGATTCAAATCGAGAGAGATACAGAATGCAAAAGGGACATCAAGAGCTTTTCTTTTTTTCTTTCTTTCTTTCTTCCCTTTTCTGTCTTTGTTTAGTGCTACATATTCATATTTATTTATACACATACGCACACATATATATATAAACCCATTCAAATAGTTTATTTTACATTTATGAATTTCAAAAAAACTTATTTGTTTCGCCATTGTAACATTTTCTGTATTCATGTTATGGGAGCGGAGGTTTCTACTAAGTGGAAAGCACTTGTCCTCCTATCCCTTTTTGCTCAATAGTTATGGCAAATAAAATATGTTTAAAGTAACCTGTGCATGCTCTTTCCGATGGTGTCATCAGTTTTTCAAAACAACGAATACAAAATGAGTTGATTGAATCAGCACGTGACTCCCGATTACCTCTGGCCAACGTAATCGCTGCATGTTGGTGGGCGAAAAATAATCCATGATGGGTACGGGTGTGGGATGGGAAAATCTCACCCTCAGGACAAGCCTCGTGTCTGGGCCAAATATCTTGCCCTCTGGTGAGATTTTTTCATTCCACACCCGCACCCATCAAGGATTATAATAATCCCAACATACTCAAAAGCATTTTTGTTTGGGACGATATTCAAATTGAATTCTGCAATCATTTTTTTTCTGCAAAAGTTTACTGTTTCTTATCAGAGTATCATAATGTCGTTCCTCGTGAGAAGTTTGAGTCAACCACGATATTTACTCTCGCGCAGGAGAGACGCTGGGCAATTATGTACAAATATTTCATGTTACTCTCATAGAACAATATATAGCAACCAAAATTTGGCTGTCATGTCTGTACCTTGCGTTCTATGGTAAGACTTCGTCTCCTGAGTTCGATAGTGTTCTATGTGTCAGTAGGCACATAGAACACATTGGAACTCAATGGACGACTTGTCGCTGGAAAGGAAGGACACCATGCATATTTTGGGGATTCGAAAATAGCAGAATGGGCGAAATGTATTTCCTGAAAGTAGTTGAGGCTGATCCGAATGCAGCATATTTCTCTGAGAAATAAGAACACCCGGCTAAAAAAATGAACATATTTTATCAGTAAATGTATATTGTGGCCAACTACAACAGATATAATATATATTCAAAGTCCTCTGTATGGAAAATATTATTACTTCTCGGAGTGAAGTTACATGGATATATACAATACAGGGAAGGAAGTAAAAGGAGATGAATGTTTCGAGAACATAGCAAATACCATGTAGACACTGATACTATCACGTCCCTTCTCATCTGTTCACATTCTGCAGTTATTCATGTCCAAAACTAGCAAACGTATGTTTACTATACGGGATAATATAGGGAATTTGCCAATATATTCATCGCAGCATGCCACTATCTTCTTGAATTTTCTCAAAGTAATCTAACAAAATTACAAAAGAACACTGCTAAAGGACTGGAAATTACCTCGTTGGCAGGAAAACTGGGTGCGATTCTCACTTGTCGTTGAAACTGCAATGTGTCTCCACTGCAATCTTTAGTATCCACATTTTTTTTTGCCTGCGCCAAAAAAGTTTGGGATTGGGATAGGCACTTACACTTTGGCCTGGAAAAAATGGGCTTTAAATTGTGATATCCCTGAAAAGTTGGAAGGCTCTCCTAATTCTCCATAGTAGCATACTAGAACAGCATGGTTCAATATTATAAAACTGTCTGAGAGTAGATCTCCATGTAAAACATTCGAGGATGATGCCTGATTTTCACCTCAACGATTGATTCCAAAAATAAGCGTTCTATAATCAAGTGATATTCTGATAAATTACGTTTCGTAATGTGTATTTATGTCCCGATACTTGCAGTGATTGGTCAATGCCTAGTTGATTTTATTTTATGTCGCCGTGCACGCGCATATGTCTACTGTCAGCGATTCTTATGTCCACTGTCAAGGAAAGCGTCTCGTTGCCATGAGCAACGGTTCATCGCAATGTCTTTTTCACTTGAAATCAACTGAGACAAATATATTTAACTGAAGTAAAATACACACAAAAGTACCGTTATTACGTACAAAAAGATTAGTTATGTAAACATGGGTAATTATTTATGAAACCGATTAGATTATAAGGTCTCTTTTCATTAATTTACTGTAACATAAACTGAAATCGCTTCATTCGAATCATTTTAAAATTTGTTGTTGTACAGCGAATATTAGAAAGCAGACGTTGTTTCGGTAAGGTGTTAACTTTGATCATTTTTTTCCAATTCAATTTTACTTGTGTAAGAACGGGACATATACGTTATTCTGTTTGTTGACAGGGGACATGGTCTCACGTTCCCTGCATGAAACATATATTCAACCTCGGCTAACGCCTCGGTTGAATATAAATGTCATGCAGGGAACGTGAGACCATGTCCCCTGTCAACAAACAGAATAACTTATAATGTCATGTCACTCCTAGTGAAAACCCACCAATTTCCCACGAAGCTACGATACTTATAAAAATAATAATAATAAAAATAATAATAATATAGTACATTTATCAAGCGCTTAATCCCTGAAAAGGCTCTAAGCGCTTTACAATTCCAGACCATTTACTCACAAAGCTCTCACACACATTCAATGAAACACACGTCATGCGCACAAATGTTTATTCTAAAATGGATGGGTCATCAAGTAAGTATTTCTTGAAAAGATATGTTTTAAGCTCGGTTTTGAAAATATTATATGATTTGGCTCTCCTGACTGAATGAGAAAGTGAGTTCCAAATGTATGGGCCGTAGAATGTGAATGCTCTCTGACCAATTTTTTTTAGTTTAAACCTGGGTACGGTGAGCAGGTTCAGGTCTTGGGACCTTAAGTGACGAGGCGGGGTGTAATTATGTAAGAGGCATGATAGATAGGGTGGCAAGGTTGAATCCAGGCTACGGTAGCATAAGGATGCAATCTTGTACTCACTCCGTGCCTGTACTGGTAGCCAATGAAGGGTTCTTAACATCGGTGTTATATGGTCGCGCCTTGGCTTGCGTAGGACAAGTTTAGCGGCGTTGTTTTGAATGCGTTGCAAACTATTTATCTTTTCTATCGGTAGACCGCTCAGAAGCGAATCTCTCCATTTCATGGCATATTGGGGCATTGAAATAATTGCACGCTTTTGTTTGGCCTAACAGCTGACGACACGGGGTGTGGGTAGCTAAGCGCTAAAAACCTGGATAGAAATATTCCATACATGATGCTTTTGACTAATCTTGGGTTATTTTGTCGCAATGGCAACATCACCTATCCCTGTTAGTGTTTTGGTCGCAAGTTTTATATTAGAAACAGTTAATCTTTCAAATTCACTACTCCGTAACTTTCGGATCATTAGAATTTTGATTTAAATATTTCAGATCTGACTCTGCTAATTCGTACCCATTTCACCACACACCATCTATTCATCACAGGAATCTCCAAGAATGCTTCTCAACCTATTCAATTCAGATAGATAATTGGAGCACAAGATTCAGAACAATCAACACAAAGTCATAGCATGCGTGCTTTTGCGCGCAAATACCCAGAGAACAATTTCAGTTGTGGTAAAAATGGTAAACTTTTAAAGATGCAGCGAATTCATATGCAAGATACTTGTCTTCAGTTGGAACATGTTGTATACAAACCTTAAGAAATAACACTACTTCCATGCGGTACACAAAGTTTGCATTTTATGCCCTTTAAAATCGGATAAACACGCACCTTTCTTACCAGTTGTCATCCACGCTTCAGACTCAGCTGCTCCGTACTCGTCCGATCCTTCGCGGCATTCGGATGTGGTTATTGGAGCATGATCAGAACAGTGAAGTGTTTTGGTGAGCTGCATCCTATCGAGTTGAGGGCCTTCAACTAAGCAGTATCACAGGAGTCGACGTAAACGACGAATGGGATACTGCTTGGCGAAGGTCCTCATCGAGATTCGATACAGCACAGCAGAAAACTTTAGTATACCGATGATCTTTTTATTACATATCTGCCCTCCGGCTCGGGTAACGATTACATGCGTCTCATTGGAGGACAATTAGTTACGTTTCACTCCCATACCTGGAGACCAAGTTTACATCTTATCACGGTCACAAAGAGATTTTTGTTATCTAGTTCATCACCTCTTTGGGAATTTTATACAGTGAACTCACGAAATTGTATATCTGTTAATTGAATAATTCTGTTAATTGTATATAATTTACAAAAAGAACCAAAAACATTTATCGTTCGGTTATTACAAATTTGACCTGTTGATTGCATATAGAATAGGGGAGCGCGGTGGCTCAGTGGTAGATTGTTGGACTTCAATGCTAGAAGTCCCGAGTTCGATTCCCGTCCGGGACGACGCGCGCTGTGTCCTTGGGAAAGGCACTTTATCCCGGTTGCCTATATGGGGGCACGAGGACGCCGTGTACTAAGGCGCTGCACGTCGATGGTGCAGATGTCTTCAACCGATGTAACCCTGCTTGAGCGGAGCTTGAACAGAGTTAGAATATTGAGGAGCTGACAGTTGCTCGTCGATGCTCGGTTGTTCTGTCCAAATACTCCGGCTTCCTCCACCCGTAAAACTGTCACGGTCATGATTAGCCATTATGCATAAGAATGTGATCTTAAACACCAATAAATAAATAAATAAATAAATAAATAAATAAATAAATAAATAAATAATTGCATACAGAATATAGAGTAAACGCCTGTTAATTGAATAACAGTGCTTGTAATCTGTAGAAGAATTACTCCAACACCCACTTACAGTACGTTTAGAGTGTATTATCACCAAATCACCCATAGAGTGGAGATTCCACCCAAGCAATAATTGTAAATTTGTTGCAAAGCATAACAAGCACAAGTACAGTTCCAGCCAATGGACCTCCGAGTTGAACCCGGAGGTCCATTGGCTGAAACATTACTTGCGTTTTTGTCCGTAAGTACAGAATTTGAAAGTGATACTTTGAGTGATAACTCCACTCCATGGGTGATTTTGTTACAATCTACTCTCCACGTACTGCAATTCACCATACCAAAAGACATTTTTGGCTTCAATACATCCGATACAGCCATTTAATCTATAGTATCTTGTTTGACAGAACTCTTGACTATTAAATGCTCAGTGTATAATTTTAGAAGATAGGAAAATCACCCAATTTCCGTTGCTTGTATATTTCTGTTAATTGAATAATTTTCTCTGGCAAAGTGACTATTCAATTAACAGGATTCCATTGTATGAATACAGATGGCTTTTCACGAGTGCCTATCTCAAGTAAGGTTTCTGGGGCAAATCACACATTTTATCGGAGACGCAGACAATTTGATGACATTTAATCAACATCACTACTGGTGCCTTGTCACAGATCACATTTCTCTCCGTACCCTAGTATTCGACACGCCCATCTCACATTCATACACCAACAAAGCGACAGATAATTTATTTCACTTCTTATATGTACGATTTTGACGTCAGACGTGCAGTAATGCGATATAAATAATGTAAAAAGTCGAAACTGTCGGAGTTTAACACACAATCTCACAATACATCAGATAGTTGCATCTAAGCACTTAATTCTACGAACTGCACCTCATAAGAAATCAGCGACAGTACTTGTCTTTTTCAAATTTCTCGAATGCCATAGAATTAAGAAAGGACGCTGGTTTTGTTTACATTGGCATGGCGGGGGTTCGAACCCACGCCGAGAGAGTTTCCTTCGGCACCAACCGCCTCGCGAAACTATACTGAACCACGCACACCACTCGGTCGGCGGTTGGTGCCGAAGGAAACTCTCTCGGCGAGGATTCGAACCCCCGCCATGCCAATGTAAACAATCTCACTATATTTTGAAACAAT
This sequence comes from Pictodentalium vernedei, assembly GCA_031216915.1. NCBI lineage: Eukaryota > Metazoa > Mollusca > Scaphopoda > Dentaliida > Dentaliidae > Pictodentalium > Pictodentalium vernedei. Next base: position 354,917,145 of record CM062290.1, read on the forward strand.
TAGATTAATATCATACAAAAATAATTAAAAAAAGCGATTTCATTTTTCTTTAACCTTCAGGGCAAAAATATTTTTGCCAATTCATTCCAACGAAGAGTCCCAGGAATGCTTTTTAATTGGGACGAACTTTACGCACTCGTTCCAGCGAAGAGTATGATATGGAAAAGAAATAAAATAAAATTGAGTGCTTACGTCCCACAAAGTACAGTTAAAACTAGAAGTCCTGTCACGAATAGTGCGTTTATCTACGCTTAATTGCGCGTTGAAATTGCGCGCAATTGCCATATCGAATGGCATCCAAATCACGGCAGGTTCGCTTGGTTATTCATGGCAAACAAATGCAATGTTTCTGCCAATGGACCTCCGGGTTACCCGGAAGTCCATTGGCTGAAACAGTGCTTGTGCACAGGCCATATGTACAGAATTTGATAGCTTTACTATGGCCATAACGCGTACATTAACGCGCAGATCAACGTGCTATTTGTGTGCATTTCATGACAGGACTTCTAGTTTTAACTGTAGATCTCCTATTTCTCATGCCATTTCTTTGTAAAATTGCATGTGGTCGGGCGGTTTTTATTTTATTTTTTATTTTTATAATTATTTCTTTGCCATCATAAGTTCATGTTCTTGCTTTGCTTTATGTTCTTGGCCTCATAATCTACAGAATAGCAAGGGCGGTGGTATATTTCATCCCTGGAGTGAAAGACGGCTTTGTAATGCTAAAGAATTGCAAAGCCTTGTTGCACTCAGGGGAAAATTTTATCAGTTTTATTAACTTGAGTAAAATAACGGACATAAACCATTTAATTATTATATTTCTAAGTTTGTATTGATTATAAAAAGAGAACACGTATCAGCCAAAAGGACCATGCGGGAGGGTATTGGAGACAGATTTCTAACGTTTTTAGACCATATCATATATATTATGGCCAGATATGGACAAGTTCTTAGGTAAAGGGTAAAACAATCTTTGCAGAACTAGTGATGAAACAGCTTCCGGAATGGAAGACATTAACAGAAGACGCGCTATCCGTGCTGCTCAAACAGTTTATCGTTGATTGACAATAAATCAATTAAACTAGACTTTCAAGTCTTAAAATCGAAAGTGTTTGTCTGTAGACATAAATGATTTTGTACCAGTCCCCAAGAAACCTAAAATACGATAGCTGTCATGCTTTTGCTGACGACATCTTTTGAAATGGTACGAAAGTCAATATTGTATCATGTCGGGCTGAATGATGATAATAATTGTGCCATCGGTTTGATTGTGGAACATAGTATGCCATCAGTTCGGGCAGACTAATCATCATATATTATACCATGTTTACCTACTCTACTATATATAAAAAAAGCCTATGACATAAATGTTAGCTTTACCCTTCAAGCATGGTGAAGACGCTAGCAATGGGATTTTTCAATAGTTAAAATTTACACCTACAGTGGAACTACATCCAAGTTGACCTTCGGTGACCTCGAGCTGAATGCAAACTTGTCTAAATTTATCGCTCGTCCCCTCGCGAAAAGCGAAATAAAAACGGCAATTATTTATTACGTTTTTAACCTTGTTTACCCCATAAGTCACCAAAAATTAACAAACATGCGTCGTATTGTGTTAATAAAGCATCCATAACCCGACATAGTACGTTATTATGTTATCAAAATGAAAAAGGCCCCGTGATTTGCGTGTTTCATTTGCCATTTCGTTTCAGAGATAAAACTGACAGCGGAAGTACCGCCCACCGGTGCTCATGTAAACAAAAACAGATTCACACGCATGTTCGGACATTGTTCCGAATGTAATATTGAATATTGTATTATTCAACATTTAAACTCTTACTAATCTGACGATCATGGTATAAATAAAATATACCCAAAGTAGCTTGGTGTACCGAATGTTCACCACTCGTGACGAAGGTGTATTAACCGCTCGCCAAAGGCTCGCGGTTAACACCGCTTCACGTCTCGTGGTACACCAAGCTACTGTGGGTATATTCTATATGTCTCTTGCTGCCAAGTCATGGTCAAATTCGAGTGCATAGATAAATATAATCGTGTTGCTGCGTATCTGCATTGGAATTGTACAGACACTACCGCATCATGATCACAGATAATCGTTAAGAGCATGTATACATACAGGGACTTCGTCACCAAGTTACAGAGTGCGAATTCGACAGCAGTAGTGTCGGGTCTCCACCAAATAGTGAGTGATGGTAGTGAACGGAATTCTTGAATTATTGGAGTAAACGGCGAATTAGAGAAATACTGCAGCCATCTTGGGATACCCTTTATTGACAATTGACAGGTATTCTGGGCAAATCGGGAGTTGTATGGCAGGGATGGTCTCCATCTAAGTCCAATGGATACAAAGGCGTTGGGTAGGAACTAGGAACATGCTACAGTTCGTGGAGCCAATAGGTAGGGTGAGTGTGATAAGTTTGGATGCAGAAGCAAGATGGGGAGAGCAAATGTAAAATGATAGAAACGGGGAGCCCCCCACAAAAAGATAAGAATAACATCACAGAAAACACGTGCGTTTCCAAAATAAGATACAACAACATTCAGTGTCTCCGTAGCGAAGTAAGCGAAATTACAACATTGGTGGAGGACGAGAATGTTTTGATTTGATAGGCTTTAGTGAGACATGGATTAGTCAGGAGGAAAGGACCCACCACATCTAAGGGTATATGTGGATTGGATTGGGGCGACCAGAAGACTTGAAAAGGGGGCATGGTGTAGGTATGTATATCAAGGAGGCGTTAGGCCATGTGAGAAAATCACAGACTTATCAAAAGTAAATACATGAAATCAAGTGTAAAGCGAAAAGATTTTGGCAAAATGAAGATGAAGAACTGAAGTGTCGCAGTTGGGGTTGTGTATTTAGCAGTTGAAGGGAGCAAGCCGGAGTGGAATGATGGAATATATACGTCGCTCAGATCCAATGTTAGAGAACTGGAAAATAGGGGGTTCCATGTTGTATTAATGGGAGATTTTAATGGACACATTGGCGACGGAGGGGAATGTATAATGTGTGTTGGGCGGTGTGGAGAAGAAAATCAACATTCATGGGAGGAAACTCTTAGTGTTTACAAATAAATTGGGTTTGAAGATTATGAATAGGGATGCAAATTGTAAAGGTAAATGGGCGTGGGAAAGGAACGACGGAAAGACAATAATCGACTATGTACTCACTGACCAAGTACTACAGAGAGAGGCCGTAAACATGGAGTAGGACAACGAAGGAAATTATGAGTTAACCCTTTACCCAACGTAACGGCCAAAACCGGCCAGCGCTATTCTCAAAAATCGCCAATTAATTTTCAGTATTTTTTTCATTTTTTGTCTCAAAAACATAGGTTATGACCCCTCGTTGGAACGAGCTCGTCGAGGTCGTTCCAACGAGGGGTCATAACCTATGTTTTTGAGACAAAAAATGAAAAAGATTAGTTATTCAAGAATTATTTTTGCAAGTGTCGTCTGCTTTTCAGGTTAGGTAAAGGGTTAAATAGTGATCACAACCTGATAACCGAAAGGGTTAGGGGCAGTAGAATAGCAAAACAAAGGGCGGTTGTTAAGGACATTTGCAAACTTAGAAAAGGAGCAGGATGTGGGCAGTTTGAGGAAAAGGTAAAATCAACGAGAGAGAACATTCAGGAGTTGTCCAACTCAATGGTGTGAAGATGCATATTGAGAACTAGTGTAACAACAAATGAACTGGGATATAGGGTAAATAATAAGCCCAAACACGCAATAATATCGCGAAAAAGTGCTGCATTGAGAGGATGTAGAATACTGAAGGGGGTAAATGATACAGCCACCAAAAATTGCCAAAGACGTTTTTGAGTAGGCATGAACAAAGCTGATCATAATCAAGGACAAAAATAGGAAGTTGCGGAATAGTAATCTCATTAACCCTTTACCTAACATGAAAAGCAGACGACCCTTGCAAAATTCTTGAATAGCTAATTTTTTTCATTTTTTGTTTCAAAAACATAGGTTATGACCCTTCATTGGAACGAGCTCGACGAGCTCGTTCCAATGAGGGGTCATAACCTATGTTTTTGAGACAAAAAATGAAAAAATAATGAAAATTAATTTGCGATTTTGAGAAAAGCGCTGGCCGGTTTTGGCCGTTACGTTGGGTAAAGGGTTAAAGCAATATGAAAAACAAGGGGAGAGGGCTGAGTTCCAATATTATTTTGGGAATGGATAAAGAAAACTAACAGAGGCAATAGTGCCCAGAGTATTATATGGAAAACAGCACTGACGAGCGGGACACTATAACAGTAGAAATGGTCAAGCATTGGGAGAGGGTAAATGATAGACGATGGGGTGGGTGTTGGGAAGCGTGCCGTCGGAATTTATGACGGAGAGCGCGCGCAGAAAATTTATCTGACTTAATGTGCAGGGAAATTGCGGTGGGGAAGTGCGAAATGCAGTCACCAAGTGAAAGATTGGCAAATTAGCAGGTTATGACGAATTTCATAACGAGTTTTAGAAAGAGGAGTGTATCCTTTTTATGAGCATCTTACATTACTATTTAACATGACAATCATAACATGTCCCGAGAGAGTGAAAGGAAAGCAGGTTCACATTCATACATAAAATGGAGATAGGTAAATTTTAGATAATTATCACATGGATATCTGTTAGCAGCAATATTGGGAAGGTATTCTGCAATGTTCTCAATGAAAGGCTTGTGGGAATTGTCCTGCGGGAAAGCCAGAATGGATTCCGGAAAGAGAGACGCGTCACTGACCACTTATTTACTCTCCCGCAACTGATAGAATCAACAGAAGTAAAAACAATAAAGATGTTTTTGACTTTCCGTGATGGGAAACAAACATTTGCTAGAGTATAGAGGGAGGGAATGTGACAGAAACTCGAAGGCCTTGTACGCAGGGGAAGTTTTGTAGGAACATGAGAGCACTGTACAAAGATGTGCAGGGTGTACTCAACCTGGGGAACGTCAAAACAAAAAGGGTTCCAATGGAGATAGGCCTTAAACAGGGGTGGATCCTGCCATCGATAATGTTTACATTGTACATGGAAGATTTAGGAGAATAGTTGATTGTAAGCGCAGAGGAGGTCAACGTTTCAGAGATAAAAAACCACAGGGCTGTTCTTTGCTGATGACATGGTTTTATTAGCCGAGAGTGTAGAGGAACTGCAAAAAAAAAACTGTTAACCATCGTAGAAAAGTAGGTGGAATAAATGGCGAATTGAACTGTATGGCAACAAAAGCAAGGTAATACATGTACCTGTGAGCCGTAGGGTAGATGAGTCGCGAAAGTAGAGGATTGGTAAATTCTCTATTGGTAAAGAGGAAAGCGAGGATATATCAGTGGGGGAAGCGAGAGAATACAAATACTTGGGAGAGAATTTATGTGTTACAGGTATAGTACAACTGCTTGGAAGAAACAGCTTTAACAAGGTCTTTGTTGGAAAAACTATTTGGGAGAGGGTGGGCTTACCAAGTACAACTTATCGTCACCTGAGTGCTAGAATGTCCTATGTCCCCTATGGGACATAGGACATTCTAGCACTCAGGCGACGTTATGTTACGGATGTGACCACTCTATACCAAACGGTCCGGGGAACTTGGGTGTCATACAAACTGACGCGAGCCGGTTGATGACCTGTTTTAGTAACGCAGCCGCACGGGGTAAAGATAGAATAGATATGGGGAAATTATGCAACATGAATTACCTGGTAAACCTCCCAACACTTAATTATGTATGGGACTCTAACGTGCTGACGTGATGGATAAGGCAGGCGAGGGAGCTAATGGAAAATTACTCTATAGAGACTGAAGGTCTAGAAAGGGGACTGAAGCAGGGGGTAGATTTATCAAGGAAAGGGCGCTCGATTGATTTATTGATTGATTGATTCTTTATTTCAAAGTAAACATACACACAATAATAAAAAACAATAATGATGATAAAATTACATAAAAACAGATATGTATATAACATAACCAAATTGGCTGTGTTCCTGTTATCCCCAATTTAAATTCTATTGCAACATTGTACTGGACATTATAAAATTCTAAACATAGTACTAATACAACTGAATATTACTTGGACCAGTTTGAAACATACAGATAGTACAGGATTAATATGGGACTTGATGGTTGCTGTGTAATTGAGCCTCCCCATCACAGCCCGCCTCCACAATTAACCAGGGCAGTATAATCCATCTATCTCGAACACTATTGGGCTGGGCTTGGTAGTGAGAATACTGTGATGAACTTGAAAGACAGTTGGGTATCACAGGAAATATTTGATTTATTATTTTATTCATGGATTTTTAAGGTCACTTTTTTATCTTCACTGTAAAGTGCATGTGGTCAACAAGTCAGATTTAGTCATTCGTTTGCGCCCATTATCATAAATGATACCCACGAGAGACACTAGCTATCGGCTCCAATCTTGGCAGTAAAAGAGAGATTTTTTATTTATATTTCTTTTTATTTCTTTTTTTCACTATATTAAAAAATGTGCTCTCCTACTATCGGCTACTATCCATACAATAGGGATTATTCCAGGAACATCCATCATGTTTGCACCAATATATGTGTTTGAAATGTGTCTCTTGAATGCGGTTCTACTGCAGATTGTACGTAGTTCTTAACCCAATTCGTTCCATATTTTTGGGTTGGCAAATATCGGAAACAGGTCTAGAGATTGCGTTCTAGTGGGCTTTATTTCTAATGGATAAGATTGTCTTGTGATTCTAGATCTTGTATTTGTCATTGCGAAGAAATTATTAAATGAGGCATGTAGCGTATTGTTATGCCAATCATAAACAAATAACAGTGACACCTTATATAAGTCCTCAATCTTTAGGATACGATCTCTAAGGAACAGGAGATCAATGCGGGCATTATACCATTTATTATTTATAATGCGGATGCTTCGCTTTTGTAGAAGGGAGAGCTTCCTCACAGATTTTGAGTTACCCCATATGTATATACCATAAGCTATATAACTATGAGTAAACGCATAATACAAGGTTACTATTGCCTCGTGTGGCAGTATTGTTTCACTTTATTTAAGACATAATTAACTCGGGCAATGTTTGTACATATTTGGTCAATGTGATACTTGTAAGATAGTTGATCGTCCATTACACTTCCCAAGAATTTCAAAGAAGATTCAGTTTCATTCTACCCACCCTGTTTATTTTATGTCCGTTGATGTAAATATCTTGCTTCATAAGAGTAACCCTTTGTGTTGGATTCATTAAAATGTGTTTCGTTTTCTTTTCATTTAGCTTGAGTTCATTAACCCTTTACCTACCATGGAAAGCAGACGACACTTGCAAAACAAATTCTTGAATAACTAATTTTTTTCATTTTTTGTCTCAAAAACATAGGTTATGACCCCTCATTGGAACGAGCTCGACGAGCTCGTTCCAACGAGGGCCATAACCTATGTTTTTGAGACAAAAAATGAAAAAATACTGAAAATTAATTGGCGATTTTTGAGAATAGCGCTAGCCGGTTTTGGCCGTTACGTTGGGTAAAGGGTTAATGGAACACCATTCCAAAGATTTTGAGTAGTTCACTATTTACACAATTGGTCAAATGATTAATATCTTTATCAGAGGAAAATGCGGTTGTGTCATCGGCAAAGGACAGAAGGGGTAGGAAAGTTGAATAGGACAGATCACTAACATTTCATAAAAATAAAATTGCACCCAAAATAGACCCCACATGCACCCCAGTGTAGTTCGGCTTTGTCGGATTCGTTTCCCCTATAATTAACGTATTCAGTTCTTTTCGAGAGATAGCCCCTAAACCAATCATTAATGAGTTCTCTAATGTCATATTATTCAAGTTTACTGAGTAAGATTTCTTGGTTTATGGTATTATTTATTATTTATTTATTGATGTTTAAGGTCACATAGTTATGCACAATGGCTAATCATGACCGTGACAGTTTTACGGGTGGAGGAAGCCGGAGTACCCGGAAAGAACCACCGCGCAACGACGAGCAGCTGCCAGCTCCCCAACATCGTAACTCCGCACTGCAGCACAGACAGGGTTAGATTGGTTGAAGACAGGCGTACCATCGACGTGCAGTACGCCTTAGTACACGGCGTCATCGTGCCCCCACATGGGCAATGGGGGTGAAGTGTCTTGCCCAAGGACACAACGCGGTTGCCGCAGGTGGGGTTCGAACCGAGGACCTCTCGGCTTGCAGCCTGCACCTCTACCTACTGAGCCACCGCGCCCCCTGGTTTATGGTATCAAATGTGTTGGACAAGTGGAGAAAAATAGTTAGGGTAGGGTGACATCTTTACTCTTTTTTTATTGTTCGCCATGGCCACATGTTTAACCCTTTACCTAACGTAACGGCCAAAACCGGCCAGCGCTATTCTCAAAAATCGCCAATTAATTTTCATTATTTTTTGCATTTTTTGTCTCAAAAACATAGGTTATGACCCCTTGTTGGAACGAGCTCGTCGAGCTCGTTCCAACGAGGGGTCATATCCTATGTTTTTGAGACAAAAAATGAAAAAAATAATTTATTCAAGAATTTTTTTGTGAGTGTCGTCTGCTTTTCAGGTTAGGAAAAGGGATAATGAGATACATGAGGGTGTATAGTGGAGTGTTTCTTACTGAAGCCAAATTGATAGGGATTTAAAATGTTATTTTTTATCCAGGAAACTAATATGTCTTTTATACTTTATTTTTATCCCAACATTTTAGAGAACACAGGGAGAATACTAACTGGTCTATAATTACTAAAGTCTCGGTTACCACTGGATTTAAATAATGTCATTACTTCTGCTATTTCCATTTGTGTAGGTACTTTTCCCCGAGAGAACGAGTTGTTTATAATGTGTGATATTGTCTCGACTAATAGATCGATAGAGATTTTAAGGAAACTTGTTATGCCATTACAATCCTAACAAAACTTGGCTCTCATAACTTTTAGAGTAGAAAGAACTTCAGCATTGGTAGTTAGAGTAATATCAAAGCTATCAAGGACATCATCGTCCATATAATCAAAAAATGATTTATTTGGCTCCACAGACTTCCTGGTTCCTTTACCTATACCGTTGAAAAAAATATTGAATTCTTGACAATGTTACGTGGACTGTCAATTTTATTATAGCCCTGATTAAAAGAGGATGGCAGTTTCACTTCTGTCTTGGCCCTACTTATTGCAGTATTTAGGATTTTCCATGTTTTACTCATATTATATATACTGATCGCTAGTTCATTCTTGTAGTACATTGCTTTACTTTGTTTCTTTACTTTATTAAATAATTGACAATATCTTTTGTAATTTTGGAAATTATGACCAGAAAGCTTTTTTTAATTTTTTTACTAGAAAATCCTTTTTTTGTGATTGATGATCTGATAAGGCCTCTCGTCATCCAATGTTGGCGTTTGATAAGTTTTTTGTTTGGGCGAATTTGCTGTTGGGGAAATGCGTCCTCAATAGCGTTCGAATAAATATATAGAAATGTGTCATATGATTGGTTTGGGCAGCTGAGTTCCATTACATCAGAAAAAACGATCTCGGAGAGAATAATCCTAAAACGGGCTGCACTGTCTTCATTTATCTTACGTAACATTATAGGTTCTGTATTATCACTTTTTTGTATTTTCGTTTCGTACTAGTAAATGCCAAAGTGATCAGATACATCTGTTATTATTATACCTGACTTGAATGGGGATGTAATGTTACTGCGTAAGATGTGATCAATTAATGTGGCCGAGTGTTCAGTAACTCTAGTTGGCTTTGTCATGTGCGGTAAGAAACCCTGACTGAACACTAAATCAATTAATTACTAGTTTTTGTGCGGGTTTCAGATTTTAAGAGGTCTATGTTGAAGTCACCTACAAAATAAGACGGTTTATTCTCCCTATTCAGTTCATCAGCTGTTTTATTAGTTGCCTGGAGACAAATGTCAATATCTACTTGGTGGTGTATTTGGCCTGTAAATCACGCCTATTATTTTCGATGACCTGTGCATTCTACTCTCAATGAAAAGTGACTCGATGATGTGGGGGATAAAAAATGAGAGGTCGTCTCGAACTTTATTATCAATTCCTTCCTTGATAAATAAGCTCACGCTGCCAGGACCGTCGTCATTATTAGGACGCGTTCTCTTTAATAATAATTGATATCCTCCTATGTTAATGGAAACATTATCTGGAATATAAAATGCTTCCGTTAGCCCAGTCACATCAAACATATTATTATCCGTTCCTTGTATGTTAAATAACAGTTCTGTGAGTGCCTCCCAATGAGCACTAAGGCTCTGGCAATTAATATGAAATAATGAAAAAGACTTGAGGATCTTTTGGGATATGCGATCGTATTTTCCTGGTTCAATATCACTGCAAGCACAAAGTTCATTTTTAAAGGGCGATCCAATCTCGTCATCGATACATATTTTCTCATTATATAAATGTTTAAAATCGAAGTCTACTTTTGTCTTAAGTTCGTCCAAGTATATACTACCTGTTATTTAATATAGAGCAGACATCAAGCCATTCTCGTATCGTAAGTTTGTGCGATAATAAACCTAATGAAGATAGACGTCTAGCTTTCTTTAAAAAAAACGGCTAGAAAAGTTTCTGTTTTGGGCAAAACCAACTGTATGAAAAGGTAGTGCAATAATATAAGTCCAGTACAATGTTTTCAAGTAAAAGAATTTTGCGCGAGTCATTTTCCCATAACAAAACAAACTTATGTACATAAAGAAATGGGAGCTGTGTAAAGCTTCCAGGACTACCGAGTTGGTAATGACTCTCACCTTTGATGGCGCAATGGAGCAAGACAAGAATATCACAATCAATGAATGAAATTACAGAAGGGTGCCAGACAGCTGAGAGATAGCAGAATGGGCCTATCACAGGTCACAAACCCCATCGTAATAGAACCATTACACTCACTGGTACGTGCGTTGAGGGCTCTTCCTAGAAAAACTGTATCAGTATTCAGCTCAGGAAGAGTATTACTTTCGTAACTGTGAGCTGACTTACCTCTGTTAAAATAAGGGGCTATTTTGTATGACTTCTACTCATTAATTCGATGACTGCCACTTATCGTTACACTGATAGATACCAGCTGTTATGGCTGTGTATAGGAGTGTGTTTGTGAAATAAAATGGTGCATTCCAAATTCCATGATGTAGTGTGTTGTTGATGTTGTTGTGAAAAGGCAAAGCATTGATGAACAGTGCTTGCGATTTCTCATTCAAATTTGATGTCAGACTTACAAGGGTGCTAGACGTCCCTTACTTATCTCGTCTTCAAAATCGACCTTTGATAAAGTTATGTCCCCTGAAATTATTAGACGGACGAGGAGGTTCCAATAAAGAAGCATATAATTGTTGAGAAAACACATATGACATCTATAGAAAAGGAAGCGAAGTTTCTTTTTTTTTTTACTTTTAATAAACGAAAACAACAGACAGGTCACGGAGATGTCTGTTGTTTTCGTTTGTAAAAAATTACAAAGAGAAACGTTAAAAAGCCAAAGTGGACAGTTATTTAGTTGCTTCTAATTAGTTTTTTTGGCAAGCTAATTAGAAGCAACTAAATAACTGTCCACTTTGGCTTTTTTAGCAAATGTTGCTTTACAGTAATTTGCAAGTTTTTATTCTTCCCAGGAAGAAATTTAACAAGTCCCACCTCCTAGACTATTATATTAACCCTTTACCTAACATGAAAAGCAGACGACACTTGCAAACAAAATTCTTGAATAACTAATTTTTTTCATTTTCCAAAGAGGGGTCATAACCTATGCTTTTGAGACAAAAAATGAAAAATATAATGAAAATTAATTGGCGATTTTTGTGAATCGCACTGGCCGGTTTTGGCCGTTACGTTGGGCAAAGGGTTAATAGAAAGAACAGTGTCTGTATATTATTTATCACGATGTGTACACTGTTGATATAATGAAGAGAAACATCAAAAGGTCTAGGAAGTGGGATTTGTTAAACGCACCATGAAAACACCCTCTTCTTACTTTTAAATGGGTTTAAACAGAGATTAATAGGCAAAGGTTCAAACTAATTTGGAAAAAAATTGTAAAAAGCCAGTTTCTGTATTTTTATACTACTACTCGGCAAGAAAATGCCTGAACTTTGTGATTTGATGCGCATATCGATGATACAACTTCGCCAAAAAAAATAAATAGAGTGCTTACCTGTTGCCACCAACATTCACTAGTACCAAAGCAGTAGAGCCCTGCAAACCTCAAAATTCGATCAAATCGAATTTCAAAATCGAATCGAGCACCCGATTTCGAATCAAATCGAACCTCGAATCGAATCTCACCGCTTTTCAAGTTATGAATATTCCACCTCACAACCGTAAATATTTTCTCCACTCAGGAATTGTGTGCAAGGGCGACTCGTGCAAATCAAGCAGAAAAGCAGTCTTTTCCAGAACGGAATCAATGTAATTTGGGAAGCGGAAGACTTGATGATATAAGAAGACTTCAAGAGGCACTTTGTAGGTTTTTGGGAACATCTCGACGATTTGAAAAGTTTCGAATCGGTGTAGTTTTGAACTTCACACGGGGAAGTCCGGTTTCGGTCTTCACACTGACCGGTGTCATCAACCAACCATAACAGGAAGTGATCAGCAAACACTTGACGGAAGGGGACCAACACTGCGTGAAATGTTCCAGGAATAGGCTGGATTGGCATTGCGTAAAGGACTCCATCACTTTATTAAACTTCAGTGTGGTAGCAAAGTCAAAAACCTCGATCGCTACTCATGGTTTCTCCAAGAGTCTTAATTTTAGCCGCCAATCTAACTCTCTGAACGGGTAGGCCTGTAAGAGGTAATGTTGAGTGCCTCTAATCGACCGATGACGTCCTTACACTTAGTAGGCCCCATCACCGACGGGTTAGTCTCGAAATGCATACAGCCTACAATTAATTAGCAATTAGTCGCGACTGTTCATTGAGTTATGGTTTATATCAACTTTGTTCTTAAGTTACGAAGGATTGCAACCAAAATGGATTTGTCTCGTTACAATTTGTAAAATGAAACAAAGCAAAGGCATGTGAACAAAAGTTGACAAGCAAGAAAAAATGAATAGTCTACAAGGCAATGCCGAAATATCAAACACATTTGTGTTCAGTTATATTTATGCACCGTTTTTGAAAACCAAATACCTCTAATCAACTAATGACGACCCTACACTTGGTGCACCCCATTACCGACGGGTTAGTCTCGAAATGCCTGCAGCCTACAGTTAATTAGCAATTAGCCGCTGATCTAGAACCTATATCAATATTTGTCACACTTTTCGAAGGATTGTAACTGAAATGGATTTGCCTCGTTACAATTTGTAAAACGCAACAAAGCAAAGGCATGTGGACAAATTTTAAAAGAAAGGAAAAATGAGCAGTCTACAAGTCCAGATTACTGTCTACTATTTAATCTACATTAGCGACTGAAAGTTAATAACAGGTTTATTACGCACAGAGTGGAGGAGCCCGGGGGGAGGGGGCACAAGGAGCACGTACCCCTCCACTCTTTTCCACAGATATCTTTCTCAGTTCCACAATGAGGTAAAATGGGCGCAAGCAAACGTGTCGATTTACAGACATTTCTGGAACATTATTTGCATATCCAAATAATATTTAGCCAAAGAACCAAAGAATCCCACTTTCGAGCTTCAGTCCGTTTCCTCTACTTTAACTCTCTTCCAACCCGAAGGCTGGCCTTCGGGTTGTAAGATGATTGAAGTAGAAGAGACGGACAGGATAGTGACGTATTCATCTAAACGAGAGACTATAGCGAGATATGGTACATTTACCGACATAAGATTGTAATCGTTCTCACATTGGGTCGAACCACGGTAGCACTGTAAATTTGTGCCCCTCCACTTTTATCGAGCTACCGCCGTCCCTGATTATGCAATAAAACTGGATTCGAATGTTCAAGAATATTCCGAATGATCTAAAATCTGTTAGATTCCCCGTCAACAACGAATGGAGAATGGAATTACCAGACAGCATTCCGTGACTTATAAATCGTCAGTTGCATGTAAAACTGGTTGTGATGTAACCCGATTTTGACATTAAAATATGGTAATCTGTTATCTCCAGGTCGTCTCGTACTTTTCAAGTTCCCATGGAATGACTGCATTATTTAGAATTATACGACAACTCCCCTAACCCTTTGAACCCCGGGGGTATATTCCATACCAGTTCAGAACCATTATCTGGTAGAGTCTGTATTCGTTACTTTGGGGAAGACCAATCAATATCTTCAAAATGCAGCCCTGATTGGTCAACCACATAAATCCACTGAGTAACTATCTACTTTATGAATTCAGGTCGTATCACGATCCTGAACCAGAAAACCGGTCTTAGTCTTTAACCCTTTACCTGACATGAAAAGCAGACGACACCTGCAAAAAAATTCTTGAATAACTATTTTTTTTTCTTTTTTTTTCTCAAAAACATAGGTTATGACCCCTCATTGGAACGAGCTCGTTCCAATGAGGGGTCATAACCTATGTTTTTGAGACAAAAAATGAAAAAAATATAATGGAAATTAATTGGCCATTTTTGAGAATAGCGCTGGCCGGTTTTGGCCGTTACGTTGGGTAAAGAGTTACCGGGGTAGACCACCGTCACACATATAACAATCTGTTGTCGTGACCGTCTCCATAAGCTGAAGGTTTATTTCGAACAATTGATGAAGAGTATGAAGCAAGCTAATGAAACAGTTCAGGTTACAGCAATTAGGGTAGTCCCCCCCCCCAAAAAAAAGTCCCCACGACTCCCTAAAGATCCTGAATTCTACAATCTGGATAGAGAATCTACAAATGGCATGACAGGTGACATACCACGTGTGGTGAGAAATGCCACTCTTTCGAGTCTCAGAATGTTTCCAAATATCGACGTTTGAGGCATAAACACCCCCTCCCCCCCCCAAAAAAAAAAAAAAAAAAAAAAAAATAAAAGTTTTAAAAAGTATGCCTCCGGTCAGTACAACGGGAAGAGGACATCACCTGGAAACCTTCCAAACCTCAACACTTCAATCAGCGTGGTAATTATGCATACAACTTCTGTGTGTGAACCCCCGAATGGTCCCTGCCTCTCCCCACAACTATCGATACCTGGTTGAGTGTCAAGTTAATGCTTATATACAGTTGATAAGTTACGTATTGGACGCGGAGCATAAACTGCCTTAAATTAGCTTCTCGAATTTGTAGGTGTTTATTTATTATATTTATTGGTGTTTAACAGCACTTTCGATAGCCAGGATCTCCTCGTGTCGCTCAGTTTTACAGATGGAGGAAGTCGGCGTACCTGGAGAGAACCACCGAGCAGAGGCGAGTAAATGCAGACTCCCAAGTGTACTATCTCCTCACAAGCAGGATTATTTATTTATTTATTTATTTATTTATTTATTTATTTATTTATTTATTTATTTATTTATTTATTTAGTAAGGTTTAACGACATTTTAACAGCCAGGGTCATATAATGTCGGTGACAGTTTTACGGGTGGAGAAATCCGGAGTACCCGGAGAGAACCACAGAGCAACGATGAGCAGCTGTCAGCTTTCCAACATCGTAACCCTGAACCAGGCAGGGTTAGATTGGTTGAAGACATGCGCACCATCGACGTGCAGTACGTCTTAATACACGGCGTCATCGTGCCCCCATGTAGGCAATCGGGGTTAAGTGCCTTGCCCAAGGACACAACGCGGGAGCGCGAATCAGTCGCTGAAATGGTCACCCATCCAACTGCTAACCACTCTCGACGTTGCTGAACAAGCTGGATTAGCATTGGTTGAAGGCAAGTGCAACGTCGACATGCAGTAAGCCTTAGTAAACAGCTCCACCGTGCCCCCACAGAGTATTTATAACTGCTAAACATTAATTTGTGAAACCTTTCTATTGCCAGACATTTACATACATGCTCAAAGCGGATAGAATGATGTCCGTCGTCGTTTCACTTGTTTTTATAACAATCCGGACATCATATTCATATGTAATATCATCGAACTCTGCAAAGCATATATTTGCTGAGGTACTGCACGCCAGGTCTTTGAATTCACCCAGTTATGCGAAGGTCAACGCTGAGGTTAAATCACTTTAACCATGCCTAAATTCCGTTGTGTTTATAAACATTTTGGCTCGTTTCGAACGCTTCCTGGAGCACGCACCAGTTAACTGTTGAATCAAAAGATGGCAACCATGGTTCTATTTAAAAAAAATGTTTAAAAGAGTTAGCCAGAGGAAAAGAATCTGTCGACAGTACACAGAAGTAATGGAGGCCGTGTACCAACCACTTTTGTAATACAACCACTTTTGCAATAAAATTTATTACAAAAGTGGTTAACGCGTTCCAGCCACTTTTGCAATAAAATCACTTTTGTAATAAACTAACCATTATTGTAATAAACTCATTTCGGTGATAAATCAAGGATGTCCATTTTATAGTCGGACATTGGGGTGGGGTGAGGGACTAGTTTACCTAAACATGTTTGTGTGTCGTTCAATGGAATAACGTGTCCATTCACCTATTGAAACTTGGTAGTGACTGAAGAAAGAACGAAAGCACTTTTACAATAAACTTTATTACAAAAGTGGTTATCGCGTACCAACCACTTTTGTAATAAAACCACTTTTGTAATAAACTAACCATTATTGTAATAAACTCATTTCAGTGATAAATCACGGACGTCCATTTTATAGTTGGACATTGGAGTGGGGTTAGGGACAAGTTTACCTAAACATGTTTGTATGTCGTTCAATGGAATAACGTGTCCATTCCATTCACCTGTTGAAACTTAGAAGTGACCGAAGTAACAACTTTTGCAATAAACTTTATTACAAAAGTGGTTATCGCGTACCAACCACTTTTGTTCTAAACTAACCATTATTGTAACACACCTATTTTTGTGATGAATCACGAACGTTCATTTTATAGTTGGACATTGGGATGGGTTGAGAGCTAGTTTACTTAAACATGTTTGTGTGTCGTTCAATGGAATAAAGTGTTCATTCACCAGTTGAAACGTGGCAGTGTCTGGAGAAAGTACGCAACCACTTTTGCAATAAACTTTATTACAAAAGTGGTTATCGCGTACCAACCACTTTTGTAATAAATCCACTTTTGTAATAAACTAACCATTATTGTAATACACCTATTTTTGTGATGAATCATGGTCGTCCATTTTATGGCCGGACTGTGTGTTTGTTTGGAGAGGGGGTAGCACAAAGTGGCGTCAAATCTATTCCCAAATTTGGTGGGCGCTAAAATTTTACTGCACACGAATGGATGGGGAAAGCTGGGTTTGACGTCTATCGCTTTTGATATGTCTGCCCGAATTCCTCCTACGGGCGCAGTGTGTCTTAATCCCCGTAGTTCCTATCGATCTTGTTGTCCCTTTTTATAGGTCGGGTTGAATTCTTCCGCAGACTGTTAACCCCAAATGAGGCGAGAAAATTAAAAATTTTATTACACACTATTGACTGGTGTTAGTAAATTATCACAACACAGGTGGACGTGCACCAGCCACCAACATCGCTGAAGTTAAGCTCCGTTGAACCCAGTTAGTCTATTGATGGGGTGACCATTCAGTGATTGATTTGGTTTAACACTTCGTGCCCTTGGGCAAGGTACTTTACCTCGACTGCTCGCATGTGGAGCGGGTGGGGAAGCTGACGGTGTTCTGAGATGGACTGGTGTGCACGCGTCTTAACCTTAATTATCCTGACTGTGTTGTGCAGTGCATAGTACTGGTGTACAGTGCGTAGTGCAGTCTTGGCTTATGTGACGCGGAAGAGGTTATAGGGTCTCGTCGCTGCTTGGTGGTTCTCTTCTGGTACATCGGCTTCCTCCACTCAAAAAACTGTCACCGACACAAAATGACTCAGACTATATAAGTGTCGTAAAACACCAATAAATAAATAAATAAATAAATAAATACATTAATTAATAAATTATAAATAACCAAGTAAATAAACAGACCCACTGAATACCGTTTCTCGTCGAATGGAACAATGAATGCTGTGAAAATGAGCACATTGCGCGCAAAATCATATATCTTAAAATGAAGATTATGAAAATGAGTTCAATGCGTGCAAAATCATACGTATCATAGCCTCATTTCGATATTTTTGGATCCACCGAGTCACTAACTAGGACTCATCAAATGGATTCTAAGGGAAAATCATTTTACATACAGGCACTTTCTACTTTCAATGGGGATAACTCTTCTTTTTTTTAAACAATAAACAGAGAGGGAAAATGGAAGAAGAGGAGCCTCCGCCGCTTCTAGTGCCCCTAACCCCCCCCGGTTTCTGCTACCTGACAGCCCCTGCCCCTTGCCGCCCACACCCCAAGAGCCTCTGGTTCCCTGCCGCCTCATCCCGAGAGCTCCTGGTCCCCTTGGCCACTGCCGCTGCCGTCCATCGTGTCTGGAAGACGCGATATTTTCAGAAAAAATTCCATCCATGGATAGTTTTTTAGACATTGTCAAGCTGTTTTGGGTAATTCTATATTTAATATCGGTTGTTTGGGGTAATTCCATGTTTTCCCAAAATACACTGCGTACAAACATTGGATCCGGAACATTTCCACGTCCCGGCTACAACATTAACATGGTTACCGGAGTAGAATCCACTAAAATACACGAAAGTCGGGCTCATTTGTGTAATTCTATACTACCGTAACATACTCCCCTCGAATCAAACGTACCCTCAAAACATACCCCCGATCTTATATCAAGAGGTAAGGTTTCGTCACCAGGCAACCACGTGACACTTGAGAAATCAAGATGGCGCCCCTATACACAAAATGGACGACCAAAACACTTGTCCCCATATACACCCAAGCTGAGCACGCGCATTCGAACCTCGTATCACTATGACAATGACATCACAACATAACCACGTACATTGGTTACATGTCAACACAACATGGGTGCCCGCAGTCACATGACATGACGTGACTTTCAAGAT
The DNA here is from genome assembly GCA_031216915.1 of Pictodentalium vernedei. NCBI lineage: Eukaryota > Metazoa > Mollusca > Scaphopoda > Dentaliida > Dentaliidae > Pictodentalium > Pictodentalium vernedei. The sequence goes on from CM062290.1 coordinate 354,936,115, forward strand.
CCATCTGAATTACAAGAGGGTGCCTTTGGCTGGTCTACTGCTGTACTAAATGGCTGCTCTTAGGGATGTGATAGCAGGTCTGACTCTGCAACCGTGAAAAGGGGCTCACATCATATCACTTCTGACACATGAATCTAAACTTTCGCCGTTTTGTTTTGTTTTTTTTTTTTGGAATGAACATAACAAATATAACAAATATTGAAAATTCAGTAGTAAACTCAACTGCACGTTATCCCTCTGGTCTTGTCTCTCCGCGTGCCACAAACAAGTAAAACATGCCCCTTTGCTTTTTGGTACACGAAAGAATGGCGCAACTTGGACGCTGGTGATAAACTGGATTCAACTTTGATCCTTTTGCATCCATGAAAAGGATTCACCACTGGCCCGATTGCTCGCCCTGAAACGGAGTAATAAATTACGTGCAGTCGCACATGTAATCTTATCAAACATCTGAGTCTGAACTTTCATGAACCTAATTTGGCACTGTAACAATTAACTACGGCCCGATTGGTATATTGCCATACCGAAAGGATGAGTGTTTCAGTTGGCAATATAACAGTTGGCAAATGTATAGTAGTCAAAAGAAATTTATTTACTCTGATCTAGTCCTTCCACATAACACGAAACCAGTTACGCATGCCCCCTGATCTTGTTCAGCATGGACGGACTGCGCAACGGTTAACTTATCCGTAGCAATAATCGTGTCTGAACTTTCATCGTTCTTGAAAAGAAATAACCTATGCTTAATGCAAAACAGTAACAGTGACCACTCATGGTCAATCTGACGCGATCCCTCCATGTGCTACCAACTAATTGAATATCTTGTTTTACGTGGGACATTGACCCCCGAATACAAAGTGGATCAGCACATCAAAACCCGTGACCAGATATAAAAAATATGTTTATTCCATTTTAGATTAATATTATTAACGCTCTCATTATCGCATTTGGCAACACAAAGCTCCTTATGTGCCAATCCTGCTGACATGGAATGTTTAGTCGAGCAAGCCAGTCAGCTGTACACTGAAGTTTTGTCCAACTGATGTAAACGTCCTGTCTTTTCCGAGTGACCTATTAAACAGATTTTGATAACTTGTGTAACTTGTTTTTCCATTTTATTTTTTTCCGTAATAGGAATTACACCGCCAGACATACTGGGGTGGACATACGCCCTCTGACCCAACAATACAGCAGTCTATTTTACCATGTATCGTGAGCTGCGCGCTTTTTAATTACCCACACAATCCACTCGATAAGCATTGTTACAACCGGTAATGTAATACAACCTATTATGCAATAAATTTATTGCATTATCGGTTTCGTTGGATGGCAAACCTAACCTATTATGCAATAAATTTATTGCATTACTGGTTGCGTTGGATGGCAAACCTAACCTATAATGCAATAAACTTAATACATCAGCGGTTGTCTTGCATGGAAAACTTAACTGCAAATGCAATAAATTTATTACATTGTCGGTGGCGTAAGATGGCAAACCTAACCTATTATGTAATGAATTTATTACATTATTCGTGGCGTTGGATGGCAAACCCACCTATTATGCAGTAAATTTATTAGGTTATCGGTTGCGTTGGATGGCAAACCTAACCTATTATGCAATAAATTTGTTACGTTATCGGTTGCGTAAGATGGCAAACCTAATCTATTATGCTATGCATTTATTATATTATCGGTTGCGTTGGATGGCAAACCCAAACTATTATGCAGTAAATTTATTGCATTATCGGTTGCGTTGGATGGCAAACCTAACTTATTATGCAATAAATTTATTACATTATTGGTTGCGTACGATGGCAAACCTTACCTATTATGAAATGAATTTATTACATTATCGGTTGCGTTGGATGACAAACCTAACCTATTATGCAATAAATTTATTACATCATCGGTTACGTTGAATGACAAACCTAACCTATTATTCAATAAAGTTTATTGCATTATCGGTTGCTTTGGATGACAAACCTAACCTATTATGCAGTAAATTTATTACATTATCGGTTGCTTTGGATGACAAATCTAGCCTATTATGCAGCAAATTTATTACACTATCGGTTGCTTTGGATGACCAGTCTATCCTATTATGCAGTAAATTTATTAAATTGTCGGTTGCTTTGGATGACAAACCCAACCTATTGTGCAATAAATTTACTACGTCATCGGTTACGTTAAATGACAAACCTAACCTATTATACAATAAAGTTTATTGCAAAAGTGGTTGCTTACTTTCTTCAGTCACTTCCAAGTTTCAACAGGTTAATGGACACGTTATTCCATTGAACGACGCACAAACATGTTTAGGTAAACTAGTCCCTCATCTCACCCCAATGTCCGACTATAAAATGGACGTCCGTGATTTATCACCGAAATGAGTTTATTACAATAATGGTTAGTTTATTACAAAAGTGGTTTTATTGCAAAAGTGGTTGGTACGCGTTAACCACTTTTGTAATAAATTTTATTGCAAAAGTGGTTGTATTACAAAAGTGGTTGGTACAAGGCCGACACTAAAGGAAAGGGGAAAGGTGAGAAGTATTGAAAACAAATGTGACAATTTTGGCACTTGTTTTACATGTCTAATTTGGGCTCAGTGTGTTCATTGTTTGTCTTAATGTACCCAAATGAGATCAGTCTAAAGGCCGGCGTTTGTGGCGACGACGCATATAGCTTAGTATTAGTGATGAAAGATTTTAGGGGGTTTTCCAACTAAATTTATTTTGAGTACATAGCCAGTTTTAATAGCAACTCTATTTTGTAAATCCACAGTCGAAAACAAACCGGAATGAAAACAATGGCCAATCAAGTGTTTAAAAACGAGAAGATAATCACCACAATAATTAGGTTTTAAGTCTCACTCAGGGGTGGCGCCAGGGATTTCTCGACAGGGGTGTTGACCTCTCCGACAGGAGGGCTATAACATTTGACCTCCCAAACGAAGGAAAATGAGTGGAAATTGGTAAATTGGAGAACCAAAATAGAAGCAAATTGAGTATGTTTGTTGATTATTTAACCCTTTACCTACATGTAACCTGAAAAGCAGACGACACTTGCAAAAATAATTCTTGAATAACTAATTTTTTTCATTTTTTGTCTCAAAAACATAGGTTATGACCCCTCGTTGGAACGAGCTGGACGAGCTCGTTCCAACGAGAGGTCATAACCTATGTTTTTGAGACAAAAAGTGAAAAAAATAATGAAAATTAATTGGCGATTTTTGAGAATAACGCTGGCCGGTTTTGACCGTTACCTTAGGTAAAGGGTTAAAGTAAACATATTATAATAAGGTCGGGAAATATTTCATCTATAAAGCCAGTTTGACGAACGACATTTAGGAATTTCGTGAGACTCACTATTCTCTATCAAAGTTCCAGTGCTGCACGGGTTCGAGACAGACAAGACGAGATATCCACATTCGATTGTCGGAAATTTCTCGTGAAGTCGGGTTTACGAGACTCTCCGACGGACTGACTAAAAATCTCCGACGGGGGGGGGGGGGGGGGGGGGGGGGCTGGACCTCTCCGACAGGCTAGAGCCCCCCCCCCCCCACTGGTCTCACTATTAGCTCATGCACATTCTGACATATGTTATCTGTTGCAGAGGGAACCGCAGACTTTATGATTATAATTTCTTTCGTCTGATTGTCATGAACTTACAAGAATGCGCTTGTTGATTATAGAATTTATGCTTTATCCAAACAGAACTAGAAGATACTTACGAAAAATTTGTTTAATGACTGAAAAATTGGATTCTTGTCTCCAAATATAGCTGATGACCCCTCATTAAAACGAAATCTACTGGCTCAGTTATCGACCAAATGCTATGTTTTGAGGCAAAAATCGAAAAGGTAATAAAGCTTGAATGCGGATTTTGGTAAAAAGCACAAGGATGTATTCGGTAAGTAAGATAAAGGGTTTACATCCCTCATGTGTTTACTTGGCATCGTAACTGATATAATATCTTCATTTAATATATATTTTAATGTAGCGGAAACAATTGCACGTAAGTATTCATGTACAAGCCTAATATCATAGGGTACTTTATTGTACTTAAGGCCACATATTTCTGTACAATGGCTAATCTTGACCACCCATCATAGGGTAATATTGTAATACCTAATCACTGTTGTAGTCCGATGCTATGGCCGATAACTTTTTCCGTTTATCATTATGAAGTCATTTATTATTTAATTCATATAACGGGTCCGAAATACATGCCTTTGGGTGAACAACCTTTTGATGGGAACTTATTTTCTCGACGAACATTTATAAACTAACGTTTATTGTTCAAAGATAAAGGGTTCTTCATATATACAACTACCCTTTCCCCAAAGGAAAAAGAAAGGATAGAACTGTTGTGTAAAATCCCGAAAACGAACCTTTTTGAAAACACAGCGTTCTTAAAATCCTCGCCCACGGATTTGACGAGGGCTAGCTAGGTTTTTCTACGTTACGGCTTCAGTGGCAGCATGTGTTACCATCTGACGTCACCGCGTGAAATATTTGAAAAGACGATAATAATGGGAGGAGATTCCAAGCGCGTGCTGCTAATAAAATCGTATTTTTGGCCAATGATCATTTCTATTTATGTATACTCACAAATCCCTATAAGTTTATGATTTGAACTGAGATGGAGAAACCTCGCCCTTTGTCTAAGTTTTTGATTTTTTGCTGTCCAGCTACGTCGTGGGCTACACGAGATGTTTATTTAAATTTATTTAAATTTGTTATCGTTAAAATTGCCTTGTTCATTCAAGTTGCCTTGTTCATTTCGCGATGTGGGTGTTGGGCTGTGGGCAGGGGTTTATTGGAACATATACGTTATGGTGATGAATTGACTGTAACACTGAACATAAGCTCCGGTTCAACAAAAGCTCGGAGCCGCAAACTTCAGATCACGTTACCGTTAATCCATCACAATAATTTATAATGGTATTGTGGTAATTTTTGGGATATAATCTCAATCTACTAACAAATATCTATATTCTATACTACTTATCACCAACTAGTCACAAAGCTCATCAAGTGGGTTATTTCCTCCAACGGACGGGTACTTAAAACTCACCTAATGATACGATCAGCAACCAGATATACACAACAACTGGGTTTCGAAAGGAATGATTTCGCGCAGGGACGGTATAGGAGACAAGCCCCTTTCGACCCCCGTTGACTGTAGGTGATTCGTTCTCACATGTCTAGGCGTGTTGAAGGAGGAACTGCTTCAGGTACTCGGCCGGTGTCGCCAGTCGCGTCGTGATGGTCTCTTGGCTGATGTCGGTTGAACCCTCGGGTGAGGACCAGTGTGAGAGGTTGAGTCCTCTCACAAAGGCACTACCTCTCCCAGAGGGTGCAGTCGATCTGGATTTTCGGGCAAGTATAGTCTGCCACTTCGAGGATGATTTTGAGTGATGGCCATCACTGGCAAGTATAATCTGCCTCAGGCTGTCTCTGTTTGGTTGGACTCTTTGAAGGAAAACAACAACGACCCCTTTCGGGGACCACCAAGAAGAAGAAGACCCGAACTTCCCTGGTTCGGGGGCAGGCCTGCATTTGTACTCCTATTGGGTTGGGACAAAAAGATGCGCAATGCGCTTACAAAAAGGGGCAGAGGCGGGACGCAGGACCAACGCTCGCCTGCTCTAATGTGGGCGACCACTTTTAGGGATGAAGCGGAGGATGTACAGGAACCATGGGGGTTACCGTTTCTGTAACGGTTGGACTGTCCGTAGCGGTTATTGGGGTGCTGGTCCAAAAGCATCTTCTGTGTACCTGCTTAAAATAAGAAGGCAGAATTAGTTTTCATTATTATTATTATTTATTGGTGTTTAGGGTCACATACTTATGCACAATGGCTAATCGTGACCGTGACAGTTTGACGGGTGGAGGAAGCCGGAGTACCCGGAGAGAACCACCGAGCAACGACGAGCAGCTGTCATCTCTCCAACATCGTAACTCTGAACTCTGCACCGCAGCACAGGCAGGGTTAGATTGGTTGAAGACATGCGCACCATCGACGTGCAGTACGCCTCAGTACGCAGCGTCATCGTGCCCCCATGTAGGCAATCGGGATGAAGTGTCTTGCCCAAGGACACAACGCGGTTGCCGCAGGTGGGATTCGAACCGAGGACCCCTCGGCTTGCAGCCTGCACCTCTACCAACTGAGCCACCGCGCCCCTGACGTTTTCATTAGAATAAGAGATAAAAGTAGCACATTATGTTTTAATTATGATCACAGTTAAGCTGCTGATCAGCCTGTTAGATCACCTTCATAGGGTGATAGTGAGTTTGTAGCGGGAGGGTAACAGGTTTAGACGCTAAACCACACCCGATGGTGTTTCTGTTATGCCCTTCGCTGGTTTCGACCATATTTTGATTAAATTGAGTTTATTTAGGGTCACGGGTTTGGGCAGGGTAGTCTGGTTCCGCGCATTGTAGCATGCCTGGAGCAGGACATGTCGTACTGTGGGGTCGCAGTAGGTTTACTTGACAGTGGCCTGGTCTACCTACCCTTTCCCTATGTAGATTTGCTGAGATTGTGGGGGCAGGGTAGTTTGGTTCCGCGCATTGTAGCATGCCTGGAGCAGGACATGTAGTACTGTGGGGTCGCAGTAGATTTACTGACAGTGGCTTGGCCTACCTACCCTTCCACTTTGTTCCCCGTGTTGTTTATGCGCGCTGACTGTTTTTCGAGCGGTCTTAATTTTGATTGCAATTTTTGGGCTTTTGTCGGCTTTCGCAAATGGTTCCAAGTTCGGAGATTAGTTCGCGGTCGGCTAACCGGTCATGATTTTTCGCGGCCAGTGTGGCTAGGCGGTCTTTAATGGCGGGAATATCGGCCCTGTCGTGGAGTGTTTTGATGGGAGTGTCCCATGGTGCACGTAGGGGAACTCTAAGCGCGTGATTTTGGACCCTCTGGAGTTTTCCCATATTAGTTTGGTTGAGGTCAGTTAGTATGATCGCACCGTATTCTAGTGCTGGGCGCACAAAGGCTTTGTACAGTTTGAGTAGGGTAGACTGGTTGGCCCCCCATGAAGTTCCCTTAAGCATTTTCAGTAAGTTAATGCGTTTGGTAGCTTTTTTCGCCATGTCGTCGGTATGTTTGTTGAAGGACAATTTTTGATCAATGGTGATGCCCAGAAATTTCGCTTCTTTGCATTCTGGGAGGGTGTTATCCATAAGTTTTAGGTCCCAATCCCGTTTAGTTGTCTTGCGAGTAAAGGTGATTCGTTGGGTTTTATTGGCGTTTAGCTTTATTCTCCATTTGGCACACTATTGTTCAAGCTCAACGAGAGCGCGTTGCAGGGGTTTTTGGAGCAGATTGGCCGTATTGTTAGAGTCCCAATGGCCCTTATCATCCGCGAATTGGGAAACCTGGACGCGGTCATCGGAGAAGCTAAGGTCATTCACGAAAAAGATGTATAGGAGGGGGCTTAGGACGGATCCTTGGGGGTGCCTGCTTCAAGGGGGACACTGTCGGACATTTCATTGTTCACTCTGACTTTAATTTCGCGATCATTTAAGAAGGAGGATAGTAATCTAATCAGTTTCACGGGGTGTCTCATTTTTGATAATTTGTAGCGCATTCCATTATGCCAAACAGAGTCGAATGCTTTTTCGACGTCTAGCAGGACTGCCGCGCCTATTTACTGATTGTTGATAGCAGCTTTCATTTGGGTCACTAGTCGGTAGACATGCTCGATGCCTTCTTTACGGTTTCTATAGGCTCTTTGCCATTTATTGAAGAAGTCGATGTCTTCAAGGTGCCCCCTTAACCGATTGGTAAGGATTCTTTCGAATGTCTTACCAATGCAGCTGAGCAGGCTGATTGGGCGGTAGCTGGCTGGATCGGAGGGGTCCTTATCGGGTTTTGGTATCATGACACCGATGGCTTTTTTCCAGCATTTGGGAAAGTAGCCATGGGTGAGGCATGCGTTGAATAGTTTATTTAGTTTTTCGATTAGGGAGTTTGGGCTTTGTTTTAGAATTTTGTAGCTTACTTCGTCTTCGCCGGGTGAGGAGGAGTTTTTGCAGTTTTTTATGACATTAATGATTTCGTCATTGGTGATGGGGGTGACAAGGTCATCATCGTCCCCTTCTTCTGGCTCGTTATCGAAATTGGGGTCCCGGTAGGTATCGGGGTGTTCATTGATGAAGTCATCAATCGCGTTGATGACGGCGTCATCATTGCTCGTGCCTTGATAAGGGCGATGCGTTTTTCTTAGGAGGTCGGCAAAGGTGTCGGTCTTCTCTTTGTCGGTGCGAGTGAAAGAGCCGTCTTCTTTCTTAAGAGGTTTTGCTGCGGCTTTGCCGCCCTTGTTTATTTTGCCCAGTAAGAATTTTGAAAGAGTCCCAGAATTTTTTAGCATCTTGGGTCCCGTTTAGGTTGGCTGTTGCCTTTTCCCAGCTGGCTTGTTTTTCAGTTTTGAGGGCTTATTTGACTGGGTTTCCTCTTCTGATCCAGGTTATATACCACTCTCTTGGTGACGTCACCGGTTCTCTTTACTCTTCTGACCAATTTACCATTCCAATTGCCGATTCCATGTCGGAGGAGTAATCATAGGGGCAAATTACGCTACAGTTTTAACTAGGTCGAAGTTTCAATCTGAACAGGAAATTGCTGATTTTGACGTCTTCGCATCATTTGCGTCACTCGCGTTACATGCAGTGTACTGTAATTACAAAAGCGGACAGGGATTTTCAACCAGATGATGATGCAGATCGCCACTGGTTCGCGATCTGGTGGACATTGTCTTTCTGCTTCCCTGCTCTTAAAACAATAAAATCTCACCTTTCGAGAAAGAAAAGCGAGAATGTTGCATTCGAAATGTTATTTTTAGTTTGTGCAATAATTGATTTATAAAATCTCGCCCTACGAGTGAGTCGCGATCAGTTCGCAATTCCATCGTGATCTGGGGCCAATACTATAAAACTTTTACAATTGTATTTTGTGGAATTGTATTTTCTAGTTATGACTTTAAAAATAGATTAAAATGAACCATTAGCATTTTAAAGATCTGGCAGTTTGCCTGTTGGCAAATTGCCACATCTTTTAAAATGCTAATGATTCATTTTAGTCGCTTATATTAATTAATAGGTAGAAAATACAATTCTATAAATACAATTGTAAAACTTCTATAATATTGTCTCTTGGTCGAGAAAACAACCTTTTGTGATCAAGGTACCGTATACACAATTTATGATGGTCTACCTTGTCGTATTCTGTCGAGTTGACAAGATTAGATATTCGGATCACACAAGACGGCCAAATGAGTCAAATTTGATCATTTTGCTGTTGTAATGATCTGTTTATTGTATACATCGACGGAAATTGACATTTTAAAGAAGAAATCAACCCAAAATACATCACGTACAATTCGAACTGGAACTATATTTATGTTATTTATTTTTAATCAACGCTAGAAAATGTGTATATCGTTTACGTGCTCGGAGAATGCAGCGCGAATTCCTGAAGTACTATTTAGAACAAATCCACGCAACGAAATAGCAACAAATATACAAAATACTGAAACTGCTTAGGCAAAATCTCAGTTAGAAGGTAAAGATATGAGAAAGTATTTATTAAAAGAACAAAAACTAACAAAACATAATCAAATCGTCCTAAGAAATGGATATGGTAACTTGCGTGAACGCAATTCATGTTATGCGGTGTTGGCCTCTTTCTGAGAACAACCAGCCTGTACGAAATTTGAAAATTACCGCGTGTGATTCGGTGGTCAAGATTCAGTCCTCGTAGTGTGTCTCGATCCGCGAAATCTGTTTTGCTTTTCGCGACCATCTGTGAGAATCAAGATTCAGTTCTTTAATAATTTAGAATTTGAGAAACTACCATACCCGTGTGAGTGTAACCAGTATATATTCCATAGTAAAAAACATATTTACTAGAGATTAAGCCTCACGGGACGTGTTCCAATTTTTGGTGAGCTACTTGTCTTACATGTGATGTACATGTAGAATACATGTTCCATGATACGGGTTTTTGCTGGTTTTCTGTTTGAAGTTACAGTACCTTGGCAATGGTTTCTAGTGAAGTCTTGGCTGCCTGTAATGGCAGCCAGGACTTCACTATAAACCATTGCCAAGGTATAAAAGGCATTGCCTGTAAAGGCAGCCAAGACTTTACTAGATACAAGAGCTAAGACAAAGCGTTACCTTATTATGAGGGAGTGAACAATAAGTAGAATTCTCCAGGCCCTTAACTCTTTATCCAACGCAGACGATGTCAAATTTTTTTATTTTAAATATAATTTTTTAAAATTTTTCAAAAAATTTCAACAAAACCATATCATGTGACCCCCTCATTGGAACGAACGCGATGAGCTATAGTATTTTTTCAGCTGCTGGATTTGCATATTACATGGGCGCATAAGGCCGATTCGTTGGGTAAATGTTAATGACAATTTAATCCTTGGGGATACACTTAGTTCCAAGTTTGATGAATTCCGTGTCTTACGTAAACATGTAGCACACATGTTTTAACATTCAGTTGTTTGCTGATGGAATGTACAGTACCTTGATACTGGTTTCTGGCGAAGTGTAGGCTGCCTGTGTCGGAAGGTAAGATTCACTATACCACTTCTAAATCAAAGTGTTACCTTATTACGATGGAGCAGAAATAAGTAGAGTTCTGCAGGCACTCTCAGAAACTATGACGAGAATCAAATGAACGTTTTATGCGAGAATCAAAGTTGGTTCCTGTTCTTTTCCTTGTGATAATCATTTGCGAGAATCGATTTTGACCCTTGCATGAAACCTAAGCCCTGAAATGTCATAGCCGAAAACAAGCCACACCAATGACAGATATATAAAATGAATGGGTTAATAGAACAGGGGGCTTAGGATGGATCCTTGGGGGTGCCTGCTTCAAGGGGGACACTGTCGGACATTTCATTGTTCACTCTGACTTTAATTTCGCGATCATTTAAGAAGGAGGATAGTAATCTAATCAGTTTCACGGGGTGTCTCATTTTTGATAATTTGTAGCGCATTCCATTATGCCAAACAGAGTCGAATGCTTTTTCGACGTCTAGCAGGACTGCCGCGCCTATTTACTGATTGTTGATAGCAGCTTTCATTTGGGTCACAAATCGGTAGACATGCTCGATGCCTTCTTTACGGTTTCTATAGGCTCTTTGCCATTTATTGAAGAAGTCGATGTCTTCAAGGTGCCCCCTTAACCGATTGGTAAGGATTCTTTCGAATGTCTTACCAATGCAGCTGAGCAGGCTGATTGGGCGGTAGCTGGCTGGATCGGAGGGGTCCTTATCGGGTTTTGGTATCATGACACCGATGGCTTTTTTCCAGCATTTGGGAAAGTAGCCATGGGTGAGGCATGCGTTGAATAGTTTATTTAGTTTTTCGATTAGGGAGTTTGGGCTTTGTTTTAGAATTTTGTAGCTTACTTCGTCTTCGCCGGGTGAGGAGGAGTTTTTGCAGTTTTTTATGACATTAATGATTTCGTCATTGGTGATGGGGGTGACAAGGTCACCATCGTCCCCTTCTTCTGGCTCGTTATCGAAATTGGGGTCCCGGTAGGTATCGGGGTGTTCATTGATGAAGTCATCAATCGCGTTGATGACGGCGTCATCATTGCTCGTGCCTTGATAAGGGCGATGCGTTTTTCTTAGGAGGTCGGCAAAGGTGTCGGTCTTCTCTTTGTCGGTGCGAGTGAAAGAGCCGTCTTCTTTCTTAAGAGGTTTTGCTGCGGCTTTGCCGCCCTTGTTTATTTTGCCCAGTAAGAATTTTGAAAGAGTCCCAGAATTTTTTAGCATCTTGGGTCCCGTTTAGGTTGGCTGTTGCCTTTTCCCAGCTGGCTTGTTTTTCAGTTTTGAGGGCTTATTTGACTGGGTTTCCTCTTCTGATCCAGGTTATATACCACTCTCTTGGTGACGTCACCGGTTCTCTTTACTCTTCTGACCAATTTACCATTCCAATTGCCGATTCCATGTCGGAGGAGTAATCATAGGGGCAAATTACGCTACAGTTTTAACTAGGTCGAAGTTTCAATCTGAACAGGAAATTGCTGATTTTGACGTCTTCGCATCATTTGCGTCACTCGCGTTACATGCAGTGTACTGTAATTACAAAAGCGGACAGGGATTTTCAACCAGATGATGATGCAGATCGCCACTGGTTCGCGATCTGGTGGACATTGTCTTTCTGCTTCCCTGCTCTTAAAACAATAAAATCTCACCTTTCGAGAAAGAAAAGCGAGAATGTTGCATTCGAAATGTTATTTTTAGTTTGTGCAATAATTGATTTATAAAATCTCGCCCTACGATGTAAGTGAGTCGCGATCAGTTCGCAATTCCATCGTGATCTGGGGCCAATACTATAAAACTTTTACAATTGTATTTTGTGGAATTGTATTTTCTAGTTATGACTTTAAAAATAGATTAAAATGAACCATTAGCATTTTAAAGATCTGGCAGTTTGCCTGTTGGCAAATTGCCACATCTTTTAAAATGCTAATGATTCATTTTAGTCGCTTATATTAATTAATAGGTAGAAAATACAATTCTATAAATACAATTGTAAAACTTCTATAATATTGTCTCTTGGTCGAGAAAACAACCTTTTGTGATCAAGGTACCGTATACACAATTTATGATGGTCTACCTTGTCGTATTCTGTCGAGTTGACAAGATTAGATATTCGGATCACACAAGACGGCCAAATGAGTCAAATTTGATCATTTTGCTGTTGTAATGATCTGTTTATTGTATACATCGACGGAAATTGACATTTTAAAGAAGAAATCAACCCAAAATACATCACGTACAATTCGAACTGGAACTATATTTATGTTATTTATTTTTAATCAACGCTAGAAAATGTGTATATCGTTTACGTGCTCGGAGAATGCAGCGCGAATTCCTGAAGTACTATTTAGAACAAATCCACGCAACGAAATAGCAACAAATATACAAAATACTGAAACTGCTTAGGCAAAATCTCAGTTAGAAGGTAAAGATATGAGAAAGTATTTATTAAAAGAACAAAAACTAACAAAACATAATCAAATCGTCCTAAGAAATGGATATGGTAACTTGCGTGAACGCAATTCATGTTATGCGGTGTTGGCCTCTTTCTGAGAACAACCAGCCTGTACGAAATTTGAAAATTACCGCGTGTGATTCGGTGGTCAAGATTCAGTCCTCGTAGTGTGTCTCGATCCGCGAAATCTGTTTTGCTTTTCGCGACCATCTGTGAGAATCAAGATTCAGTTCTTTAATAATTTAGAATTTGAGAAACTACCATACCCGTGTGAGTGTAACCAGTATATATTCCATAGTAAAAAACATATTTACTAGAGATTAAGCCTCACGGGACGTGTTCCAATTTTTGGTGAGCTACTTGTCTTACATGTGATGTACATGTAGAATACATGTTCCATGATACGGGTTTTTGCTGGTTTTCTGTTTGAAGTTACAGTACCTTGGCAATGGTTTCTAGTGAAGTCTTGGCTGTCTGTAATGGCAGCCAGGACTTCACTATAAACCATTGCCAAGGTATAAAAGGCATTGCCTGTAAAGGCAGCCAAGACTTTACTAGATACAAGAGCTAAGACAAAGCGTTACCTTATTATGAGGGAGTGAACAATAAGTAGATTTCTCCAGGCCCTTAACTCTTTATCCAACGCAGACGATGTCAAATTTTTTTATTTTAAATATAATTTTTTAAAATTTTTCAAAAAATTTCAACAAAACCATATCATGTGACCCCCTCATTGGAACGAACGCGATGAGCTATAGTATTTTTTCAGCTGCTGGATTTGCATATTACATGGGCGCATAAGGCCGATTCGTTGGGTAAATGTTAATGACAATTTAATCCTTGGGGATACACTTAGTTCCAAGTTTGATGAATTCCGTGTCTTACGTAAACATGTAGCACACATGTTTTAACATTCAGTTGTTTGCTGATGGAATGTACAGTACCTTGATACTGGTTTCTGGCGAAGTGTAGGCTGCCTGTGTCGGAAGGTAAGATTCACTATACCACTTCTAAATCAAAGTGTTACCTTATTACGATGGAGCAGAAATAAGTAGAGTTCTGCAGGCACTCTCAGAAACTATGACGAGAATCAAATGAACGTTTTATGCGAGAATCAAAGTTGGTTCCTGTTCTTTTCCTTGTGATAATCATTTGCGAGAATCGATTTTGACCCTTGCATGAAACCTAAGCCCTGAAATGTCATAGCCGAAAACAAGCCACACCAATGACAGATATATAAAATGAATGGGTTAATAGAACAGCACATAATTTCACGTTAATCACCTGTCCATGAAACTCAATTTCCTGCAGAAGAAAAATCTGATTACGATTCTTTGCTCATTTCTCAACCATTGATTGTTGATACAGGAAGTTTAATACGACGTGACCTCAGTGCAGCTGATGTTATTTTGTTGTGGAGCCAATATGGTAACTATTTACGTAACGGAAATTTCCGACGAGCGCAAGTCACAAAGCTTGTCATTCTAATGTTATTATTTCTCTAATTCTTGCCTCGCAATTATGACTTACGATCTCTCATTATTTAACCCTTTACCCAACGTAACGGCCAAAACCGGCCAGCGCTATTCTCAAAAATCGCCAATTAATTTTCAAAATATTTTCATTTTTTGTCTCAAAAACATAGGTTATGACCCCTCGTTGGAACGAGCTCGTCGAGCTCGTTCCAACGAGGGGTCATAACCTATGTTTTTGAGACAAAAAATGAAAAAAAATAATTATTCAAGAATTTTTTTTGCAAGTGTCGTCTGCTTTTCATGTTAGGTAAAGGGTTAATAACACTTTGGCTGACCGTTGATTTATCACGATTCTCGGGCGAGAAGACCCTTATTAACCCTGTACTCAAAAAGCCACGCCTCGCCTTTGGACTCAACATCAGGTAGTGAACTGTTTGATAACATCTCGTAGTCCATTCTTCCGAATCTCTCCTGTAATCATACCAAACCTCCCCTTAGTTTCATCAATACACATATATCCGTCTTTCTCCCGCCCACTTTCCATTAAACTTCCAGTGAATCGTATTCTGTTAGACTGATATTTTGGTCTGTTTTTGGAAATTTTAATAGCAAGTGCTCCATGTTCTCCTCTACCTACACCATCAATGTACTCTTCAAAACTTGCCTTCTCTTTGTCACACAGGCCACCAAAGACCTCTTTGTGTTGACCTTCTCTCACCAATTATGGTTAAAATCCTCCATCTCACTTTCTTCCACGTTGTTTTTTACCTGGGTTGTCCGCCCTTCAAAGTCAGAGATCTCGATTGAATAGTTCTCTATCAACTCTCTCATTTGCTAAATTGACCCTGTCTTTAATTTAGAATTCCAAATATTCTGGAACATTAGTTTGCGCCATCGGCTGTCGAGGAGATTTAACAAACAGTTAAGATAGAATTCCATTAAGTCTATCTTTTCATTGATCCTCGTTCCAAGCTCACCTCGGATTGTTTCTGGAGCTGCGGCATTTACTCGACCCTGCCTTCATCCTTCTGCAGAGTGTCCAAGCTCTCTACAATCGTTTAGTTTAGAGATATCACTTCTGTTCCATATTCTATACTTACGTGGTAAACTCACCATCTCCCAAATGGTTTTACACACGAAAACCGTATTGAAACTGTGTATCCCTGAATGTTTCGTTTGATTTAGAAGTCGCTTCCAACTACGTTGTCAGTTTATTAGTGTGGTTTCGATAGATGCCTCTTCTCGTGATGTGTATATTAACGCCCAAATACTCGTAGTCACTTGTCTTTCCCCACGAAGAAGTTTGCTGCCACCTTCGGTAATACAGGACTCCCCCACCCTCGAATGAGTTCCACTTCACAACCCACGGGTTTAACTTTGCTTTTGTTTTTATTTAGTTGGTGTCTCTATCTGTTCCCATATCTCCCAACATCTGCCATCAATTTCTCTAAACCCTCTTCACGTTTTAACACTATTACTATATCATCTGTGAAAAATAGCCCTGGGAACCCCAGGTCTACCGCTGCTACCCCGTCGTGGCTATGCAGGCGTCGACATCCTAAATATTTGATGTACAATGAAAGCATGCGTCCCCTAATTATGCCTCTCCAGAAGCACCAGTTATGTTGTTATGTTACCCGGACAATGGTCACTTTGTAAATCTTTCTATGATGCTTTCATAATTTCAACAAACTCACTTCCCAGGCCGAAGGTCTCAATCGTTCGTTGGACACCCTCCCTCCATAATATATCATATGCGTTTTAACATCCACAAACGCCATAAACATCGTTTTCTTTTTGGCTTTCGTAGATTCTATCATTTGGGATCGTGTAAAAAGATGGTCAGTGACTCTCATTCCCTTTCTGAAACCTTCTGGATCTTTCCCAAAACCCTCGTCTCTTCATTTCTGATCTCCCATACAAGAGCGTACAGAAAACTTTTTCAATGTTGCTACTGACAGAGTTCCTCCGACAATTATAGAATACTTCCTTATCCCCCTTTTTGTGTATAAATATGACCTTGCTATCTCTCTCCATTATTTTGACACCTCTTGTTTTCCATGGCTTAGTTGAGTAGGGCGGTTAGACATTCAGATAGTTCCTCTCCCACATTTTTAGGAACTCCTTAGGAATGTCACCCTCCCCTCCCGGTTTTCCGGTACTTAATTTTGAGAACACTCTTCGGACCTCCTGTGCCTTTATTTCGCTGCACACGCAGTTCAATAGATTTTCCACGATCTCATTTTGGCACATCGGTGGCTTCCTTATGGGTTCCTCATCGTTTATCATTTTCATTTCCCCAGTGCTTGACTCGTTCTGATGCGATTTGGTCTTCACTGTCTGTGTTTCTACCCTCTACTTTAACCCTTTACCCAACGAATCGGCCGCATCCGCCTGCGTAATATGCAAATTCAGCAGCTGAAAAAATATTATATTTCAAAAAATTTCAACAAAACCATATCATGTGATCCCTCGTTGGAACGCGCTCGTCGAGCTCGATCCAACGAGGGGTCACATGATATGGTTTTGTTGAAATTTTTTGAAAAAATGGAAAAATTATATTTAAAATAAAAAATTTTGATATCGTCTGCGTTGGGTAAAGTGTTAATACTATGTGAATTACTTTCTGTGTTTCTTTTATCCACCAGTTTCCAAATTATGTTCGACATCGACCCATTATTATTCTTATCGTCCTAATAGGATTGAGAATCAAGATTCAGTTGACCTCGTTGCAATGGGGAGGCATACGCAACATTTACAAGGGGAAAAGCCCAAAAGCTGTTAGGCTAGTGTTAGCTATTAATAAAACCACCATGTCGAAATCTAATTATATTAGGTAGCTTGCTAACCAGGGAAACGATTCCGTATTGTAATTTTTTGTAACCGAGAAACTTGTTGTTGATTAAATCCTTTTTCCATGTTTGTATTTCGTAGCATCCTGATTTCTTCAGATCACGACAATGTCAAATCAGGTTGAACAATTAACTTGTAACATTCTCTGCATAATTTCGTTTTAAAGTAAACATACT
Source organism: Pictodentalium vernedei (assembly GCA_031216915.1). NCBI lineage: Eukaryota > Metazoa > Mollusca > Scaphopoda > Dentaliida > Dentaliidae > Pictodentalium > Pictodentalium vernedei. Next base: position 354,953,647 of record CM062290.1, read on the forward strand.
GCTAGAGCTTCTAGTGATAGGTTCTTATTACCATTCGGTAATTCAGAGATTAATTTGTTTAAATACTCTATTAATCCATTCAGTCCGACGTAATTTAATTTTCAGTAATGGTTTAAGATTCACTTGCATGCGGGGGGTCGACGAGAGGTTTTCATAACTCAATGAATGTTTTTCTTATCGTAGGGATGTTTTTGCTTTGTGCCCTTCAGTTTGTTAAAAAAAATATTGTGGATGTGTCCCAATGATGCAATCAAACTGTTGCAGATATAAGGTCCGGCAAACGATTTGACTTCGAATCTTGTCACTGATTCGATTCGAAACCAACTCCATTATTCGAAAAAATCGATTCCTAGAGAGATTTGGACTTAATACAATTCTTTATCGTCGACATTCTGAAGATAACAACTCACCCTGTAGTTTTCTGATGAATATTTATTATTTATTTATTGGTGTTTAAGGTCACATACTTATGCACAATGGTTAATCGTGACCGCGACAGTTTTAAAGGTGGAGGAAGCCGGAGTACCCGGACAGAACCACCGACCATCGACGAGCAACTGTCAGCTCCTCAACATTCTAACTCTGTTCAAGCTCCGCTCAAGTAGTGTTACAGCGGTTGAATACATGTGCACCATCGACGTGCAGTACACCTTAGTACACGGCGTCATCGTGCCCCCCATGTAGGCAACCGGGATAAAGTGTCTTGCCCAAGGACACAGTGCGGGTCGTCACGGACTGGGATCGAACTCGGGACCTCTAGCATAGAAGTCCAACAGTCTGCCACTCAGCCACTTTCTGGTGAATATGATTGAACCCACAGTCTAACATGATAGCACAAAGTCAGTCGGAGAATTCATAAAAATGATATTTGAAGCGATAGTGTAGATTGCGGTACGGCTCGTTTGCACAATATATCGCCCGTTAAGTGCATCAAGGCGCCATCTGCAATGCTTTGGCATTGCAGATGGCGCCTTGTTGCACTCATGAACGGCACAAGCTTTTTTCTTCGGCACCTTTGAGATCCCTGTCAGTTTTCTAATAGTCTAGTATGTCTATTTATATTGGGTTTACGATGGAGATAGACAGCACCAGTAAGCCGTAACAAATAAAAAGTGGATTCGATCCAAGATTCAATTCGGTTTCGAACTTTTTTGGTTGGTTCAACTCGAGATTCGTTTCGAGAGACACATCGTGATTCGCTGGTCCCAATGCAGGTATACTGTTAGGTCGTTGAATGTCATGCACCTGTTTCACCAAAACAGATGGTTCAAAACTTTTTATTTTTGTTGCATACATCTCACCTTCTGCTTTTTCTATATACCGAGTTAGCAATAACAAATTGTACAATTCTCGCTCCTTCAATGTGAAACAGATATCGTCTGCTATCACTTTAACCGATCAATAAACAAAGGGGAGATAACACTGATTGTGAGAGCCTTGTACAAATTTGAACAGACTTTTGATGACACCGCTATTATATGTCCTTTGTGCACCCCCCTCCCTCCCCCCCCCCCCCCACATCCAACACCACACTTTCGATTTCGTTGCGTCTGAATATTACTTTAACCCTTTACCCAACGCAGACGATATCAAAATTAATTTTTTTAAATGCATTTTTTCGAATTTTTGAAAAAAAATCAATAAAACTCTCTCCTGTGACCCTCTCTTTGGAACGAGCTCGATGAGCTCGTTCCAATGAGAGGTCAAATTATATGGTTTTGTTGAAATATTTTGAAAAATAATATTTTTTCAACTGCTCAATTTGTTTATTACGCGGGCGGATGCAGCCGATTCGTTAGGTAAAGGGTTAAACCTCTTATGATTTTGGCCTATGATGGATGTATTTCGACGTAACGTCATTGTGAATTTGAAATGATGTTCATGATATTACAGCTTGATATGAACGTTTTTAGTGTTACCTTACGGTGGAAATGTGTTACCATACTACTGTTAGTTATCCATGTATATTCCAACGTACGGAAATTTACAATGGTTTGAAAAGTGGTACACCCTGAGGCGTAGACGAAGGGTGTATCCGTTTTTAAACCAATGTAAATTTCCATACACCCTGAAACACCCTGGAATATAGGTAGATAGCGATTTTATTTTCTCACTAAGTTTCTTCACATTGAAGAAAATATTTTGTTCTGAACCAAATTTGAAAATAACCTATCATATTTTGTTTAACAGAGCCCCATGAGCTCTGCCAAACAAAGCTTAATGAGTTATATCTATAGGTATTTTCATGAGGAGTTGTATCAAAGATAAATGAATCGGTCAATGGTATGCTTTTTGGAAGAATCAGTGAGTAGCTTGACACTGATAAGGTAAAAACAGATGCTCAGACTGTTTACAATGTGACAAAACAACAGAAGAAAGCCAACAAATACTGTCCAAATGCCATTTTGAAAAAAGAAGAAAATAATTGATAACTCCACATTAAAATATAGTTCTGTCACTAACCTGATTTTTGTCATGAATAACACAAAATTAGAGGTATTATTTCTTTTTTCAACGAACAGCACTGTTACGTTTAATACACTGATATGCCGTTATAATAAACTATTTTGAAAAACATCGCATTACCCCAATATTCATGTTTTTCATGTTTTTACATCGGGCTAATTTTGAAGTATGAAGAATGCATTTCGTCGTTACGTCACTGTGAATTTGAAATGATGTTCATGATGTTAGAACTTGATATAAACGCTTTTAGCCTTAACGTTCAGCGGAAATTATTACCATAATACAGAAATTTATTCCAGGTTTGTTATCTACGTAATAGTCGGTTATCATGAAATACATAAACAAGTACACAATGTATGAAAATAATTATTTTATTAATTATTCAATTAGGCCAAACAAAATTAAATAATTGATCTTCAGGCAATTTGTTTTTAAAACGAATGAGGGAGGGCGGTTTTTATTTTTATTTTTTATTCCTGATGAAATGGTTGCCAGTGCCTAAAATCCAGTTGTAAGAGCCTAACATTAAATACTAGGGCTTCCATGTTCGTTTCACGGATAGTAATTTTTTTTATAACAGTGATCATACTAAACTAAAATGGAGATAACAAATAAGGAGTTTTTTTAACCCTTTACCTAACGTGGAAAGCAGACGACACTTGAAAAAATAATTCTTGAATAACTATTTTTTTTCATTTTTTGTCTCAAAAACATAGGTTATGACCCCTCGTTGGAACGAGCTCGACGAGCTCGTTCCAACGAGGGGTCATAACCTATGTTTTTGAGACAAAAAATGAAAAAAATAATGAAAATTAATTGGCGATTTTTGAGAATAGCGCTGGCCGGTTTTGGCCGTTACGTTGGGTAAAGGGTTAACTGGTTGAGTGCTAGAAGCCACATCAGACCTTTCAAAACATTAGGGTACCAGTACAAAAGCCAACATTTTCCTTACCCATGTTTCGTATTCAGTCAAACGTAAAAATAGTTTGTTTATACAAATTTGTTCTATAATAAAACAATTTTGGATGAACAAATTTAGACCACCAAAAATAATCTTGCCCTCAACCAGTTAAATACATATTTATTTTGTACATACATATGAGAATCGTGTCGCATTTCGCGAAGAGAATAACAATACTGTATCGATACGACACATTGCATCGCAAATCGCGATGTGATACCTCTGAAATCACACCGTATGATAGTCTTATACATTTTGGATTTTGCCTCTTAAATAAATATGACGAACGCGGGCCAAAAAAACAAAACAAAACAAACAAAACGAATTCGCCGGAGCCTGAGAAACAAAAGATTAATTTTCTTTAGCCTTATATACTTATTTTCTTATCCAGTATATCAATCAATGTGTGAACAATTTTTTTACTTCAACTGTCCGTGAAGACGGACAACGTGGCACACAAAATGCAAACGTTTACAACTCAATACGAAGCCCCTCGGGTGTCTCTTTGTATCAAGAATCATTTTGTATAGTATTGTGAAAACAGATCCTCACGATCAATTTACTTTTTTTGTCATCGAATGTTTAACATAAATGAACACTTAAGCACAACGATAACGCAAGCAACAACTATTTAACAACTTTAGTTACCACAATGACCAGTACTATTAACAAAATCGACATTCAAATTTTATAATTTTATTACTCATTCGATGTTTCAGATGAAAGTCATTCAATTAGAATCGACAACTTTTCGGTCCTTTGGCCTTTATCAAGTGAAAGAAAGTTTTAATTGTTACTACATGTACTACAGTTAAAACTAGAAGTCCTGTCACGAATAGTGCGCTTAATTGCGCGTTGGAATTGCGAGCAATTGCAATTGCCATATCGAATGGCATCCATTGGCTGAAACATTGCTTGTGCACAGGCCATAGGTACAGAATTTGATACTTTACTTGGGCCATAACGCGTACATTAACGCGCATATCAGCGTGCTATTTGTGCACATTTCATGACAGGACTTCTAGTTTTAACTGTATGTAAAATCTATCTTGACACTATATACTTTACACTTGAAACTGTGACGGAAATAAACAAAGACGTAGGACGCAGGGTGGGGTGAGGGTGGGGATGGGGGGGGGGGGCGAAACGTAATATAATCTACAAACTCAACAACAACAAAAACAAGAGTAGGAATCATGGCACTGAGCTAACAAATACCGAAGAAGGGGAAAATTTGGAATAGCATTATAAGGATGAAACAAATCAACCCTTCCTTTAATCCACACACTACCAACCCTCCCCCACATTATAAACCCATAATGTTGTAAAAATTATTTTATTTCTGGGGCGGTGCGAAGGGGATGGAAAATAAAGGGAGACGGCAAAAAAACACTAATACAAAGTAAATCCCGTAAGCAAATCGCAGAAAAATATTAATGAGGGGCGAAGAGGGGTTGGGGGGGGGGGTACCCCAAAGCCTATTCTTTCATGGGAACTATACCGATAGGTTTCTACATTATCGTTGGTAGCCAATAATCATGCAGAAACATATTTGTAGAAAAGTCACCTGCAGCTGTACCCACGTTATGAGGTAGAAGATGACGTACAGGTGACCTGAGGACTGTAGTTAAAACCGCGGTGAGTCATGAAATTCACGGAAAACTTGAAGGGATCGGGGAGAGGGTCTAAAAAAGAAACAAATAAAATAAGTTGCACTCAGCATTACGAAAATCGGATGGGATGCAGGTTTTAAGGTAGTTTTTGGTGGGGACAGTCAGGGGTGTCAGTAAGTGTCTGTATGAGGACGTAGGAGTTACGCTAAACGTTTTTAGTGGTACTGTATACTTCTCTTCGATTTGTTACATCCCTGCTGCGGCCTACGTCTTTGTTTATTTCCGTAACACTTTCAAGCGTGAAGTATATAGTGGCAAGATGGATTTTACATTTCAATAACCGTTAACACTTTCGCTGCCGAATGCGACTATTGTCACCTATATTATTAGGTTATTTATACGTTCCGGTATTCGCAGATCAAACCTATCAACTGATTAATTGTTGAAAAGGGCTCAAAGAGCTCAAAGAGCCCTTTCCAACAATTAATCAGATGATAGCGCTTCAAGTATGTCATAATTTTTAATAAACTTCCTCGCATGAAAGCGTACATAAAAGTCCTCCATATATGGGTAAATGGGCGTGTCAGTGAAAGGGTTAAAACTTTCTTCCACTTGATAAAGGTCATGAGGCCGAAAATTTGTGGATTTCAATTGAACGGCAGGGGGCGCAGTGGAGTTGCAGTAACCGGTTCGCGTCAGATAACCGAAGTTAAGCAACGTCGAGCCCGGTTAGTTCTTGGATGGGTGACCGTCTGAGCGATCGATTCGGACTTCCGCGTTGTGTCCTTGGGCAAAGCACTTAACCACGACTGCCCACAAGGGGCCACAATGACGCCGTGTACTAGGGCGTACTGCACGTCAATGGTGAGCATGTCTTCAACCAATCTAACCCTGGCCGTGCTTGAGTGCCGAGTTATGACGTTGGGAAGCTGGCAGCTGCTCGTCGTTGCTCGGTCGTTCTCTCCGGGTACTCCGGCTTCCTCCACCCGTAAAACTGTCACCGACACGATATGACATTGGCTGTTGAAGTGACGTTAAACCCTAATGAATAATAATAATAATAATAATAATAATAATAATAATAATAATTGAACGACACTGTTCTGAATAATTCAACTTCCCTTTGGATGGCTCTCAACGTGAAGACTTTCGTTGTTTACATAAGAACATGGCTTATGCCCCACCACCCTCCCCAATTAGAGGGATCGCGTTGGGGTCTTTCAGTTCAATGCCATAAGCTATGGTTTTAGGTAAAAAATGGAAATGTTTTGTGGTTCATTATTTTTTTTCGCTCACGCACTAAAAACATTTCGGACTTTGTGAAGATGTGCGTCAGTTATGCTTTCGCGTTCACACAGTTTATTTGCCTAAATAAATGTTAAAATAGAATATCATGTGGATACTTGTCCCCGATTGGGGCCCTCGAACGTAACGTAATATGGCACTTGACTAGTCACATCATATGAATTGTCATGGTGACGCACGTAAATTACCAATTCTGACGTCACCACCATGGCGATACGTGGCCATAGCAGGTCTTGTTATGATAAATGGATTAAAAACTAATTTGTAGGCATTCGAACTCAAAATGTCATGCACGCGTTACGCCACGCAATAAACACATTCTCCATAATGTGAAGAAGTGCATCAGTTATGCTTTTGCGTTCGCACAGTTCATTTGCCTTGATAAATAAATGTTAAAATAGAATATCATGTGGATATCTGTCCCCGGTTGGGGCCCTCGAAAGTAACGCCATATTTCACTTGAATAGTGACATCATATGAGTCGTCATGGTGACACACGTAAATTAACAATTCTGATGTCACCGCCATGGCAATACGTGACGTGCAACGCTTCCGTACGGCGTCTTGTTATAACTGGTTTTTCCGTCCTCCATTCTGTTTGACTAGACCATCATCTTATTTTGAATGGTGTGTGTCACGTTTTTTTTTGTGAAGGGGGGGGGGGAGGGGGAGCACTGCTGCAAATCTCAAATTTAGGTTCGAATCGAGTCTCAAATCGAATTCCACGAAGGATATTGAATCGAAGAGAATTCTGAATCTCGAATAACGCGCCGTGGAAACTGACGCGATAAGGCCGTGACAAACAAACATATGAGTGCGCGGTTAACTTGCTCGTGGAATGTGAGGCCTCGTACGCAAACATGAGTATCCGAGAAACGTATCACAGCGTCGAGTTCCGAGTTTACCACCAAATCGAACTTTCATCATACCTACAACGCTATCGAAACATAATCACGAACGCCGACAAGCCTCGTTTTGTCCAGAGTATTGATAACTCGAAATGAGAGTTTCGCATTTTCTGTAAACGAGCTGACCATCCTTAGTTTGTTTTTCGAATAATGTCGATATATGTACCATATTTGTTGTATGTATCTTCGACGCAGATTGATGGGTGTGCTAGTAAAAGCACAGGTACCCACATTGCTATGTCATGTGCCGTTGAGCGCACGTTCGATTATTGATTTGGTTGTGTGGTAGGTTGTTGGCGTAGTAACACAGAGTTTTAAATCGAAAACAAAATTGACAAACACAACGGGTCCCTTCTATTTTTAAGTTGATATTAGGGTTTTGAATTTCTTAGGTAGGCATCTCGTGATGATCTTGAAGAATCGGCGTAATATAACAAGAACGCCCCCTCATATATATATATATAGATATATAAGAGTTTGACGTACTAAACACTCCGGAATATTATAAGTTAATGTGATGAATTGAAGGTAACATGGTCTGAGGCTTGCGGCTCGGGGCTTATGTTCAACCAAGACGCGAAGCGTCGAGGTTGAACATACAGCCCAAGCCGCAAACCGCAGATCATGTTAACGTCAATTCATCACAATAACGTATATGTTCCAATAAGACACTACCCATAACCCAAAACCTACATCGTGAAATGCGAGAGGCTAATTTACTAAACTTGTGATCGTTAAAAAGTTACCTTGTTCAAAGCAACTTTTAACGATCACAGGTTTAGTAAATAAACCTCTCGTGTACCCACGACGGCATTGATAAATCACCAATAAACCAGATAAGCTCATTCCATCTTAGTTAAAATCGTAAAATGGTTCGTGATCTAAACAACACTTTATCTGAAACACCGTCTGCTGCACGTTTGAAAAATCCAGAAAAATGAAGCGGCTTGCTTGTCACTCCGTTGATGAAGCAATTACGAAACGGGCGACATCATTTCAAATATGTCGCATTGTGACGTCAGACGGTAACATTTGCTACTGGAGCCGTAAACAGAAAAGAAGCTACGCTAGCTTTTATCCAATCAGAGGATGAGGATTTTACTCTTATTGGAACATATATATATATATAGGAATTAGACGTACTAAACACTCCTGAATATATATTTTTTATTTATTGATTTATTTATTGGTGTTTTAAGTTCACATATTTCCGCACAATGGCTAATCATGACTATGACAGTTTTACGGGTGGAGGAAGCCGGAGTAACCGGAGAGAACCACCGCGCAACAGCGAGCAACTGTCAGCTCCCCAATATACCAACTCCACACAAGCAGGTTTAGCATTGGCCGAAGTCAGGTGCACCATCGACGTGCAGTGCGCCTTAGTACACAACGCCACCATATCCCCACGTGGGCAATGGGGTGATGTGTCTTGCCCAAGGGCACAACGCTGTTGCCGCAGGTGAGATTCGAACCGAGGACCTCTCGGTTTGCAGCCTGCACCTCTACCTACTAAGCCACCACGCCCAGGAGTATATATACAACCGAACAGGAGTAAACGTGACTTTTGCGGAATTCGTTTATTGTGTCACATTTGTCTCTTTCAAGTTTGTTTATCGCACAGACTTACGCGATCTCAACAGACCGATGATATTTAGAACAATAAGGTACTTTTGAACATATAATTCAATGTTTTTCGACCCACCCCTTCGCACAAGGAAAAAGAAAAATAAAGTGCGAAAATCCCATCAAACCTAAAAAAACCCCTAAAACTCGAAAATGTAAAATATGTGCGACCTATTGTCATTTTAAGCCGATCAGTCAAGAAATTTAAAAAGAAAGGTTTTGTGCAAACACAAGCGCCCGATAAAATGCCAATGAAAACACTTATTCTGTGCTTATATCATGCAATCTTTTCGTATTACAACATAAACAAGAAGCATTTAGTGAACAAAGTACAGTCTCTCTCACTAAAAGAAGGTGAATACCGCATCTCCAAGCACTTTGACTGGTTATCCAAAAGACATTTGTTTAAAATAATTTCTCGTTTATTGGACAGGGATAAAGGCCATGGCGTTAATATCTTCCTTCAAAATACTTAAAAGGCACCCTCCCCGAACACAAAGACTTCTCCCCCAACCCGCTGATTAATAACGTGCCCCTGATTGGTTGAGTTAAATTGCTGCTACAAGTTAGCTTGACCAATGAGAGTGAAAATGCTACATTCTAGCTACAATTCCGTAAATTGTAGCTACAATTAGCTAAATTGCAGGTTCAGTGTTGTAAATTGTAGGTGCAATTTAGCTGAATCTGATGGTACAATTTAGTAAATTGTAACTACAACTTAGCTAAATTGCAGGTACAATTTACTAAATTGCAACTGTAGTTTGATAACTAATAATTACTTGGCGCTAATAAACCGCCATACATGACATACTAGACAATGATCCGAATAACGCACAAAGCCTTTTAAACACCGAGATAAAAATAGCGCTCGCTTTATTTCCTTCGAACGTGGCCTTTAAAATAGTTGCATTTTTCAGACAAAAAGATTTAACACAGTAATAATTAATACGCTTTTTGTGTCACAAATCGTGTATATTGTAAAAAACAAATGTGATGTTTCTCAAAAGAAAATATATAACTCGAAGCCAGTGCTGTCATTGCAGTGACCCAATAATTGCCGTGAAGACAATACCACTGAAACCTCCTAAAGCAATCTCGCCCGATCATAATTCTCACAAAGATAGAGCATGAGCAGGCTAAGACAGCGATGCGGAATTGGAACGCATTAGAGGGGAGAACACTAAAGTGTTTGGAATTTTTTTTGTGTTGGGTTACGGATTAATAGCACTCTCGCTCGATCATAAATCACCCAAAGATGAGGGCGTGGGAAGACTCTAACAGCGACGATGTAGCGGGAACAAATTGTAGGGTAGAGCAAGAAACAGGGGGGATTTTTCTAGCGAAGGGATTGCGAATAAACGTCTCTTCTCAACGCAATTGGATTTCTAATTCAGAAAAATTTTTTTTTCTATTTTCTTCAGAAAAAGAATCATTTCATTTTTTGAAAAATTGATTTCAGGTATAAAGTAAGCATGAATTTCAAAAAGCTCACTCATAAGAAAATAAGAGGAGAATATTAACCAATTTTGTATCAATTTATTTTCATGTCAATCTACTTGATCATTCGACTTGACAATCTAGCTTGGTTCAATAACAGGAGAATAGTAATATTTAGTTCGTTGTTTGTTTATTTGTTTATTTGTTTTTGTTTTTGTTTTGCTTCATTTCTATTACGTTATTGGTTTGGGGGAAATGATTAGGAAGATGTAATATTAATTATTTCAGCACAAAACGTGCGCCCTTTCGTGTCAGTTTGTAAATTAAATTTATGCCTGAAAGCTTTTTATGCATACTGTTTTCTGTATCACAAAAATCACGCGAATAATGTTACTTCATCATCCACCCTTCAATTAAGATACTCCCAAATGAATATTTCTTCAGTAGCTGAATCGACCAAAAATGCAACCGGCCCAAACATACGGACTTGACGATCAACTGACTAAAATTGTCAGTGGCCGAAATGGCTTGCATCCGATATGTGCGTATCCTTGGAAATCAGAAGACAGAAAAACGTCCAAAAAAGGAACAAATGAGATGCCTCCGTAACTTAAATAATCCATTAACGACTCATCAAGCCGAGTTAATGATGGCGAGAATTTAGAAGTACCCATGAAACTTATTCCTGTTCCCGGAACACTTAGGCACCGCTGTGAAGACAAATGGAACACGACCAGCTGTATTCAATGTCGACTGTCAAAAAAATTGGGTCAGACTTTCTAGTCGGATTGTTGTCATGTCACTGTTGCAAAACACTTCAGCAGATGGCTTAAAAACATATATATGTATTGCGGATTGTTTAAAGACAATGCACATGAATGAAAAGAAAGCAAAATAAAATACAGGAGAATTACAAATATTCGTTTCGGATTTTGCAGATGTCCATTTTATCTTCCGTAAGTTGAATCCTCCTGAGCATTGAATTCCCCATGAAATGTGCCGAAAATCGCCCCAGATATAACATGCGCATTCACGCCAAAAAACAGGCCTCTATATTGAAGCCAGGGATAGTTTATACATTATTAGTTGATATTCGCATGCCTTTCTAAAGAATTTGAGCTAAAATCGGCCACGCAAGTGTTTTTGTGTTAAATCACCCTGCATGTACTGCATGTGTATTAAGTTGTCGGTGTTTCGCCAACAGATTATAAAACGTTTACAATTGTATTTTTGAGAATTCTATTTTCTGGTTATGGAAATAACTGACTGAAATGAATCATTAGTGTTTCAAAAGACACGTCTTTTGAAACACTAATGATTTATTTTAGTGATTTATAGGTGAAAAGGGGTGCGCGGTGGCTCAGTGGTAGAGGTCCCGAGTTCGACCCCCGCCCGGGACGACCCGCATTGTGTCCTTGGGCAAGGCACTTTATACCGGTTGCCTGCATGGGGGCACGATGACGCCGTGTACTAAGGCGTCCTGCACGTCGATGGTGCACATGTCTTCCACCGCTGTAACCCTCTTGAGCGGAGCTTGAGCAGAGTTAGAATGTTGAGGAGCTGACAGTTGCTCATCGATCCTCGGTGGTTCTCTCCGGGTACTCCGGCTTCTTCCAACCGGCGTAAAACTGTCGCGCTCACGATTAGCCATTGTGCATAAGTATGTGACCTTAAACACCAATAAATAAATAAATATAGGTGAAAAGGTGAAAAAATACAAGGTGAAATATACAATTTTGAAAAATACAATTGTACAATCTTTATAATATTGGTTCCTGGTGTACACGTAACCACCTACAATACAATACTGTAATTGCAAAAGCGGATACAATATTTTGATCGGATCGCGACTGTGTCCCGATCGGGTCGATAATCTCTCTCCGATCGCTTTCCTCCTAAGAAAACTGTAAAATCTCACGTGGCGAAAAACAAATGAGATTGGATCTCACATCTATTTTTCGTTTGTTTTCTTGATTCGGTAAAATTTTCACAATATCTTCCTTGGGGAACTCGACTCACCCTGTGTAATTATTTATTTATTTATTGGAGTTTAACGACACTTTGGACATCCAGGGTAGCCTCGTGGCGGACAGTTTTACGGGTGCAGAAGCCGGAGTTCCAGAGAGAACCACCAAGCAACGACGAGCAACGATCAGACTTCCCAACGTTATAACTCCACACAAGCAAGGTTAGCATTGAATGAAGACAGGTGCACCATCGACGTGCATTACGCCTTAGTAGACAGCGCCACCGTGCCTCCGCGTGGGCAAAGGGATTAAGTGCCTTGCCCCAGGACACAACGTAGTTACCATGGCGGAGCTCGGCACGTGGACCTATCAGGCTAGAAGTTCATTGCCGTAACCACTGAGATCACCGCACCCCTACTTGTGTATGGGTGTGGCAACCAAATTCGACAATCTGATCGAAAAAAGATCGCTTTGGTGATCACAATACAAAGGTCGTCTATTTCTAGATCAGATCTCAATCCAATCACGATACAACAGTAGAACGAAATTTCGAAAGTAAAATACTGCGAAATCAAGACATCATCAAAAACAAATCAAGCGAAATACCATTCCCCCGATTCAACGTTCTCGTATTTCTTTTTCGATAGGGGAGATTATGCGGTGTAAAGGGGATGTAATCGGACAGGACATTTTGATCAGATCGCGACCCAGTCGCAATCGTATCTAAATTTGCTATCCGCTTTTGTGATTCCAGTACTGTACGTCCTTATGACGTCTGTATATCATGAATATAAAAATATCATTATTACAACTGTTTATATATAATATACTCAAAAATAAATATTTCATATATATACCACCTTATAGCGGACAACGTCTAACAAATATTTGTCGATATATATAATTGTAAGGATAGATATAAGAGAATATATCACCGGAAACGACGCGAATTATGCAGTAAGTTCAGTTCGATATCATTGCGCGTTTCGGCATTTGGTAGAACCCGGTGCTTCATTAATTAAATTCTTGAAAATTATCCTATAATTAGTGTTTGCAATCTAATATTATTGCGTCCGTAGAAATACTGTTCACCCGTAGAAAGTGACCAGTCCACGGCGGCCGCACTGTAAGTATCCCCTGTGTACCTTTTTTTCTTACAATGGCTTCCCTGTTCATTCAATTTGCGTATTCTTTTTCAAGATGCTTTGTATTGTCGTCAGAGATTTCTGGCTTTATATCCGTTCGGATTTTATGTCCCCTCGAATAATTGTAAAAAAGTATGAAATTGTTCACAAATATCGGAGCAACAACAGCAAGCGTGAGGATACCGGTAACAGCACATAGTGAGCTCACCAGCTTTCCAAGTTCAGTTTTAGGAACAACATCCCCGTATCCTACAGTCGTCATGGTGATAATTGCCCACCAAAACGCAGCAGGAATGTTTGGTATATTTGATCTGTTTTCTACGATAAACAGAAAGCTGGAAAATATCACAACGCCGACAGAAAGGAGGGTCAGAAGGAGAACGAGTTCTTTCTTGCTTGCATTAAGTGCAGCCGTCAATACCTGGAAACCAGACACACCTTTCAACAATCGAAAAACTCTGAAAACTCGAACCATTGTAAAGATTCGAAGGAAATCTATGTGTGAAAAAGAAAATCTTTCCTCCGGCAGAATGAACTCGACGGTGTGTAAAGCGAAGAGTGACAACAGTGCTAGAAAGTCGAGGATATTTAGTGGCGATTTAACGAACTCTTTGAAGCTTTCTCTGCTGATAAATCTGAGAATAAAATCCACCGTAAAGGAAAGACAAACATAAATAGTCAATTATGGCACAAGCAAAAGAGGGGTGCTCGGACGTCAGGGAATAAGTCATGTATTTGGTCTTCGGTGCTGTTTGTGTCATTGGATTGAAACGTGCGGATAATATGAGATTTGTAATACACCTCTTGAAACTCATCCAAATACGTATACCATTCTTCTTTGGTCAGTTCTCTTGTAAAAACATCAGTAGTGTTTGCACACATCACAAACATCGCCAGTAGTATAAAGAAACCCATCACAGTCACGTATATCTGAAAAAGATAATAATGATGAGAGCACAATAGGACAGAACACAACGAGGTTGGAGTACCGGAATCAACGACCAGAGTTAAAGTTTTTCTTGTATTTCAAAGTGTCGTTCATTCCTGCCCTCCGTAGTCTATCAGAGTTATTTTGTGTATTTATACCAAGATTGAATTTGAATGAAGTGAATAAAGCTGATAATTTTTAAAAGAATTATATCACCTTCGGCTGCCTGTTTACTTTCTTCCTTGATGCTGTTTTGAGTTAAAATGTTTTATTGACATTATAACGTTAATGAGATGCGCAACGACCAACCAGATTCGACACAACAATCGAAACCAACCATGAAACCATGTAAAACAAAGACTAAAGATAAAGAGAGAGAGAGAGAGAGAGAGAGAGAGAGAGAGAGAGAGGAAAGAGAGAGAGAGAGAGAGAGAGAGAGAGAGAGAGAGAGAGAGAGAGAGAATGCGTTTAGGTATAAAAGAACATAACGACTACAGCAATTATAAAAATACCCATCTAAGGAATGGAGAAGCCTCTCTCCCGAACTGTACAATGGCAAGAGGAAATGATAATACTGTGCATATTTATTTATGCAACAGTGTGAGGTATTCCTGAAAGTTTCAATTTTGTGTGAGGTATTCCTGAAAGTTTCAATTTTATTCTCACACTCTTATCAATATGCACCATCGTATTAATATAGAATATACCCACAGTAGGTTGGTGTACCAAGTGCTCAGCACGACTGGTGAAGTAGTGTTAACCGCGAGCATTTGGCTAGCGGTTAACACCACTTCACCACGAGTGGTGAACATTTGGTACACCAGGCTACTTTGGGTATATTTTATTTATACCATTATCGTCAGATTATTAAGAGTTTAAATGTTAAATAATTCAATATTCAATTCTAAGCAATGACCCCCCCCCCCCCCCCCCCCCTACGTTCAAATCTGTTTTTGTTTACATGAGCACCGATGGGCAGTACTTCCTCTGTCAATTTTATCGCCGAAACGAAATGGAAAAAGAAACGCGCAAATCGCGTGGCCTTTTTCATTTTAATAACATAATAAGCCCATTGCCAATTCGCTATCTTTGAAGTTAATGGCATGCAAGGTCAGAAGTAGCTTCGGGTAAACACTTCTATCAGACTATCTGCCAAGACTGTCTTACATGAAATAGAAACAAACAAAATGTTTCGCTTGAAGCGAGAAAATGTGCGTTTTCGATTTAATACAAAGAAGACAGAAAAATAACATACTTCCAACACTTCATTTCACGACAGGACATATAATATTGATTTTTTCGTCAAATGAATACCGCATTGAAGCCCTTCCCATAAGCGAAGGCGGAGTCGGCACCATGTTTTTTTTGTTAACGAGTGACAAAATGGCAGGCAGATTTCTCTAACGACACAAAGAAAACTGCGTGAATGAAAATTCAAACCGGAGTATCCAAACAACCAATCAATACAACTATTTTCAAGCATAACACACAGATGTTCCAGCTGGAAGAGGTTGGGGAGAGCGGGGGGGGGGGGGGGGGCGTTTTCCCTAAAAGGTGAAAATTGTCTGCTTGTAGCAGTGTCTCGTGTCTAATAATATTTTGTCCATATACAGTACAAGTTAAAATGAGCTGAAGAATAACCACTACCGGTATAAACTATAGATGTAATGTTTCCTGCCTTAATAACACAAGACTCGGACATAAAAATATATAATTTTTTTTTTTGACCATTTTCTCCTTCAAATCAAACCTGCATGTCACACAGCGGAAGCTGTCTTATTGCAAAAACACCCATAAAGTGGAAGACCCACGCAGGGCCGGGAAAAGGAAACTCGGGACCCAGGGTTAATTCTGTGATTGTCCCCCTTTCAAAAATGTCGGGATATTGTACAGATGATAAAGGTATCGATCGTAGAATGGTTGGGGTGTGTGTGTGTGTGTGTGTGTGTGTGGGGGGGGGGGGGGGGGGGGGTTCTCTCCCAACAAAATTTTGAAATCAGTTATTAAATGGAGTCTTCTGGTGGCTTTTTTGATAAAAAATCACGTTATTTTTTTGCCGTCAAAATGATGTTTTTTAGCAGCATGTTTCAAATTTCCAAGTTCCTCAATGAGTATCCAATGACCTATCTAGAGCTATAGCTATTAATTGCACAATTCTTGGTTACGTCACGTTGATTTAATAAAGTTATTACTTCAAGAATCATGCAGTTCAGAATTACAGCCGTGAGTCAAGTGCATAGATTCATTCACGATACAGCGCCTTTCTTAACTGCTGGCACAGGAGTCTGAACCTTGGGGGAGGGGGACAAGGTGAAACAGGACCAGCAAGCCCGTATTTTAATTTTTTGTTTTGTTTTGAAACGCCCTTTGAAAGGACGTACAAAGCCAAAAAATTAAAATACAGTCTTTCGGGGCATGTTTGGACTGGAGGGTGGGATGGGCAGGCTTAACCAAGAATCTTTGACTCCTGGTTACTACCGCGGGCTCCCACCCTCTCCCCGGCCCCGGATCGATGACCAAAAGTGCATACATGGATATTGTATTACAGAACACACAGGGTGATTTTGTACTTGTCCTCCAAGTAGGTGGATAAACATATATTTCCAACACATTCTTGCCAGTCTTGTAGAAAGTTTTGGACTCAACAAGCTAATCTGCAATTTATGGACCACCAGATAACTAACTTATCAGTGCTCCTTCAACTGCAGATTTGCTTGGTGAGTCACAATTTTTCACTGGCTACCAGGGATAGTCAGTGGTTGATATCCATGTGCGTTGTTTTGCAAAAGCAAAATTCCAGCCAGCGGACATCCGAGTGGAATTAAAAAATCACTTGACTTACAGTACGAGTCGAAATAAGTTGTAGAATAACCACTATAAACCACTAGTATGCATCGGCAACTACACCAATAACACAAGAACCTGACATCATTTTCGGGAAAGCTCCCACAGAAAGCTTTCCGGAAAATGATTTCGGGTTCTTATGCTATTGGTATAATGGAAGTGGCCCACTTTGTTCATTGAGGTTATGCTACAAATTATTTTGATTCATACAGTATTTGTAGACTTGAACATATGTTTCGTCCTTGTACCATGCATTTATACTCACATGAAGTCTTTTCCCAGACATTTCACACTTAGTTATTAAATAAATAATTGTTCATTTACAGATTAGTTCTATTAAAAATTATTGGTCTGTAGCCAAAGCCACATTTCAATATTTCGTGATTATAAAACTGATTTAAAATAAGAAATTTTGACTTGCTGAAATAATCTACAATTGCAGTACTCTGATCACAAAAAAGCCAGTGCAATATATTTTGTACTTTACTTTTTAAACCTTTCCCCTTCAGATAACATTAAAACTGGAAATTTGAATTAAAATTTTTCAAACTTACACAAAAATCCTCAAGCAAATCGAATTATGTGACCCTCGGGGAACAATCTTGGGAACAATCTTGTTCCGATGATAGATCACAATTTGTGGTTTGTATAAAACTTTAAAAAACATTTTTACCTGCTAAATTCATGAATTATGTGTGTAGTCGCAGTCAGTTTGTTAGGTAAAGGGTTAGGCTTCGAGGTGTGTGGATTATGGAGCTTTTTATCAATCCATTTTCCAATGTTTGAGAAAAAAAAATTAACAGTACCAGAAGGGTAAATTTCCACCACTCATGGGTCCGGCTTTTTGGCATATCAATGCTGCGTCAACCCCCAAAAATTAGTTTTCCTGAAGTAATATTCTTTGGTGGACATTATAAATTACATTTTGAATTTCTATGCATTGGAAAATTTAATGCAATGGAATTCCAACGCAATTAACTCTGTTACGTGCTGCGTATAAGCCCAAAACATGTAAAATAAGTTACAGAATACATGTGCATTACCACACAAAGAGTCATAATAGGTTGTAACATAACTATAATAAATTAAGAATCCTTCTGCTTCGACACTGATAATACAAGAATGTTATATCATTTTGTGGGAAGCTCTCTGTTAGAGATTCACAAAAAGGATGTCCGACCACGCCCCATACTCAACCTCTTCGAGCTAGAACATCTGTGTGTTATGCTTGAAAATATTTGTATTGATTGGTTGTTTGGATACTCAGAGTTTGAATTGTCACTCACGCAGTCATCTTTGTGACGTTTGTGTAATCTATCTGCTGTTTTCTCACTCGTCCAAAAAACCCACCCAAACCAAACAAAAAAACATGATGCCGAATCTGCCTTCACTTATGGGAAAGGCTTCAATGCGGTATTCATTTGACAAAAAAAATCAATATTATTTTATTCTATCCATTAACCCTTTACCCAACGTAACGGCCAAAACCGGCCAGCGCTATTCTCAAAAATCGCCAATTATTTTTCAAAATATTTTCATTTTTTGTCTCAAAAACATAGGTTATGACCCCTCGTTGGAACGAGCTCGTCGAGCTCGTTCCAACGAGGGGTCATAACCTATGTTTTTGAGACAAAAAATGAAAAAAATTAGTTATTCAAGAATTTTTTTTGCAAGTGTCGTCTGCTTTTCATGTTAGGTAAAGGGTTAAATGGGGTGTTGAAAGTATGCTATTTTTTCTAACTTTATGAGTATTAAATCGAAAACGCACATTTTCTCGTTTCAAGCGAAACGTTTTGTTTGTTTCTATCGCATGTATGACAGTCTTTTGTACTCTTCGTGAGGCGACGAGCGATGCAGTTAGACAAATTTGCATTCGGGTCGATGTCACCAAAGATCAACACGGATGTAGTTCCACTGTTAGGTAAAAATTTTAACTATTGAAATCCCATTGCTGGCCTGTTCACCACGGCTGATGTGTAAAGCTAAAATTTATGTCATAGGCGTTTTATATATAGCAGAATAGGTAATCATGTTATAAAGGTTCTTGTCCCTGTGACCCAATAAATTGTGTATTCTGATTGGTCAGAATGCCTAGTACGAATAGCCATGGCAAAGGGTGCACCCAATATCCAAGGAAAATGAGAGCGTGCAACATCCAGGGTATAAGAGCACGCGAAAAATCGGGGGTATAAGGTTTAAATAAAGCTTTTCGCATTCGCTCGCCTCGGTATAAACATCGAACCAAAAAACCTGAAAATAGTTACAAATATCGTCAGATTTATGACAATTTGATTATATTTTGCTGTTAATAGTTGAATATTTAAATCGAACAACTTGAGAAAAAATAAAATAAGAGCAAATGTGTCAGCAAATATTTAGCTTCCGATATGTTTACGTTTCCAGTAACAACCCAAGGTACGTAACTCTATCTGTTGTCTTCTGAGTTTGTAAAATCAAAACAGTTATTCACGAGTTTGATCTAACTGATTACGGAGCGTGAGAAACGCGTTCACAAATTTGTTTCCATTTCCTCCGCCATCATTTATGGTATATGGAAATCTAATACCTGCTGCTCGGGGACTAAAAACCGACATCCGGGTAATAAATCTCCATATACCATACATGGTGGCGGAGATAACTTATAATAAACCATACATGTTGGCGGAGATAACGTATAATAACAACTGGTCTTCAATTAACTGAATTGGGTGATTTGTGTCTTTTCCTTATTGCATCTTGAAAACTAAGATGGTTGGACAGTTTGCATAATTTATGCACGTGAGAAAACAAAAAGGCCAGCGATGGCGATGTTTGATGACGGTCAATCTTCAAAATGCTATATTCTCTTCCCCTTGTCAGTAAACACCATTCAATTAAGTTTTGTAACAATTGTCCTCGAATTAATGTGTGTGTACTTTTTTTGCTTGTTTGTCTACAGACGGACAGTTTCACACACTAAGATGGCTGGGTAACGTGCATAATTTATGCAGGAGAGAAAAACTCGTATACCAAAAATAATACAAATTCAAACCACGATTTGGAAGTGCTTACTGAAAAAGTGTGTTTGCTATTTTGGGAACAATTGTGATGGTTGTCAAAATCCAAAAAGCGACACCCTCTTCGATTCACCATTCAATGCAACGGTATGCACCATTGCATCAACGACAGCTCGCCCTGAATTAATTAAGTAATGGTGATTATTGTTTTTCATTCATCGACGGACGCAAGACACTGTATATCCCCCGATTCCTATCCCTCGTATGGTAAAAGGTAAGTCACCCTACACGTGTATTTCCAACTTCAATTATTAATATTATTTATTGGGATTTAACGACACTTTCAACAGCCAGGGTCCCCTCGTGTCGGACATGTTTACAGGTGGAGGCAGTCGGAGTACCCGGAGAGAACCACCGAGAAACGACGAGCAACTTCCAGTCTCCCCAACGTACTAACACCACACCAGCAGGGTTAGTATTTGTTGAAGACAAGTGCATCATCGACGTGCAGTACGCCTTAGTACACAGTGTCACCGTGCCCCCACGTGGGCAATCGGGATGAAGTGCCTTGCCCAAGGACACAACGCAGTTACCCCTGCCGCGGATCGAACCGTGGACCTTTCGGTTTGAAGTTCAATGCCGTAACCACTGAGCCACCGTGCTCCTCCAACTTCAATAAACCGAAACTAGGAGAGAAGACAAAGATTACGTATTTCAGACTGACTAAAAATCGCGCATTCACATTCAGTTATCACTTCTCAACAGTTAATAGGGCACAACAATTATTCAACTTATTTTCATATATTTTCCGTGTGTAGAGTTTTTCTATTTGGTCCAAACAACAATATTTTGGAAGCCATTATTATGTTCAACAATAAGTAAAGGTCAATATATTCAGCCCACGATATTCGGACTAGGGTTTAATCTAGGGAACGGGAATTCCCGTGTTCCCGGTTCCGAAAGCCGGACCCGATACCCGGAAAATCTACAACACGGAACCGGGAATGAAGCGTAGCACTGTTTGTGTATTGAACTGAGGTTTTCGGAGTTGAAATTTTGTAAGATTTCGACCGCCCTTCCACGCCTGAAATTGTTACAGTCCTGATTCCTGACGAACCATTTCCAACAAATCACTGTAACTCTCAACCAGTTCTGGAGGACCTCCACCCTTTCAACAGCAAGATCTTCTTGACCCGCTTCAAAGTTCAAACTCGTCTTCATTTCAGAATCACTAGTATCACTATTCACTGCCTCCTCCAACATCAACACCCTCTTCACGGGCGTCACCAGTCTATTCTGTTTAAAGCAGAGGAGACTGGCGACATTTGTGGATAGGGTGTTGATGTTGGATAAGGTAGAGGTGATAAAAAAAATAAAGACGAGATTGAAGCGGGTTTGGGTTTTCATACTTATCTTAGGAAAAGAACTTTTCCGTTTAGAGATTAGAGATTGCCAATTAAATATGCTCATTATCATTAAAATACATGCGTCATGTTACCCTCGTAAATTTGATTGATATCACCCGGCAGATTTCCCGGTTTCCGGTTGTGGGAGTAATTCATTTTCGTTCCCGGTTCCTAGAAAACCAGAGAATTTTCAGACAGATAATGGATGAGGGCGAACGAAGCTGATTAGTGCTGTTCACAAAAAGCGCCAGTTGTTCTCAACTTCAGCATTTGTTTAGCACATATTCAATTTCCAGATTAATACCAAATAATAATAATCTGATAATTCTATCAGAAATGTGTTGGCATTTCAGTTACTAGAATCAATTTTATGCCCCCCTTTCATGGCTTCATTTTCAAAATGTTTCTCGGTAGTGAATTTCCAACTATGAGGCGGGACCGGGAAGGGGTTCCCCCTCCCGGTCCATCCCCCTAGTTGTAAATTCATTACCCTACACCCCTCCCCCATCCCCAATCGGGTAGTGTAGGGTAGTGAATTTCCAACTAGGGGGATGGACCGGGAGGGGGAACCCCCTCCCGGTCCCTCCTCATAGTTGGAAATTCACTACCGAGAAACATTTTGAAAATGAAGCCATGAAAGGGGGCATAAAATTGATTCTAGTAACTGAAATGCCAACACATTTCTGATAGAATTATCAGATTATTATTATGTAGTATTATTCTGGGAATTGAATATGTACTAAACAAATGTTGAAGTTGAGAACTTTGAGCAATTCACACTGTCCTAACATTAAATAAGATCTTATGCAGGAATGATAAATGTTCGATATTTCATCATTTTGTAACTGTGAATGATGGAATTAACTCAGGATAACGATTTTACATGATGTGATTTTCTTGAAGTGCATTTCGAGTATTTGTTTTTATTACGATAAGTAACGTACTATAGAAATCTCGTACCGATTGACACCATGTATACTTATGAAGCTCGATATTGCGTACACTCTAGTTGTGAATAGTAACAGTTGAAACGGAGTTGGGATTTTGGGAAGTAAAGGAGACATCACCAAAGAAGCTCTAAAAAGTCCAGATAGATAGAATTTCCCACTACTCATGCCTTACCCTCAGAATTTCCAACTACTGGATATTTTTAGCAGGATTGGGGGTGACACCCCCATACCCACTTTCGCCACGTCCCTGTGCATTACCCCTTACTGGAACAAGCTCGTTGTGCTTGTTCCAATGAGGAGTCAGAAACTATGTTTTCGAGACAAAAATGAAAATATTCAGTTATTTGGGAAGAGTTTTCTGTAAATGTCGTCTGCTAATTGTATTAGGCAGACAGTTAATAAAAAATAAGAGAAAACGAATTCAGTTATAATTCAGAAACTAACTCACAAACTTACCACATCGACGTTGACGCCTAACGTCATTCCTGTATTAGACGTGCTGTAAACAATAGTTTTAACCCTTTGAACTCCAGTATCTTCCATCCCAGTTCAATGGCAGCAATTAGAAGAGTCCATATTCATTATTTGGGGTAGACCAATCAATATTTTCAACGTGCAGCCTCAGGGCTGCACGTTGAAAATATTGATTGGTCTACCCCACACATTTATTGAACAGCCATCCTATATAATAACGTTATGACGTATCATGTTCCTGGACGGAAAAACGGCCGCTAGGGTTCAAAGGGTTAATAATGAGCGATTTGATGGTGATTATGTGATAAAAGATTTTACCACATTGGGGAGAATGAAACTGAAAACGGGAACAGTTTTACATCAGTTGGTTATTGTTCGGGATAACACATCGGAGATAACAAATAGCACGCTGTACATGGATCTTTCGGAAGAAACTCTGGTAATCTTCGCTCAGGCTAATACTAAAGGTATGGGGATTTCATTTAATAATTGAAACTGCGAGAAGTTAGCGAAATTGTAAAACAGACATTTTCCTGTAGAGTAGTTCCATATCAGTTTAAACGTTTGACTTCTATTCTCTGTTGAAACTCATTTAAAAATACGAATACAGCGTGTTAACCATCTTTTGATATTGTGGAACGTTTTTCTGTTCATTATATCAAACGTTTTTTGGTCATGACATATAATACAGACACTGTCCTTTCTATTAACATAAAAGTCTAAGAGGTGAAGTTTGCTAACTTTTTCCTGGGATGATTAAAAACTTACAAATTCCTGTAAAAATACATTCGCCAAACAAAGAGCCAAAGTGGACGTTTACTGAGTGTTGGTGGGGGGGGGGGGGGGGGGGGGGGGGCGGTGGCTTAGTTGGTAGAGGTGCAGGCTGCAAGCCGAGAGATCCTCGGTTCGAATCCCACCTGCGGCAACCGCGTTGTGCCCTTGGGCAAGACATTTCACTCCCATTGCCCACGTGGGGCACGGTGACGCTGTGTACTAAGGCGTACTGCACGTCGACTGTTGCTCGCCGTTGCTCGGTGGTTCTCTCCGGGTACTCCGGCTTCTTCCACCCGTAAAACTGTCACGGTCATGGTTAGCCATTGTGCAAAAATATGTGACCTTAAACACCAATAAATAAATAAATAAATACTGAGTGTTGGTAGTTGTGAAAGTTATACATGTTCTTAATGACGGGTTATCAGTGAAGTGGTTGATTCTAATTAGCTCGCCAAAAAAAGCCAAGTTTCCGTTTGTAACTTTAAATAAACGAAAGGGGACGCGGTGGCCTCGCGGTAACCGGTTCTCGTCAGATCACCGAAGTTAAGCAACGTCGAGCGCGGCTAGTAGTTGGATGGGTGACCATTTCAGCGACTGATTCGCGCTCCAGAGTTGTGTCCTTGGGCAAGGCACTTAACCCCGACTGCCTACATGGGGGCGCGATGACGCTGTGTACTAAGGCGTACCGCACGTCGAAGGTACGAATGTCTTCAACCAATCTAACCCTGCCTGCGCCGCGGTGCATAGTTCAGAGTTACTATGTTGGAGAGCTGACAGCTGCTCGTCGTTGCTCGGTGGTTCTCTCCGGGTACTCCGGCTTCCTCCACCCGTAAAATTGTCACCGACATGATATGACCCTGGCTGTTAATGTGTCGTTAATGTTTTCGTTTATTAAAAGTAACAAAAGGAAACTCGCCTTTATATGCCTACCGATATTACAGTTAATGTTCTTAACAATAACCCGATTCTTAATTGGATCTTCCTTCTTCAAGAAAGATAATATTTTCATGACGATATATGTTAGGGATATCTCACGTTCGCTTCTAACTCGCATCAAAACAAATGCTTGAAACACGTCATCCCAATCCAAACGCCCAAAATCATTCATACGTTACTGAGTTAAAACGATTCGTAGACATATAGAATACACCTTAGCTTGATGTACCAAATATTCACCATGAGTGGTGAAGTGGTGTTAACCGCGAGCCTTTGGCGGGCGATTAACACCACTTCACCACGAGCGGTGAACATTTGGTACACCAAGCTACTTTGGGTGGGTATATTTTATTTATACCATGATCGCCAGAATAATACGAGTTTAAATGTTGAATAAATCAATATTCACACGTGCGATTCTGTTTTTGTTTACATGAGCGTCGGTGGAAGGTACTTCCGCTGGCAATTTTATCGCCGAAACGAAATAGAAAACGAAACGCGCAAATTACGGGGCCTTTTTTCATTTTAATAACATAATAACATACTATTTCAAGTTATAGATGCTTTATGAACATGAGACAACGCATGTTTGTTAATTTTTGGTATCTTATGAGGTTGACTAATTTAAAAACGTAATAAGTAATTGCCGGTTTCATTTCACTCTTCGCGAGGCGACGAGTGATAAATTTAGCCAAGTTTGCATTCAAGGCGAGGTCACCAAAGGTCAACTTAGATGTTGTTCCACTGTCAGTATAAATTTTAACTACTGAAATCCCATTGTGGGCGTGTTCACCACAGTTGGTGTGTAAATCTAACATTTATGTCATAGGCTTTTTATATATAGTAGAATATGTAATCGTGGTATAAATGACTTGTAAAACATTCTTGAATAACTAAAATGTTCATTTTTTCTTCGGAAAACAAAGCTTCCCATTCCGCATTGTATGGAACTTCAAACCGACAGGTACACGGTTCGATCCCCGCCATAGGTAACTATACTACTCAAAGTTTGCTAAGCACCAAGTATATCCAACTTCCTGTTTTACGTTTTAGTTGAAATATTGTGATGAGAAGTGTATATATTTTTATATTGAATTATATCTTTAATGATTTAAGTACAGAAATTACGATTTTATTTGTGTTTGACATTATTGTTTAGCTTTTGAATTCGATAACCATGGAAAATGGATATTATTGATAAAAGAGGAATTTTTCCAATATGTGAAAAATTTGACGGAGCGAACTGGACGTTCAAGGACACAGAGCTCTGTACGTCCACCCTGCTAATGCCACCCCAGACCATGACTGACCGTCCACCATAGAGGTCATACTCAGCAATGTAGGCTGCATGGAATTGCTCTCCTGGTCTTCTGGTCTTCTCCATATCCTAGAACGCCTATCTGTGTGATCTAGGCAGTACCTTGACTCATCTGTAAAAAGGACAGGTCGCCAATCTGCTGTGGTCCATCCAACGTGGTCCATGGCCCATTTATATCGTTCCTGGCGGTGGTTCTGGGACAGCGGAATGTGAATACATTGTCTTCTCGATCGGAGACCACCTTCGTGCAACCTTGCCCGGATAGTCTGCGTCGAAACATTTACCCCGGATGCATTCTGAAGGTCACTGCGAAGCTGGGTTGCTGTTGCAAAGCGGTTCCCACGGGTCTGAATGATCAAAAACCGGTCTTCTGCTGCAAATGTTGCCCTGTCTCTGCCACCACCATGCCGTCTTACTGGTGTGCCATACTGCTGAAATCTTGCCCAGGCTCTGTTGATCACCATATGGTGCACACCAAGGGCTTTACCAACCTGACGATGGGTAGCCCCTTCCTTCACCATCCCTACAGCCCGCCTGCTTCAGACAAATGTCTTCTTATATTTGCATTTGCCATATTCAATCATTAAATCACAAGGGTTTGTGTTGAAATGAAGACTGAATACCCTACACATGTCATGTACATGTAGACAGTACACGAAAACATCATGAAAATCAAGGGGTACATGCTTTCCATCACTGTCACGAAAAGTCTGCCTATCAAGAGAGCTAATGTAAACACTGGGGACTGTCTCAATACATTCCTCAATCATATCCACCAAAAATATCGCAAATATGTCACAAGCAAATTTCACAATGATGTGTCAAATATTTGGTGCTTAGCAAGCTTTGGGTAGTATATGTTGTGACAATGGGCAAGGCACTTAATCCCGAATGCCCACGTGAGAGTACAGTAGCGCTGTGTACTAAGGCGTAATGCGCGTTGATGGTGCATCTATCTTCAGCCAATTCTAACACTGTTTGTTTGGAGTTAGAAAGTCGGGGAGTCTGCATACTCAGCTTGCCTCTTCAGGTGACTGGTTCAAGTGGACGGTTATCTCCCCATGTCCACTATCCCTTATCAACTATGAGAACCCATCAGCTAATTGCCTCAAAGATAATTGGCTAAGGTGTGAGAAAAGCAATCAGATTATACAGAATTTTGGACATCAAAGGAACAAAAGTCAAGACTTGTGTCTTTTAGATATTTTTACCAGGCAGCAGGCAAAGGATGATATTTTCCGAATTAATGCGCTTCCCAGTTATCTGTCAAATCAAAAGGGTACACAGATGGCCAAAAGCCAATGGAAACACTGCTGTTAAACATTTTAGGATGATTGCATTGGAGAAAACAGTACATTTTATAAGTGACGGGGGACTAGCAACATTCAATAATCACTATAAAAGAATATACTGAACTTTCCGATGCCATGCGCTTCCATAATGTAACTTTTGAACATTTTATTTAATCTTAGGAATTGTAAAACTTTCCCAGCTCCGTAATGCTAATTTTCAATCCCCGATACGACAATTTCAGGGGAGTGAACCAGACCGTTTTCCCACTAATTTGAAGTTAAAAGTTGAACATGGAGTGTTGCTTGGTGGTTCTCACCGGCTTCCTCCACCCGTAGAACTGTCAGACACGATTTGACCCTGGCTGTCGAAAGTGTCGTTAAACTCCAACAAATAAATAAATAAATAAATAAATAAATAAATAAATAAATAAATAAATAAATAAATTCCAATCCGCTGAGTTCGAAGAGCTCATTTCAATGAATAACTGTCACATGTCACAAGCTGTTTTTGAAACAACAATTAAAGAAGAAAAAACAACTGTTCAATCCTGACCAGCAATAAATCCGAACTGCATTGTGTCCTTGCGAAGGAATGCCGGAAAAAAACTCTCACGGAAAAAAAACCCTCAAGGAAAAAAACCTCAGGAAAAAAATGACAGGGGTAGGAAAAAACCCTCATTAAACTTTTGATGATTATTCCTGCATTTAGTGTTTGGAATCTAATAATATTGCGTCTGTGGAAATATTGATCAATGTGGAAAGTGAGAAGGCCACGGCAGACGTATTGTAGCGACGGGGGCTTTTAGAGAATCAGACCGCTGTCATAACCTCATATTATCAGAGGAAGGAATTGGAAAGAATGTTTTTCAGCTATTGTAAGCATATTTCACGTATGCCGTAGACGTGTTGTAAACGTTTAAACATGTTTTAAAAATATACCTTTCTGTCATGGCAACGCGAATAGAATCCAAGAGCCCTTTTCACCGAACCAAACCATAGCCCAGATTGTCATCGAACCAAAATAGCCAATGTCTCCATACCACAGCTCTTCTTTTCGTTCATTCATATCAAACAAATTGTCTTTGCAGGAATTAGTAATTCTCTTCCCAGGGCGAAACGACCAACCAGCGGTGAACGGAACGACACGGTTTGACACAACCCCTCGCAAAACCACCTTGTGCAAAACGATACGGGGCGAAACTGATCTCGAGCCAAGAAACGATCCTAAATCCGCAAAACGATGCCTTTCCCCCCTCTTTTGATTAAATATTTTATGTAAACAATAGACTTCGAATGTGGTACCACAGAAAGGGTTATTTTTTATTATTCAGCCCACTGGAGGCCAACAAAGTATTCAATTTCTAACTGATACACAAATAGGACTTTAAAAGGTTATATTGTACGTGAGCAAAACAATGTCGTCCAATTTCAACATATTGTTTCGTGCAGACATAGTGTGATTAACTCGAGGGAGGTTATTTGTTTAAATCCTTTGTCGAGAAATTCTACTCCCCAGCGCCATTGTGTAGTTTGAGTACCTGTTCTTCACAATACGTACCTCCAAATCTATTCTTGTGAAAACAATTCATATCGAGTGTCATTCCCTTCTGAGTGGAATCTGATAATCAGTGAAAGGTACTTGGGCTGTTTTGTTTCATCTTACGAAGTGAACAACACAATGGGCTTATATATTGACACTACATGACTCGTTATTTTTTGTCAGTGACTTCATGGTTTAGTCACTATCACAAAGGGTATGACGTTGGAGCCAAATGTTGGCATTTATGGAACGACACTGGAAAGAGAGCAATGAAATAAGTCCCAATCCTTTTTTCGGGTTTTAGTTGAGTTGAATTCGCCCAGACGCATCGGCTTCTGCTCATTCCTGTGTTCTCAATTCCGTGATCTCTTTTACCCGTGTTATGACTTCCCAGATGCATTTATGTGAGAGTACACAATGTGTAACTATGTTACATGCAGAACGTGGGCACATAGCCACATACGGGTATTTGAGGACACCTATGACATGGTAATGTATATGTACCGTTTGGAGGATACCTTTTGGAGGATACTTATCTGACGATATCTGGTCCAGACAATTTCACCTAAGTAGTATAGGATGTACAGATCTACCCTTTTTACCAGGACCCCGAGGTCAGACCATGATCGAGGTCATTGACCTCGGTGCCCAAATCCATTAGGCCTCTCCGTCCCCGCTCCCCTCCCCTCTCCACACTAGGCCTAGGTTACTTTTAGGCGCCCCTCACCCTACCCGCCCTGTATGTACCTTATTTTTTAGGCTATCCTTCTCCAAAGCCCATTAGGGGTCCAGATTATGTATAGCCCATTTAGGCTTTCCCCACATTGTTTAGGTTTTCCCTGTATGTGGGCTCCCCCTTCCAAAAGCCCATTCCCTCCCCACCAAAGCCCTGGACTGTTCCTCCCTCCTTCCAAAGGCTAGCCCAAAGCTGGGGGACATTCAAACTGAGGTATCCAACGAGTACTAACAAAAGAGTGCCACCATCCCCTAACCCCAGCCCTGCCCCACGTAAATTTCGAGCTCTGTTGGTGTATCTAAGTTACATGTTGTCAAGGACATGTACATGTAACGGCATACAAATTGCTTTAGACATAAAGACTATCTGGTTTTGTTTAGACATGTTATAAAGGAATTATGATAGAGAGAATCTTTGTTTGTACGAAGATATGATAGTGTCACGTTGTATAGTTATGCAAATAGATAAGGGACAACTGGTATGTTTGATTATGTCATAAATAAAGGCATTATGATAAAGGGCTCCTTTGTTCATAAGAAGCTTAATATGATAAAGACCATGTACACTGTTTGATTATGTCATAGATAAGATGGTGTCACGTCGCAGGTGTTTGATAACCCAGTAAGATCGCGGCGATGTCTGATTGGTCAAACAGTTGTCCAATCAGATCGTCCCACACAGCGGTATGCTCCATGGGACCAATAGATAAGCGTGTTGTAAAATTACCCCGCGCAGGCGCTCTCTGACTGGAAAAACAACTGTCCAATCAGATCGCGCCATGCAGTATTTTCTACGTGGCGAATAGATGAGTGATCCGGAATGTTGTAGTAAACTACTTTCGCATGCTCAACTCATAGGTAAGCTGAAAAGGAATGAACAACTCTAAATTTTCTCTCTATTCAATTTTATTTTCACATAAAATCGGTTTTACAAGTAATTAATTGGTTTTACAATAGTCAAAATTGATTTGCAATCAGACTTACAAATTTACAAGTAATGTTTTCAAAGCGAAAATGGTTTTACAATCAATTAAAATGGATTTACAATCAGTCAAAATGGATTTTCAATACGTTTTGACAAGTAATTTTACAATTTCACCATAAGTAATTTCTACAATAAGTAGTTTTACAATACTTCTTTTACAGGTAAGCATATAATAAACATAATTAAATGTTCAGTAACTGTCATTTGTCCCTGAAAAGGGATAGTTTTTGTTGTCGTTCTTCTGGACTTTCTCCAGTTATGATTCCAAGCTGTCTGCACATCCAGAAAACGTGTATTTTCTTAATAATGGATCAAACAAGTATTTTCGTTTCTCAATTGCGAATTTTTCAGCTTCGTTCATTCCATAACCCTCCTCATCTCGAAGTCACTGAGCAGTTTTTCTAATTTTTCAATAGACCGGATGTTGTCTGAAGTGCCTTACTCAACTCATTACCTTAAATAATCTTCTACAGAGGGAAGCTCTCACGCTGTCTCTAAGAGCTTCCCTGGCCGCTTTGGTGGCCTCGTCTGTGGGCAAGCCATTTTCTATGTACGACACTTTCAATCTCTGAAATTTAGCTGTATTATCTTCATATGCTCTTATGATTAAAGTGTCTATCATGTTCGTTTCGCCATCTTCCTCTTCTGAATATTCACTTTCGGTGGTTGTATCACTATCGTCTGACTCTGAATATGTGCTCTCGTCAGAATCAGACAAGTTATAATCTTCGTTTGACTGTTTGCCTTCACCCATCATCCCAAACCTCTTGAGGCAGTAACCATCTTCGTGTCTATTGCGTGTAAAGGCTCTTGAGAATGCTTTCCTACAGAATTTACAGTTGTGGCTCGGCATATTTGAGGGTACTCTTCACTGTCTTATAAATCGCGATGTCCACCCAGTTCTCATTTGTTCTCAGAGCGTTCAAAGAGAGAAGGCATGCCGAGCCACAACTGTAAATTCTGTAGGAAAGCATTCTCAAGAGCCTTTACATGCAATAGACACGAAGATGGTTACTGCCTCAAGAGGTTTGGAATGACGGGTGAAGCCAAACAGTCAAACGAAGATTATAACTTGTCTGATTCTGACGAGT
This sequence comes from Pictodentalium vernedei, assembly GCA_031216915.1. Classification (NCBI taxonomy): domain Eukaryota; kingdom Metazoa; phylum Mollusca; class Scaphopoda; order Dentaliida; family Dentaliidae; genus Pictodentalium; species Pictodentalium vernedei. The sequence continues at coordinate 354,985,344 of CM062290.1, forward strand.
GCACATATTCAGAGTCAGACGATAGTGATACAACCACCGAAAGTGAATATTCAGAAGAGGAAGATGGCGAAACGAACATGATAGATACTTTAATCATAAAAGCATATGAAGATAATACAGCTAAATTTCAGAGATTGAAAGTGTCGTACATTGAAAATGGCTTGCCCACAGACGAGGCCACCAAAGCGGCTAGGGAAGCTCTTAGAGACAGCGTGAGAGCTTCCCTCTGTAGAAGATTATTTAAGGCAATGAGTCGAGTAAGGCACTTCAGACAACATCCGGTCTATGGGAAAATTAGAAAAACTGCTCAGCGACTTCGAGATGAGGAGGGTTATGGAATGAACGAAGCTGAAAAATTCGCAATTGAGAAACGAAAATACTTGTTTGATCCATTATTAAGAAAATACACTTTTTCTGGATGTGCAGACAGCTTGGAATCATAACTGGAGAAAGTCCAGAAGAACGACAACAAAAACTATCCCTTTTCAGGGACAAATGACAGTTACTGAACATTTAATTATGTTTATTGTATGCTTACCTGTAAAAGAAGTATTGTAAAACTACTTATTGTAGAAATTACTTATGGTGAAATTGTAAAATTACTTGTCAAAACTTATTGAAAATCCATTTTGACTGATTGTAAATCCATTTTAATTGATTGTAAAACCATGTTCGCTTTGACAACATTACTTGTAAATTTGTAAGTGTGATTGCAAATCTATTTTGACTATTGTAAAACCAATTAATTACTTGTAAAACTGATTTTATGTGAAAATAAAATTTAATAGTGAGAAAAGTTAGAGTTGTTCATTCCTTTTCAGCTTACCTATGAGTTGAGCATGCGAAAGTAGTTTACTACAACATTCCGGATCACTCATCTATTCGCCACGTAGAAAATACTGCATGGCGCGATCTGATTGGACAGTTGTTTGACCAATCAGAGAGCGCCTGCGTGGAATAATTTTACAACACGCTTATCTATTAGTCCCATGGAGCATACCGCCGTGTGGGACGATCTGATTGGACAACTGTTTGACCAATCAGACATCGCCGCGATCTCACTGGGTTATCAAACACCTGCGATGTGACACCATCTTATCTATGACATAATCAAACAGTGTGCATGGTCTTTATCATATTAAGCTTCTTATAAAAAAGGAGCCCTTTATCATAATACCTTTATCTATGACATAATCAAACATACCAGTTGTCCCTTATCTATTTGCGTAACTATACAACGTGACACTATCATATCTTCGTATAAACAAAGATTCTCTCTATCATAATTCCTTTATAACATGTCTAAACAAAACCAGGTAGTCTTTATGTCTAAAGCATTTTGTATGCCGTTACATGTACATGTCCTTGACAACATTTAACTTAGATACACCAACAGAGCTCGAAATTTACGTGGGGCAGGGCTGGGGTAAGGGGATGGTGGCACTGTTTTGTTAGTACTTATTGGATACCTTAGTTTGAATGTCCCCCAGCTTTGGGCTAGCCTTTGGAATTAGGGAGGAACAGTCCAGGGCTTTGGTGGGGAGGGGCTGGGCTTTTGGAAGGAGGAGCCCACATACAGGGAAAACCTAAACAATGTGGGGAAAGCCTAAATGGGCTATACATAGTCTGGACCCCTAATGGGCTTTGGGGAAGGATAGCCTAAAAATAAGGTACATACAGGGTGGGTAGGGCGAGGGGCGCCTAAAAATAACCTAGGCCTAGTGTGGAGAGGGGAGGGGAGCGGGGACGGGGAAGCCTAATGGATTTGGGCACCGAGGTCAATGACCTCGATCATGGTCTGACCCCCCGGGATCCTGGTAAAAAGGGTAGATCTGTGCACCCTATACTACTCACCTACACCATCCAAACCTTTCATATCCCCAACACCACTACTGCTGACTTGTCCATAATCATTACCATCTGTTCTATAATCAGCTTCCACTGTATTCATCCAATACTATAATCTTCTGCCCGCCTTTCAACCTTGAACCATTACTGCTAATTTGTACTACTGCTGCAAACTTTCTGTCTATGTCTAACCCTGTTCCTCTGTACTCTGACTAGTTTTTAATGAGTTCAATCAGATCGCTCCATTCATCAAAACCGGCCCCAGACTACACGGTTGCTTGATTTAGTATACATGCTGGGGCACCTTACCTGTAAGAAACAGCCTGTTAATCACATCGCTTATGCGATTATGCACAATGTGTACACATAACATGCAGTGCATGAGCACACCCAACACATCCTACACACGACATCCGGCATGAGATCCGGTCAATATGGGTCGATCGGTACGACGATACTACAGACATTTGCTGCAGAAGTTGAAAAATGTGTCTTGAATGTACTAGAATGTCTTGGTTTTCTTTTCAATGAAGCCAGGTTTTATTCTCGATGCCATGGGAACTCGCTCGCTGAGCCTATTCCAATGAAACACATATCATCGTGGCTTTATGGTGTATATCAAAAGGAAATTTATTCTTTTCCAGGACAAATGTGTTGAGTAGAGGTTTATTAACCTACGTCTTTTTGTTATGTTATATAGTTGTTATGAATTTTGTGTAATAATTGATAATGTCATAAAAAACTATAAAGTTCTAATTTTCGAATTATTTTAATTGAAAACAACTTTAGCCGGCCTTTGACTTTTTGTCTCACAACGCAAAGTGTGAATAAATGGCAGAAATAAGTAAATGATGCCTTCGGTATTTTAAGTCCTGGGGACCTTTTGTCCATGGCATCTTTTGTCCACGGCATCTTTTCAGGGGATCTTTTATCATGGGGATTTTTAGACCAGACGTCCTTTTGTCATAACCCCGGAAAAAGGCATCACCCCTCATCTCCTCCAGTCAATATAAAGTCAACGCCAGTTGATCGAGATTCCTTGGCCTGTCAAGAATGTTTAAAGTCTGAAGAACAACTCACCAACAAGTATTTGAAAAACATTGCCCTGTAAATTCAACTCAATGTCGGATATTATTCTATTCCTTCTCTTTAACCTTTCTTGATATCGTCAATGGTTTTGCACAGACATTTAAAACTAAACATCGTTCTAGTTTCCTCATTCATTACCGCGGCAAACAAAAATGCATGTTTTTACATGAAAATAATGTTTATCAAACTGACAGAAGTCAACCACTTCATTACTAGCAGCAGTGTAAATATTGACAGAGGTAAATGAATTTATTCGTTAATAATGAGGAAGCCATTAAAACCATTTTTTCATTCTTCAGAGTAATAGTTGTTCACGTAACATCGGCAAACGAACATCAATTAATTACTTGCTCCTGGTGGCCGCCGCCTCTTCACAATGTTTTATCTGCTTTATTGGACGTGCGATAGATCAAGGTTAGCGCACTGTGCTTCCACTGGCAAAACAAATGTCATCTGGGGGATCGCTAAGTGGGTTTTCAGGAGGGTGTGATACGTCCCCAATATTTTTTCCAGTCGGGACATTTGCGTGTGGATTGGAGTCTTAGATATCGATTCGCTCTGGCTAGTAATCACGTCCTTTCTCACGAGACTAGATTTAACCCTTTGAACCCGAGCGGCGGCTTTTCCAGCCAGAAAGGGAGCTCGGTGGCTCGGTGGTAGACTGTTGGACTTCTATGCTAGAGGTCAGGCGAATCAATATTTTCAACGTGCAGCCCCGAGGTTAATATTTGAATCTGCCCTCCATAGACAATGGGATCTCGAATTAGTTATAATAAATCGGAGAATTGTCGCCCGTAACCCACTTTCCACTGAACAGTATCTTGTCCGACTAAATGTTTTTCGGCCTTTTTGCGACTTCTTCAAGTTATCATGAACAACCCAAGAAGACCCAATACAATAATACAACACTGTAAAGCTTATTCATTCCCCTTTCCATCGACATCGGGTACTGCTGGATACGTTATGTGAATCAGATTTGAGGGGGATATAATAAAGATGAGTGACATCGTTTTCAAAAGGTGAGTTGGGTACCTTATTAATATTTATATGCCATTGTGGGGGCACGTCATCATCCATTCATCGATTCAAAAATGCTATCAAATATCATTTTTCTTTCGATTTCACAGCTTGTACCGAGTACCTGTGGTTAGTGACATCAAGGAAGGGCAAGATGGTCTTAGAAAGAGCATATGAATAGTAAATTAGTTAAACTGAGGGGTGAAATAATGACTGAAGCACATTTAGCCACGAGTTGTTCTCCTGAAATATTATTTTATTATCATCAGTTCTGGTACAAATAAGGTAGCAGACTTTCAGGAACTACTGGTGCCTGCTGCCAACTTTATGAGTTGATTGCATATAGTTTTCGTGTTCTACACATCACGACCTTCATTTTGGTGTATATGTAGTTTGAAATTATGAAATATCAGAGGTGGGAATTTCAAAGTAAACAAATGTCCCTAACTTAAAAAGCATCTTAATCAAATTGTTCATGCCAGTGAAAATCACAATGTCAAATCGATGAAATTTACTCACAACAAGTTGTTATTGCTATTAAACAATTACAAAACGTGTTTCCAAATTACGGTTCTTCAAAAACATACAAAACAGATAAAAAGAATTCTATAAACCATTCTGGAATCCAGAATTAACTAACCTCTGGAACGAAATGCATTAAAATGGCATTAAAATGAGAAAAATTCTCTGAAAATAATGAAAATTGACAAAAGTGACAAAAATAAATTTGAAGTCTACACATTGTTTGAGGTGCTATATAAGTGATGGAAGTTTGTTTACTTTGCAATTCCCATCTCTGATATTCCATAAATAAATGCATGAAATTTTGGTAACATTTAGTGACTTACAAAAGGCATTCGACCAAGTGCATCGTGATATGATATTTTATTACACGCTAAACGATAGATTATTGAAAAAATAGAAATCGTATCCGCCACTGTGAAGATAAAGAAAATTTTCACTTTCACGGTATCAATCAAAATGGCGGCTTTCAAAGCATCACTTCAAGGTGAACACGAGGCAAATTATCACTGGCAATGATCAATTTGTTCCAAAAACGTATAATGAAAAGTAAATCTAGTGTTTTTGAGTGGCTACCGATCTTTTCTAACAACAATTCAACACGTGTTCACCTTGAATTGATGCATGAAACCCTCCAGCTGAATTTGACAGCAGGACGCTACCTGTTCCTAGTATCGATCAAATAACTTCCGCGTACCAATGCGCATCAGCTGTTTACTTTCGTGCATTAATTCAAAGTTGAAACGAGTGGAATTATTAATAGGAATGATCAGATTCTTATAAAAAGCGTTTAATAAAAAGAAAATCTAGTGTTTTTTAGTGGATAGCGCTCGCGAAAAATAAATATTTGTCTCTCTCACTCATGAGATAATTTTCGGTATCCACTCAAAAACACTAGATATCATCTATATATACAGTACGCGGAGAGTGGATTGTAACTAAATCACCCGCGGAGTGGAGTTATCACCCAAACTATAGCTTTCAAATTTTGTATATATTGACTAAAAACACAAGCAATGTTTCAGCCAATGGACCTCCGGGTTTAACCCGGAGGTCCATTGGCTGAAACTTTGGTTGTGCTTGTTATGCTTTTCAACAAATTTGCAATTATTGCTTGGGTGGAATCTCCACTCTGCGGGTGATTTAGTGATAATACACTCTCCACGTACTGTAAATTACTGAAGATCAGGATTGATGGTAATATTTATACGTCAACATGTACCGTGGTACTGAATCATGTGTTTGGGTCAACGTTGAACTGACAGAATATTTCAAGTGTACTAACGGGGGTGACACAAGGGGAAGATTTGTCCCCGACAGTTTTTAATATATTTTTTGATTATTTGATAAGGGACATGAATGACTGACAAAAGGGGCCAGAAGTCAGCAATGACATTATTTCCATTCATTTGTATGCAGACAACATTGTTCTCTTGTCTGAAAATGAAGACGATATGCAGAAGTTACTGAAGATCGTGAATACATAGTGCAATAAGTGGCGTATGAGAGTGAATATAAAAAAACTAAAGTAGTGCACTGTAAAAAGAATCGTACTGGTGAAATTCCTTATAGATTTAAATTTGGGGAGAAGATATTGAAATTGTTGAACAGTATATAATTACCTAAGTGTGACGCTTCATGAACGTAAAAACGTCACTATCATTGTCGATAATCTTGCTAAATCAGGTGGAAGGGTCTATCATTTCGAAAATTCACTCATATAAGTACAGTACAGTTGCCGTGAACAGATCGTAATCCACACATGGGAAGTGTTGTCCACGCATGCGTATACCAAGTAATAAAAGTCATCATCAGCAAAATTTTAATCAATGAAGTACCGGGTTGCACCCGGTGCTTCATTAATTAGTTTTTTATGATTATTCCTATAATTAGTGTTTGGAATCTAATATTATTGCATCCGAGGAAATATGGCCCAGCCGTGGAAAGTCTCTACTCCACTGCGGCTTTACTGTATGTAGGCTATCAGACTTTTGAAAAATTATACAATGAATATGTCTGTTCTGTTTTGGATTACGCTGGGGCTTTAAAACACATTCTTGTATAGATGCAATAAAGAATAGGGCATTTCGTTACTTTTTAGGCGAACATCGTGTTACTCCGATATTGGCGGTAAACGGAGACATGGGGATGGAATCTAGTAAAGAATGACACTGGTTAAATATGTTTAGACTTTGGAATAAATTGGTCGAGTCGAATAAAAAGAGTTCAGTATACCAGGTTTTCTCGTGGAAGTATAATAGCAGTGAAAATGAGTGGTGTCCTGATATAAGATATATGTTTGAATAAATTAATAAAAGTGATCTTTTTGACTATCAATCACATGGTGGGGGGAGGGGGGTATAACATAGATGTTTCTCTAAGAAATGGTTGGATGGTACAGCATGGTACAGCATGGTACAGCATGTGCCTAAACTATGGACATAAAAATTGTTTAAAAAACTAATGAAACTGAAAATTATGTAAAAATGAATCTCGATCGCCAACAACGATCGGTTATGTTCCAGTTCCGCGGTGGCGTTCTTCCAATAATTTCGTTCATTCTTTGCTGTTGATAATACCACCCTAACATTGCACCCAGGAAAGTGGTTGTTTTCTTGGAGACAATGTCGGTGCTGGTGTTTATATTTGAAACTACAAAGGGAATGGGGTATTACAGTCACAAAACACTTTTTGTGTTGACAACATGAACGAATGTGTGAGTATACGAGTGTGCGTTGTGAGACGGGAGTCGCGCGGACTGATGTATGGCTGTCTGTTTGGGCGGCTCAAAGCATGATTTAACAACTTCTTTGGGGGGGGGGGGGGGGGGGGCAATACCATGTTCTTGTGATTTGTAATAAGAGCCTAATTGGGTGAATTTTTTGTTTAGCATAAAACCACTTGAAATCCTTCAGAAACTCATTTTAATGCAAAAGAAGTTTGCCATCTTTTTCGACATTACTGGAAATCAACCATCTGATATGGACAACAGAGTTATAATAAAGTACAAGAGTTCATTCCTCTGTAGTGTTAACCTTTTACCTAACACGAAAAGCAGACGACACCTGTAAACAAAATAAGTGAATAACTAAATATTTCCTTTTTTGTCTCAAAAACATAGCTGATGATCCCTCATTGGAACGAGCTCGTTCCAAAGAGGGACCATAAGCTATGTTTCTGAGACAAAAAAAAAAAAAATAAAAAAAATAATGAAAATTGAATGGCGATTTTTGTAAATAGCGCTGGCCGGTTTTGTCCGTTACGTTGGGTAAAGGGTTAGTTAACCAGTTGTAGATACTGAATATGACCTTCAATCCTTCTTTTAACAACTTTATCGGGTGAGAGCCTTGGGTCCCCTGAGACCTCATTGTTGTAGAAGTGTAGAGTTGGAAGGAGATCACGCCGAGCAATCCGCGATCTGTGGAACAATTTCGCGCGAATTTGTCACTGTGGTCAGAAAATCGGATATTTTGATTCGATCCAAAAGTGAGTTGAATTCGTTGTAATTTGACGACGTAGTAAAACTCTTTGCATCATATAAATGGCAAGTACATATAACTTTACTTTCATTTACGAATTCACGCAAGGCTAATTGTTTTCGTTCTATTATGCAATTTTGAAATACATAAAGTCGGTTTGGAAGGTCACTAAAGTTTCTATTTAATTTTGACAACACTATAAATTACCATTGTGCGAAAACAGCAACTAAAATGGTGACTTAGCCCTCTACATTCTAATGTCAAAACTGCACAGTTTTCAGCATAATGCCGACTGAGATTTAACCCTTTACCTAACATGAAAAGCAGACGTCACTTGCAAAAAACAATTCTTGAATAACTAATTTGTTAATTTTTGTCTCAAAAACATAAGTTATTACTCCTCAAAAGAAAAATGAAAAAATATTGAAAATTAAAAAAATTGGCTATTTTTGTGAATAGCGCTGGCCGGTTTTGGCTGTTACGTTGGGTAAAGGGTTAAGCAAATATACCTTGTTTGGCCGCGCTCATTGCGCTCTGTGAAACAAGATATAATTGGTTAATTTCATAGTTAATCAAGAGAAAATCAAAACGATTGGAGAAAATTCCGTTGCACTACCAGAGTGCTGAGGGATAATTGAAATATAGTTGACAGAAATTAATTTTCGGCTATCGGTTGAACAGGTTTGAATTGAAGCAAAGTGTTTGACAAATTGTGCAATTTAAACTGACAATCCCAGCCTAGGAGGTCCTTATTGTGTCGTGAAAAAATTGGCTTGTTTACGTGTTTTCTTTTTCTTCAGTATCGACCTTACTACCTCTTTGTCCGGCACTTCAAAGAAAGAACCGCATATCGCTTCATTAATGTCCATTTTCTTTTTCAAAATCGTTTTTACTAAAATACATCAACATGTAATTTAGACATAATGGCGTGCTCTAAAGTTAAACTGAACGAATCCATGGCTTTCTTTTAAAAGCAATGAACATTTTCTCGAAAATTTCGTTCCACCGATAACCGCAATTTGCGCTTACCTCTAGTATAATATATTTCGTATTTGCTCCCAACGATTGACCTGACTGACCATTTGTAATACAAGAATTTACTATTTTCCCAGTTTTCAATCGTTGCAAGATTCTCTATCAATGACAATCAAAGATACAATTTCATTTTGTATTATAATTTATACCATGATTACCTACTCTAATAGATATAAAAAGCCTATGACATAAATTTTAGCCTTACACACCAACCGTGGTGAACATGCCAGCAATGGGATTTCAAAAGTTAAAATTTACACCTACAGTTGAACAACATTTAAGATGACCTTTGGTGACCTCGACCTGAATGCAAGCTTGTCTCAATTTATCGTTCGTCGCCTCGCGAAGAGTGAAATGAAAGCGGCAATTATTTATCACATTTTTAAATAGGTTTACCTCATAGGATACCAAAAATTAACAAATACACATCGACTCATGAAAATAATGCATCCATAACTTTAAATAGTATGTTGTTATGTTTTTAAATTGAAAAAGGCCTAGTGATTTGCGCGTTTCTTTTTCCGTTTGGTTTCAGCGATAAAATTGGCAGCGGAAGTACCGCCCACCGGTGCTCATGTAAACAAAAACAGATGCGCACATATGTATATCTGCTGCTCAGTAAAATCGTGAAAAAATAATGTCGACTCTTAATAATCTGACGATCATGGTATAAATAAAATATACCCAAAGTAGCCTGGTGTACCAAATGTTCACCACTCGTGGTGAACATTTGGTACACCAAGCTACAATGGGTATATTCTATATTTACGTTCTAGCGTACAAAATGAAGAAATATGTGTTTCAAAAAATCAAAAAATACACTTCTGATCATCCAATTCAAAAACAGAAACAACGTACCGTCGTCACTGTTTGTTCCTATTTGAATACCGTTAAATACTTAGAAAACGTTCATCAACACACAGGGGAGACAGTTACATCAGATTTAATTAGTTAATGAGTACACTGACCCGGTGTAACAATGGCGAAAATTCACTGCGCGATTACATTCGCTTCACCTTCCTCGAGTTATTCGGCGTGAACATGACTGACACGTTTTGTCAGTGGAAGAGATTTACAGGAAAGTTAGCTCCCCTTAATTTTCTAAAGTTGTAAGTCCATATAACACTAAGGGCATGGGAATTTCATATAGAAATTGAAATTTCGAAATGTCCACGAGGTTGTATCATCGATATGAGCATTATTTCACAAACTTCTGGCCTTTTCTGTGGAGTAGTATAAAGATACAGAAGCTGGCTTTTTACATTTTTGTCCAATCAGTGTGAACTTTTGACTATTATTCTCTGTTTAAACCCACTTAAATTTCAGAAAACGGAGCTTTCACCATCTCGTTAACTTCTGTAACTTTTTTCCGTTCATTATATCAACATTGTACGGATCGTGACCTATAATACGGACACTATCCCATCCATTAACCCTTTACCCAACGTAACGGCCCAAACCGGCCAGCGCTATTCTCAAAAATCGCCAATTAATTTTCAAAATATTTTCATTTTTTGTCTCAAAAACATAGGTTATGACCCCTCGTTGGAACGAGCTCGTCGAGCTCGTTCCAACGAGGGGTCATAACCTATGTTTTTGAGACAAAAAATGAAAAAAATTAGTTATTCAAGAATTTTTTTTGCAAGTGTCGTCTGCTTTTCATGTTAGGTAAAGGGTTAATATAAAAGTCTAGGGGTTAAGATTGGCTAATTTTTTTCCCTGGGAACAATAAACACATGTAAATTACTGTAAAAACACATTCGTTAAACGAGGAGCCAAATAGGCCAGTTAATTAGTTGCATCTAACTAGCTTTTTCCATAAAATGCCAAGTTTCCTTTTGTAACTTTTAATAAATGAAAACAGCAGACAGTTCCGCGAGCTGTCTGTTAATTTCGTTTATTAAAAGTAACAAAGGAAACTTGCCTTATTGTCTACTGATGCCACGGGTGTTTTATCAACAAATACATGCTTCTTATTTGGACCTTCCTCACCAGTCTGATAATTTCAGGGGAGATAACTTTATCGAAAGTCGACGACATAAGTCAGGGATGAATTGATATCGACAGAATAGGCGCGAATAATGTGTGGAGTGACGACTGCCAGGCAACAGTTTAAAAATGGGAATGGTCAATCGCGTTCCGAATCGTAGTAATCAGGTGCCGAAATATATTTGTTGAATCTTTGACCGACAAGAGCAGCTTTTAATGAGCAAATGAGAGTGGTGCGAGTGTGTGTGTGTCTGTGGGGGCGAGGGTGGGGGGGGGGGGGTGGGGGTTGTTGGCGAGGATATCTATAACGTTTCTCCTTACTTTCATGGACATGTGACCAAAAATATACCTTTTCATTACACTCACCTTCGAATATTTTGACGAGTTTGGAAACTCCAATGTATAGAACATCTTTTGTCGAAATGAGATGTCATCGCGTTTCTTCCAATCCACTTTTGGCGAATAGCATTTTTTCTGAAATCTCTTTAACGATGCCATGTCATTAACAAACCCTTTATATTTGTAATAGCAGCAGCTGGAGAGATCCTCAATGTTGATCCCCCAGTAGTCCATTTCTGCCTTAAATGAGTTTATACACAAGGATGTTGGTAGGTGTAAATTACCGGTCTTGAGGTAAAGTAGAGCCGCTTCGAAAGAACCAACATGGCGACACAGGTAAATCTCACCGGATGCATCAACTCTATCTCCTGTGGTGACATCCGAACTGTCACACTTTCTATTGTATACTTCTTGAAGCTCTTTAGATTTTAATAACAGAGTATCGAACACAGAACGCTCGAGTTGGAACCGAGTTCCACATAAATTGAGAATTACGTAATCTTCCGCAGATTGCATTCTATCGCTGTCACCGAAATACCAGGGCCTCCAAATCCCAGAGTGTTTCTACGAATGGTGGATCCAAAACCGTTGCTGATATACTTGAGTCTATAAATCCCAGAGTAGATATCAGAATGATGAAGACAAAGGCCAGTTTTGATTATAATATCTTATAAGTTTATATGTTTCTCGTGATCATTGTGAAGACGAAAATCTGCATTACAAACTACCTTTTAATGAAAACCATCTGTTTACACACACAGTTGACATGTGAGATCTTCCACAAACAATGCTTGCAATACGATAATCAAAGAGAAACTTAAAACTGAAGTGCTTTATTGACAGTAGAAAATCGGACGATATGCAGTTTATTGAAAAAGCTTTCTGTGCTACCATTCATCATCATCTGATCTGAAATAAGAGAGAGAGAGAGAGAAAAAAAATAACACACAACTTCACTTTTTAGAGAGTCGGCATAAGTTGGGGAGGGAACAAGGAGCACGTGCCTTTACACACGCACATACACTGTTTTTCCATGCCACATGTTTACATGATGAGTTCAACCCTTCCCCTGACGATCTGCCGTATCTATGTGCGTTATTAACAAAACTGACAAGTTCAAAAATTGCAAATATTACAACAAAACCATATCATGTGACCCCCTCATTGGAACGAACTCGCCAAGGGGTTACATGATATGGTTTTGATGAAATTTTGTGAAAAATGTATTAAAAAAACCCTTAATATAATGAATTTTGATATCGTGTGAGTATGGTGAAGGGTTGAAGATTTTAGAGTGTGTCAGTGTGTCATTATGATGCCTGTAATACATTCTTTACGGATGTGAACAAATGTGGATGCATTTGACCTGTGGATTTCACATTCGGTCGGCTCGATCCTTATCTACAGTACGTCGAGAGTGGATTGTAACTAAATCACCCGCGGAGTGGAGTTATCACCCAAGCTATAACTTTCAAATTTTGTACATATCGACAAAAAACACAAACAATGTTTCAGCGAATGGACCTCCGGGCTTAACCCGGAGGTCCATTGGCTGAAACTTTGCTTGTGCTGGTTATGCTTTGCAACAAATTTGCAATTATTGCTTGGGTGGAATCTCCACTCTGTGGGCGATTTAGTGATAATACACTCTCCACGTACTGTACTACTTCCACCACCTTCCAACTCGATCGCGATCCTTTTAAATATCTCTGTCCACTTTTGTTACAACAACATTGTAGAATCTCCCCCGCCGGGAAAAATACAACCACAGATAATATTTTTGTTTATCTCACTTTCTCAAGGCTTTAACCCCTAACACACTAAGTATTTGCTTGAAATTCTCATAAAATGAAATCATGGCTGCTATAAAGAAAAATCCAACGGAGTCTGACGTCGAGTAGTCTTTGATCAGAGGTTTCCTCCTGTTTGTATTTATTTATTTCTTTATTGGGGTTTAACGACACTTTAGACAGGCAGGGTCACCTCGTGCCGGACATTTTTTCGGTTTGTAACCACTTAGCCACCGCGCCCTCACTCCTGTTTATAGATATATTTTGTCAACAAGCGGTAGAATTATACCCCTGAAAGGTAAATTGGTATTTTTGTACTGCCTGGGAGAGGCCACCCACAACAGGCAAAGCGTTAATTCGAAATATTTCATTCATAAAATCCTGACCAAGGATGGAAGTGTGTTCAACAAAATCAGGATCTGATTCACATTTGTGTCCACAGTACTATATCATCCAAGTTTGACCCTTTGAACCCTCGTTACCTGGAATAGAATCGCCTTTGTGTACACTTCTAGTGAGATGGGTCAGTCCAATATCAATATACAGGGAGGATAAAATAATAACTGCTGTCTGCAGTCGTCTGCAGTTATTATTATATCACCAATGCCACGTGTATAGATCTCTTATAATAAAACAAAAACGGATGAAACTATGCCTTGGACCAAAAAAATCGGTCTTGGGAGTTCAAAGGTTCAAAAAAATCTAGGCGACTGGGTGAGCTTTTTATTCCACGTATCAGTATTTCTTCATCTTTGTTCAACTATATACTTATGTTGAACTACGCCGCCGTAGGAAACAATTCGGGAGGAACCGATGTTTTGCCTCTTTTTTTTATCAAGCGTTATTATTGCCGAGAGCGTATCTGGGCAACAAGAAGAGTATTAATCTGTTATACAAACACGTAATCAGTTTTCTTCTGTTGGGTATAGAGTTACATGATGCTGTCTATAGCCAAAACGGAATGAACAACTTAAAATTTTTCTATGTATTCAGTTTTTTTATTTTCACATAAAATCAGTTTTTTACAAAGTAGTTAATTGGTTTTACAAGCAGTTAAAATGGATTTTCAATCCGTTTTAAAAGTGATTTTACAATTGCACCATAAGTACGGTTTACAACAAGTAGTTTTTACAATACTATTACTGGTAATCATACAAAAACACATAATTAAATGTTCAGTAACTGACTCGTGGTCCTGAAAAAGGGCAGTTTTTTGTTGTTTTTCTTGACTTTCTCTAGTTATCATCTGAAGCTGTCTGCACATCCAAAAACGTGTGTTTTCTTAATAATGGATCCAAAAGGTATTTTCTTTTCTCAATTGCGAATTTTTCAGCTCCGTACATTCCGTAACCTTCCTCATCTCGAAGTCGCTGAGCAGTTTTTCTAATTTTTCCATAGACCGAATGTTGTCTGAAGTGCCTTACTCGACTCGTGGCCTTAAATAATTTCTTACAAAGGGAAGCTCTCAAACTGTCTCTAAGAGCTTCCTCCGCCGCTTCGGTGGCCACGTGTCTGGGCATGCCATGTTCTACGTACGGCACTTTCAGTCTCTGAAATTCAGTTGTATTATCTTCATATGCGCTTATGATTAAAGTGTCTATTACGCTCGTTTCGCCATCTTCCTCCTCCTCTGAATATTCACTTTCAGTGGTTGTATCACTATCGTCTGACTCTAAATATGTGCTCTCGTTAGAATCAGACGAGTTATACGCTTCATTTGACTCCCAGTATGTGCTCTCGTTTGACTGAATGCCTTCACCCGTCATCCCAAACCTCTTGAGGCAATAACCAGCTTCGTGTCGTTTGCTTGTGAAGGTTCTTGAGAATGCTTTCCTACAAAATTTACAGTTGTGGCTCGGCATGTCTTCTCTCTTTGAACGCTCTGAGAACAAATGAGAATTGGAGGGACATCACGATTTATAAGACAGTGGAGAGTATCCCCAAATACGCGCAAGTATACATCAGTTTTACATACGGGCACATCGGTTTTACACATGTGCACATCGGTGGGTTTTCATCTGTTTTCATCAGTTTTCATCGGTTTTCTATCAGTTTTCATCGGTTTTAAACATGTGCACATCCGTTTTCTATGAGTTTTCATCGGTTTTAAAGAAGTGCACATCGGTTTTACTCATGCGCAGATCGGTTTTATACATGTGCACATCGGTTTTACTCATGTGCACAACGGTTTTACTCATGTGCACATCGGTTTTACTCATGTGCACATCGCTTTTCATCAGTTTTCGTCAGTTTTCATCGGTTTTACCAAGTGTTTTCATCGGTTTTACCAATTGTTTTCATCGGTTTTCATTGGTTTTAAAGCCCAATATGATCATTATGCCATACAAAATGATCACTTTGCCATACAATATGATCACTTTGCCATACAAAATGATCACTTTGCCATACAATATGATCAGGGTAACTTTGTCAATAAAGGTTACACGAATGAAGATAAAACCTCCAGTCACAGTTTATTTACAACGCAATCGTAAGAGGATTAACTCGAGACCCTTTATGATTGTTGATAACGTTACCAGATGCATACATACATAGATGTATTTGAAAGCATCTACATTCTGTGTTAGATGAGGGGAGCCATGTTTTAAAATAAACTTCAATTTTAATTAAAGTCTATGTAATCTAATACTTTGTTTGTGACATGAAAAGTACTGACTGGTCCCCCAAAACATATTAAAAACTAAGAGAAACAAAGCGTCCATGCCTTTTGAAGCGAACATTGCCCATCCCCGTACCCAAGTCCCCCATCAGTGACCGCTATGTTCCCAAATCAGTGACCGCTATGTTGTATTCTTTTACGTGAGTGCATCTCTAATAGATGTATGGGCCGCCATCTTGTTGACGTCATGCATATCATGGCTACCATCCTTATTGCGCATGCCAAATATGGGCGCAGCCATCTTGTTGATGTCATGCGCAGTAACGACGCCGCAATCTTGGGCTGTACAGGGAGGGAGGGCGGGGAGCCCTCCCACTTTGCGTATTATGGTAGACACGTTACAGATATCATGGGATACGACGCCATCTTGTCATCCGCCATCTTGGGCCGCCATCTTGGGTTCCAATGGGCTTTGGGTACAGGGAGGGTGGGGGAGCTCTCCGACTTCGTGCATTATGGTAGGCACGTCATGGGGGAAGCCGCCATCTTGTCATCCGCCATCTTGGACCGCCATCTTGGGCCCAATGGGCTTTGGGTACAGGGAGGGGGATCCCTCCCACTGTGTGTATTATGGTAGCCACGTCATAGGGGAAGCCGCCATCTTGTCATCCGCCATCTTGTGCCGCCATCTTGGGTCCCAATAGGCTTTGGGTACAGGGAGGGAGGGGGATCCCTCCCACATTTTGTATTATGGTAGCCACGTCATGGGGGAAGCCGCCATCTTGGATCGCCATCTTGGGTCCCAATAGGCTTATAATAATATATTTATTCTGCAGTATACTAGTACATTAACAACGAGATAACATTACAAACTACAAGAACATAACCTAGTATACAGCATGGAAATGGCATAGCCTAAAAGGCTGTCTTCCTGCCATTCCCATAAAAAAAAAATATATATATATATATCAACTCGGTTTGGCATCAGTGTAACAAAAATTCTTTTCAAAGACAGGAATATTTATAGTTTGTTTATGAATCATGTGGCTAGATGGGATCAATAGGTCATATTCTGGGAAGAGGATGAGATACCAGAGAGTTTTGATGGCTGATACAATCGGGACAGGCTGGGTTGTCGCACTTGAAGTTTGGGCTAGTATAAGTACTTAAAATTTTATGCGTTAATGATTTTTTAAACTTGGGTCTACTATATTGCTGAGTTAGAGGGTCTATACTATTCCAAATTCTTGGGAAGGAATGGAACGGCAATTCTGCAGAAAATTGTGTTCTTGGTTTGTGTGTTTCTATTTTACCAGTCTGCCTTGTATTCATCCCCGAAGGGTTTCTGTAGACCTGAAAGGTGTTATCGAATGACATAGGGAGTTTTTTGTTCATCCAGTCATGCATAAAGAGGGAGACGTGAAGGCTGTAGAGATCTTTAAATTTCAGAATACCACAATCTCTGAAAAGTGGGTCTGTGTGCGAGTTATATGCCTTCCTAGTAATGATTCGGACGGCTCTTTTTTGCAGCTTGAAAATTCTGTTGGTGTAGCTCGAATGACCCCAAACCTGAATACCATATATGAGATGACAGTGGATCAATGAAAAGTACAAAATTTTCATTGCCTTTGCGGGGAGAAATTTCTTTGCCCTATTTAGGGCAAAAATTGCACTTGCCATTCTTGAACATACTGCAAAAACATGGTGTTTAAATTTCATATTTTCGTCTATATACACACCGAGGAACTTTACAGCGGCTTGATCTTGTTCGTTCCCAACGGCCTCAACATTTGTATTATTCAGAGATAACTCAACGTTGTTTACCCTATAAAATCATTTTGTGGGTGAAGAAGCATATATTTAGTTTTAGTTGGGTTAAGGGCTAATTTGTTGGCAGAACACCAGTGATTTATTTTGTCTAATTCGGAATTTACACTATCTGTAAGTGTGTCTAGATTGTTGCCTGATCTATATGCCGTTGTATCATCGGCAAAGGAAAGTAGATAAAGCACAGTGGAGTTGCTAATATCGTTAATGTATAGCAAGAATAGAATAGGACATTGGGGTACACCGGTGTTTATGGTTAAGGTTTCTGAAACAATATTCGAGAACGAGATAAATTGGCTTCGATCCGTTAAATAATTTTGAAACCACTGATGGGTTATACCTCTAATACCATAGTATTCAAGTTTCTGGAGTAAGATTGAGTGGTCAATGCTGTCGAATGCTTTCGAAAAGTCTAAGAATATAGAAAGGGTGCAGTTCTTTGTTGGTTTATCATTTTCAGTTACCACGCTATTCAGCAAGTGCAATATGGGATGGACAGTCGAATGCTTTGTTCTAAAGCCAAACTGGTACTTGTATAAGATATTACTTTTATCAATAAACTCCACTAGTCTTTTGTACATTAATTTTTCAAGTACTTTTGAGAACGTGGGTGAGATACTGATAGGGCGATAATTGTTAAAGATTTGAGGATCACCAGACTTGAAGATTGGTATAACTTTGGCTATTTTCATTTTGAATGGCACGTGACCAGATGAAAATGAAGTATTAATGATATGTGTTAATGGACTGGCAACTTCATAAGCGACTGCTTTCAGGAGTTTCGTGGACAGTTCGCCCTGATCCCTTGTTGGTTTCGAGGACAACATAGAAATGTTATGAATAACTTCCTGGGTGTTTGTTGGAGTCAAAAATAAAGAGTTTCCGTTTCTTTGCTTCATGTAGTGTGAAAAATGGATGTTCGTATCGGGCACTTGTTCACCTACTGATTTTCCAATGTTTGCGAAGAATGTATTGAATCTATCGGCAATGATTTTGGGATCCGTTACAAGGGTATCACCATCAAAAAAAGTATCGGGTGATTCTATTTTTCGGTCTGATTTATTAATTGCTTTACGTAGGATTTCCCACGACTTTTTAAGGTTATTTTTATTTTCCAGCAAAATATTATGGTAATAATCTGATTTGCTTGCCCGTTTAATCCGATTGAAGATTTGACAGTACTGCTTGTAGGCTGTAGTATTTTGAGCTGTTGGAGATTTTAGCTTTTTGGAGTACAATTTTTGTTTATGTAGAGAAGACTGTAATAGTCCAGCTGACATCCAGGGCGAGCGTTTAATATATTTCGAGGGAACTGGTGTTGCTTTTAATGGGAAAGCTTCATTGAATGCTTTATAGAAGGTGTCCAAAAACTTGTCGTATGCCAGGGTGTTATCGGAAGCGTCATAAACGCTAGAAAAATCACTGCCTAATAAGAGTCGTTTAAAGCGATCTATGTTCTCTTTCTTGAACGAGCGTTTATGAATTTTGGTAGGGCGTGCAAGTTGTTCTTCAAAGTTACCGATGCAAAACGCTGCAAAGTGATCGCTGATGTCAGAAATAACAATTCCAGAAACATGCTCAGAGGAATCGTTACTAAAGATATGGTCTATAAGAGTTGCTGAAGTATCGGTAACTCTCGTTGGTTTAGTGACAAGGGGCATGAAGCCTGAGCTGAACATGGAGTCGATAAAAATTTCAGTTTTATTATGAATAGTGAAGTTGAGCAGGTCAAGGTTGAAGTCACCCATAAGGTAGGCTCTTTTGTTTTCGAGGTTGATTTTATTCAATAGATCGGACATTGTGGACAAAAAAGGTCAAGATCAGCTTTTGGTGCAGTGTTGGGCCTGTAGATAATCCCGATTATGCATTTCTTTTTAGAGGTAGTTTCAATGAAATGAGATTCAAATACGTGTGGTATAAAGATTGACAGATCACTTCGATGTTTGAAGCTGATGTTGTCCTTGATGAATAATCCTACACCTCCCCTGCCATCATCATTTGCAGATCGAGTGTGGTGAATTAGAGGGTGATAACCGTCGAGTTCAAAACAGATATTCTGTTTGACATCGAATATTTCAGTAAGTCCCACGATTTATTTAAGAGGTTTTGGATATTCTCAAAGTTAGCATTCAGACTTCGGCAGTTCATGTTGAAAAGAGAAAACGACTTATTTTTTGCTGGGATTTCCCTACTAAAGTTTTCTGGTGTATAGTATTTACAGCTGGGGTTTTCAATAGCGTAGGGAGTGTCTGTGTCATTATCATCAATTCTCAATGATGTATTAAACTTAGATATGAAGTCGTAAGCATCAGACGTCTGGATCTCATCAAAATGGATAGTATTAGCCATAGTCAAAAATAGTTTGAACCGAAGCCCTGTCTTTGAGAAATGACATATTTTTGCTTAAAATGGGACATTTACAAAATTTTTTAGGCATTTGCAGGATTACACTGATGCCAAAGATGTGTGAGCGGAAACATGGTATCATTGAAATGGTGGATGTACCCTTTAGCAGTTATAAAATTGTTTATAGGCAAAGAGGCGTAAATTGAGAAACCAGATGTTTGGAAACACTCGACTATATAAAATGTACGAACACATACATACAGGTGAATACACATATTCATATGCATGCGGCCTCCTACACGCATGATCCTTCCACGAACTAGCCAACATATTAGCGTGCAGGCCAATTCATAAAAGGACCACGTGTGCATGACGGTACATACATATTTATAGATTTTATCGACGTTGTACGTACTCTTGTGCTGTAGAAGCGAGTAAAGTAGTTGCAGTGCGAGTGAAACACGTCACTCGTGTAACATTTTCATAAATGTAACTATAAATGACTGAATTCTTAGAATTATCATTGTGTTATCAACCAAGAATTAATTGGATGGTATTTGGTACTTTTTGTTTGAAGTTGCACGGATGCAGATAAATTCTCGGGGATTCGTGCAACATCAATGGTCCAAATTGTGTCAGGCTTTGGGTACAGGGAGGGAGTGGGATCCCTCCCACTTTGTGTATTATGGTAGCCACGTCATGGGGGAAGACGCCATCTTGTCATCCGCCATCTTGGGCCGCCATCTTGGGTCCCAATAGGCTTTGGGCATGGGGAGGGGCGCCTAACAGGTTTTAGGCACGAAGGAGGGACTAACTGAGTTTGGACGCAAGGAGGGTGCCTAAGGGGCTTTGGGCACGGGGATGGTGAAGGGGGCTAACGGGCTTGGGCACAGGGGGTGAGGGGAGCCTACAAAAGGCCTGGGCATTTTGGGCGAGGTGTCGGGGTATCAGGGACCGGGGTCAGGGTAGACGAGCATGAAAAAGCCACCTCCTACTACTCACACTGCGTGCGTTTTGCCAATATCAGCAGTATCACACTTCATCAGATACTTAAAGAGAGATTTGATGACCAAATTCGTGTCGGAATCAATGATAGGTATATAATAATATAATAAAAATATTTATTATATGCTAGCCTGTGAATTATCGCAAATTATCTGAAAGATATTTCTCGATGGATTTCGAGGAATATCCGTCAGTAGCTTCCTACATGACGTCACGCTATGCCGCTTCATGTCGCCTTGAAGGAACGATCAGCTGATCTTTGTTATTGTTTTGAAACGTACGCATTTGGGGTCGAAATGGGCTGAATATTGTGCAATAAAATGTCTCGTAGCATATAATAAAAAAGAAAATCTACTCTATTTTAGTCAGTATCGGGAATTATCTCATGAGTGTGGACCTGAAAATTTTATCTTTCGCAACCGCTTGCGTTGTACAAATGCATCAATACCGGAGTATCAGGAGAGAACCACCGAGCAACTGTCAGCTCCCAAACATACTAACGTTTTTTCTGTAGCTTCCTAAATGACGTTACGATTCGGGGCATCACGTCGCCTTGAACGTCGACTTGAAGAAATGATCAGCAGCGTTTTGTTATTCTCTTTAAATTAGTTTGCAGTCGAATTGGGTTAAATATTGTCGAGTAAAATGTCACGCAGCATATAATAAAACGAAAATCTACTCTATCTTAGGGGATATCGGGAATTATCTCATACGTGTGGACCTAAAAGTACTATTTTTCACTCGCGCAAGCAGTCATGAAAAATAAAACTTTCAGGTCCACACTCGTGAGATATTCCCGATATTCACTAAAATAGCGCAGATATCCTCTATATATCTTTAACATCAAAATTAACTGATATACTTTTTATTGCCCAGAATTCGGATATTAGTAATATCGAATTATCGAATTCTGGATTACACACCTTCAAAATCTCGTTGTATCACAATCCGAACTATATTTGAATTGTACACAAGTTGTCCAAGTGTTTGAGGCACTTTATTCAACAGGTAGATTTACGGTCCTGCGAATACAGCATTCTCACTCAAATCGATTATTGAATCGAATATACACCTAACCATTTCAAATTGAACGAATATCGAACATCGAATATTGAAGATCGCATATTTTCTGTTCATGACCCATGCGGCCTCATGTTTGAAGGGGGTCGATGGAATGGGGCTGTAAAGACGAAATGTCTCAACTGTGATGGCTGAAATCTCGACTGATAAAATATTTCAATTACATCACCAAGGCATGGCTTCGTCGATGTAGTTGGAATATTAGTCAGTCGGGATTATAGATGAAAAAAAACCCAAGGCTTTCTGCATTGCGTTCCTTTACCATATTCGAAAATTCCATATTCTGATCAGCGATTTCGACTCGAATATGCG
This sequence comes from Pictodentalium vernedei, assembly GCA_031216915.1. NCBI lineage: Eukaryota > Metazoa > Mollusca > Scaphopoda > Dentaliida > Dentaliidae > Pictodentalium > Pictodentalium vernedei. The sequence continues at coordinate 355,007,642 of CM062290.1, forward strand.
TTTCAAATCAAATCGTTTTTTCGAATATAGAATATTAGCAAGACCTTAGGTAGTTTGTGAATTTCCTTCATGAGCAGTTGCGCGTCGCTTTGAGCTTTGCTAATATTAAACTTTTTCAAACTAATCACCAATGAATCCTTCTCGGTTGGAAATTAGATTACTTTTAATTGGTTAAGGGCTAGATTTTGTTTGGTAGTTTGAATTTGTTCATCAAAAATTGTTTCATTACAAATTATTGGAGAGTGCCCTCAGGCACTCTCCAATAATTTGTAATAAAACAAATTTATATAAACAAACTATTATTTGCATTTGACGGAATATGAATCACAAGAAAGGAAAATGCTTGCTTTTGATCTTGAGCCCTAATTTTTTGAAAGCCCTGATAGTGGCGTCTTGCACTCAAGCAGTTAACTACAATGGTCGCGAAATAGAAAGACATTGGAATGATGATATGATCACCTGCTGTTCAGTCACGTCAGGACACAAGTCATGTCTAACAATGAGCAATGTTTGTCAGTTAATATGACTAAGTTCAACACAAAAAGTAACTGGAATATCATTTGTTGACCAAAATACAGGTATTTGTAATACAGAATTGTCGAATTCGGAATTACTCTCCATCAGAATTTCGTTTGTTACAGTACGAACTATATCTTTAGCCAAATTGCCCAAGTTGTTGGGGTGTTTTGTTCAACAGGTAGTTTGTGAATTTCCTTCCTTAGCCGTTGGCGTGTCTCTTGGAACCTATGGGTAAGAAACAACATGTTATATTGACTTTTGAAGATTATTATAAATGAAGTATGGGAGCGCGGTGGCTCAGCGGTAGACTGTGGGACTTCTATGCTAGACGTCTCGAGTTCGATCCCGTCTGAGACGACCAGCGTTGTTTCCTTGGGCAACGCACTTTATCCCGGTTGCCTACATGGGGGCACGATGACGCTGTGTACTAAGGCGCACTGCACGTCGATGGTGCACATGTTTTCAACCACCATAACCCTACTTGAGCGGAGCCTAAACAGAGTTAAAATGTTGAGGATCTGACAGTTGCTCGTCGATGTTCGGTGATTCTGTCCGGGTACTCCGACTTACCCCACCCGTAAAACTGCCACGATCACGATTAACCATTGTGCATAAGCATGTGACATTAAACACCAACAAATAAATAATACTAATCAATGAAGTATACTGGATTGGTGATTAATCACTTTAACCACACGGAAACACGAAGACAACAGATTGGTGATATGATGAGTCATGTCAAGACACAAGTCATGTCTAGGGACGAGCAGAGGTTATCAGCTATAATTTAACGATGTTCAACACAGACGTTAGAAGTTACATGGCGTGTATCTGGCTGATACATTTCCATGCAAAGCGATGAGAGTTCATATCAGGTGAGACGAATTCTCATCGCTTTGTATAGAAATTTATTTTGCCTCAAAGTTAGTTTGTCCAATCAGAACGCTGAAAAACCATTTAACCCTTTACCCAACGCAGACGATTTCAAAATTTATTATTTTAAATATCATTTTTTAAATGTTTTCAAAAAATTTCAAGAAAACCATATCATGTGACCCCTCTTTGGAACGAGCTCAACGAGCTCGTTCCAAAGAGGGGGTCACATGATATGGTTTTGTTGAAATGTTTCAAAAAGTAATATTTTTTCAGCTGCTGAATTTTCATATTACGCGGGCAGATACGGACGATTCGTTGGGTAAAGGGTTAAGGGTTCCTCCGTATCAAGTAACTCACCTGATATAATTTGACATCGGGTGAGTAGCCGACATTAATATTTTGATGCATTTGCATTCGCTTCGAATTTTCAAAATTTGAATTAAATCAAAATAAGATAGTTTAAGTACCAAAAATATGTTCAAGGTACCGTATTTAGTAATTTAAAAAAGTAAATATTTAAAAAGAGACAGAAAATATTATTTGTAGTCCCGAAAGTTCTTTGTTGTTTTAACGACTCTATCGATGTTTATGCTCAACGAACATTTTCTTTATAGTTTACTCAATAGATTGAAGATGATTTTTGAACGTTTAAAAGTGCGTTGTAAATCTTTTGTCTCGTGTAATAACAGTAAATGTATGTAAGAGTATTTCAGAAGTGCTTGTAGCGATAAGTTTTGTTTTTGTAAACAAATATCGCACTTTGAACAGCGATGATTGTTTACTGTCACCATAGATGTCTGATGATTCTTCACGGTGCTGTCAATAGCGGTTTCTAAAAAATAAACGTCCGTCTTCGTTTCTCGTGAAAATTTATTAATCCCTTGATTCACATGACCTTTCGACATAATAAATGTGTTACATGACGCGCATCTGGCTGATACTATTAGTTACACAGTGTGTTCGTCCAATATGAAATTAACTGACACCATATATACCATATTAGGCTACCGACAAACTGTGTAACGAATATATCTTACCGACTGCTTCATCGATGCACAGAACTAATAACAACAGCGATCAAAATTAAATGCGAGAATTCTCACAATGCGTTCACGTGTCTTTGCCTTGTTACAATTTATGGGAGAGTGCCTACAGGCACTCTCCCATAAATTGTAACAAGGCAAATTCATACATACCAAACAGTTTCATTTGGAAGGTAACATGACACACATCCACAGAATATGAAGCCTTTTAAGTTGCCTAACCTGTACTTCAGACCAAATATGGGCTTCCAACACTCAATCTTTTAACTTGAAGCGTTTATCGGCTGCCGCCATTTTGAATAATCAATGAACAAAGGGGAGATTACCCATAGCTGTCAGTGTATTGATGTTGACAGGCAGTATATGGTTGTATATGGAGTCTGCATGTGACGTCTTTGAACCAATGAAATTTACAGATACTTGTAGGAGGTAAGATATATTTCCATACAAGGCTCTCAGTGTTCATATCAGGCCAACTAGACGCCTTGTAACCTATAGTCTCAGCCAGCTACACGGCATGTAACATATTTATTATGTCGAAAGCACATGTAAATCAAGGGATTAATAAATTTTCGCGAGAAACAAAGGACGACCAGACGTTTATTTTTTTAGAGACCGCTATAGACAGCACGGCGCAGGATCATCAATAATAATTGGCTCCTGTACGTATCCAGTATCCATGGTGGCAGTAAACAAGCGTCGCTGCACTTTTAAACGTTGAAAAATCACTTTTAATCTGTTGAGTAAACTGTAAAGAAAATGTTCGCTTCAGAAAAAAGTTAAAAAACATCGATAGAATCGTAAGAACAACAAAGAGCTTTTCTGTCCATTTTTTAATATTTAATGTCTAAAATCAATAAATATGGTACCTTGAGGATAGTTTGGTACGTAAAGCCTCCTATTCGAAGCCAGTGGAAATGCGCCAAAATAATAATGACGACTCACCCGAGATCAAATAATATAACGTGAGTTACCTGATACGGCGGAACCCTTAGATAGTATACCAGCGTTTTGATTGGACAGGCTAACTTTGAGGCATGATACTAACTGGTTTATCATTTCTTATCCAAAATACAGGTATTTGTGACAATGAAAAATCGAATTCTGTATTATTCTGAGGTGTTATATTCATCAGGTAATTTGTGAATCGCGTTCCTCCATAGCTTGCGAATATCAGATTTTCAGTCGAATCGAAAGAGGCAGAAAGTTTCGAATAGAATTGAATCTCGAATCCAGTATCGCCGCTTTACAAATTGTAGATATTATTAGTTACACAGTATGTTGGTGGCCTAATATGGTATATATGGTGTCAGTTAATTTCATATTGGACGAGAGCGAACTGACACCATATATACCATATTAGGCCACCAACAAACTGTGTAACGAATATACCTTACCGACTGCTGCATCGATGCACAGAACTAATAACAACAGCGATCAAAATTAAATGAGAGAATTCTCACAATGTACTCACGTGTCTTTGCCTTGTTACAATTTATGGGAGAGTGCCTACAGGCACTCTCCCATAAATTGTAACAAGGCAAATTCATACAGTTTCATTTCGAAGGTAACATGACACACGTCCACAGAATATGAAGCCCTTTAAGTTGCCTAACCTGCACTTCAAACCAAATATGGGCTTCCAACACTCAATCTTTCAACTTGAAGCGTTTATCGGCTGCCGCCATTTTGAATAATCAATGAAAAAAGGGGAGATTGCCCATAGCTGTCAGCGTATACTGATGTTGACAGGCAGTATATAGTTTTATATGCAGTCTGCATGTGGCGCCTTTGAACCAATGAAATTCCCAGATACTTGTAGGAGGTAAGATATTACACCTTCTTACAGTCGAAACGAGATGTCACGTGACTGTATCGTGCACTATTTTGAAGTAATAACCCGTTGAATTAGTGCACTTTTGTGCCTGCCAAACTACACCATTAACTAAAGCACCCCCCCCCCAAAAAAAAAAAATACTGCATGACCAACTCTGTACAATTCTGTACTGGTAAACAGAGACCATTAACACCATTTGTATCCACTACTGGGACACCTGTACATGTAATGACGTAAATAGATATTAAAATTAGACTGCATATACAGAATGAAGAGACTGGATTACTACTTAATCGCAGCGCCAAAAATTCCCCTCTCAAAAAGTACTTATAATTGTTCTTAACTGCGCAAGAAACACTTGCAAATTTTCATCACATGGACCACCGGATGCAGCCTGGTGGTCCATGTGATGGAATTTTGCAAGTGCTTCTTGTGTTTTGTCTTCAGAAATTTTAAATAATTTCTGAGCGAAAAATTTATCCCACAGCGATTTAGTTGTAATCCACCATCCACTTACTGCAGTCTCAATATTTTCTTCCTGTATGATCGATTCAGTTCGTGACTTCACTACCGACCTCGTTAAGAGCGCTTTATATTTTGCATTGTACTTCACAAAAGCTCTTGTGTATTTCAGATTACTTCATTCGTCCGCAGTAAAGAGCGAATTAACTAACGAGCATTTTCTGTGCTAAGATGTGACAGAACTTCTAGTTTCAACTGTAGAAACGTGGATTATATAAAATATTGTGAATCTCCATTTGAGTAATGTATTAAACGAGGACTAGTCGATATGGGCAAATCCATTCATATAAAAGTAGACTATTTCCTTTGCGGAATCAATGTAGTTTTGGAAGCGGAACTTCCCTGAGTTAAAACTAGAAGTCCTGTCATGAACTGTGCACTTATCTAGGCTTAGTTACGCACAATTGCCATATCGAATGACATCCAAAGCACGGCAGGTTCTCCTGGTTACTCATAGCAAACACAGGCAATATTTCTGCCAATGGACCTCTGGGTTACCCGGAGTCCATTGGCTGAAACATTGCTTGTGCGCAGACCATATGTACAGAATTTGATAGCCTTACTATGGTCATAACGCGTAGATTAACGCGCAGATCGACTTACTATTTGTGCGCATTTCACGACAGGACTTCTAGTTTTAACTGTATCATCAGATCTCCTGTACAGTTGACTCAATGATAGAAAACGAGTTAAAGGGGACACACGTTGTAGGATTATATGACCATTGCGTCGATTCGAAATATTCCGCATCGGCGAAACTCGAAACGAACCGAATAATCGGGATAATTTTGAAGCATTGCGAGACCCTACCTCTCAACACTAAATGTACACTTTGGCTCTTTATCTACCGAATGTGTTTTACAGTAAATTGCTAATTTAATCCCCGCATTTTCAAAAATGCGGGGATATTGTCGTGATCTCCGTCCGTACGTCCGTCCGTACGTCCGTCCGTCACACCCTGAAAGGCTCATAGGGTATTCAATTCGAAACGTTTCAACTATGCTAATGTGTTCAGGTAGCAACTCTAGATGTGCATGAAGGTTCCGGAATTTTGATTCGGCCCCTGGTGGTTCCAGTGGAACCACTTATATCGTTAGAAAATCAGTTTTCATCGAAAGGCTCATAGGCTATTTAATTCGAAGCGTTTAATCTATGCTAATGCGTTCAGGTAACATTTCTAGATCTGCATGAAGGTTTTGGAATTTTGATTTTGCCCCCGGTGGTTCCAGTGGAACCACTTTTATCGTTTGAAAATCAGTTTTCATCGAAAGGCTCCTTGGGTATTTAATTCGAAACGTTTAAACTATGCTTATGTGTTCAGGTAACATATCTAGATGTGCATGAAGGTTTCGGAATTTTGATTTTGCCCCCTGTGGTTCCCGTGGAACAACTTTTATCGTTAGAAAATCACTTTTCATCGAAAGGCTCCTAGGGTATTGAATTCGAAACGTTTAAACTATGCTAATGTGTTCAGGTAACATCTCTAGATGTGCATGAAGGTTTCGGAATTTTGATTTTGCCCCCGGTGGTTCCAGTGAAACCACTTTTATCGTTAGAAAATCAATTTTCATCAAAAGGCTCCTAGGGTATTTAATTCGGAACGTTTAAACTATGCTAATGTGTTCAGGTAACATCTCTAGATCTGCATGAAGGTTTCGGAATTTTGATTCGGCCCCTGGTGGTTCCAGTGGAACCACTTTTATCGTTAGAAAATCAGTTTTCATCGAAAGGCTCCTAGGGTGTTCAATTCGAAACATTTAAACTACGCTAATGTGTTCTCTAGATGTGCATGAGGGTTTCGGAATTTTGATTTTGCCCCCGGTAGTTCCAGTGTAACCACTTTTATCGTTAGACAATCAGTTTTAATTGAAAGGCTCATAGGGTATTTAATTCGAAACGTTTAAACTATGCTAATGTGTTCAGGTAACATCTCAAGATGTGCATGAAGGTTTCGGTATTTTGATTTTTCCCCCGGTGGTTCCAGTGGAACCACTTTTGTCGTTAGAAAATCAGTTTTCATCGAGAGGCTCCTAGGGTATTTAATTCGAAACGTTTAAACTATGCTAATGTGTTCAGGTAACATCTCTAGATGTGCATGAAGGTTTCGGAATTTTGATTTTGCCCCCGGTAGTTCCAGTGTAACCACTTTTATCGTTAGAAAATCAGTTTGAATTGAAAGGCTCTTAGGGTATTTAATTCGAAACGTTTAAACTATGCTAGTGTGTTCAGGTTACATCTCAAGATGTGCATGAAGGTTTCGGTATTTTGATTTTTCCCCCGGTGGTTCCAGTGGAACCACTTTTGTCATTAGAAAATCAGTTTTCATCAAAAGGCTCCTAGGGTATTTAATTTGAAACGCTTAAACTATGCTAATGTGTTCAGGTAACATCTCTAGATGTGCATGAAGGTTTCGGAATTTTGATTTTGTCCCCGGTGGTTCCAGTGGACCCACTTTTAGCATTAGAAAATCAGTTTTCATCGAAAGGCTCCTAGGATATTTAATTCGAAACGCTTAATCTATGCTAATGTGTTTAGGTAGCAACTCTAGATGTGCATGAAGGTTTCAGAATTTTGATTCGGCTTCCGATGGTTCAGTGGAACCACTTTTATCGTTAGAAAATCAGTTTTCATCGAAAGGCTCCTAGGTTATTCAATTCGAAACGTTTAGACTATGCTAATGTCAGGTAACATCTCTAGATGTGCATGAAGGTTTCGGAATTTTGATTTTGCTCCCGGTGGTTCCAGTGGAACCACTTTTATTGTTAGAAAATCAGTTTTCATCGAAAGGCTCCTAGGATATTTAATTCGAAACGTTCAAACTATGCTAAAGTGTTCAGGTAGCATCTCTAGATGTGCATGAAGGTTTCGGAATTTGGTTTGGCCTCAAGTGGTTCCAGTGGAACCGCTTTTTTCATTGGAAAATCAGTTTTCAACCAAAATCTTCTAGGATATTTAATTTGAATCGTATAAACTATGCTAATGTGTTCATGTAACATCACTAGATGTGTATGAAGGTTTCGGAATTTTGATTTTGCCCCCTGTGGTTCCAGTGGAACCACTTTTATTGTTAGAAAATCAGTTTTCATTAAAAGGCTCTTAGGGTATTTAATTCGAAACGTTTAAACTATGCTAATGTGTTCAGGTAACATTTCTAGATCTGCATGAAGGTTTTGGAATTTTGATTTTGCCCCAGGTGGTTCCAGTGGAACCACTTTTATCGTTAGAAAATCAATTTTCATCGAAAGGCTCCTTGGGTATTAATTCGAAACTTTACTATGCTAAGGTGTTGCTAAGGAAATGCGGGGATACACCATTGTGTGCTTTGCACACAAATAACTCGATCTAGTTATTCTTCCCAGGAGAAAAAATTATCAAACGTCACCTCCTCGACTTTTATATTAATGAAAAAGACATTGCTTGTATCATGATGTGCACACTGTTGTTATAATAGAAAAAACAGAACATCAAAAGGTGGTGAAAACTCCGTTTTCTTATTTTTAAATGGGCTTCAACAGAGAATAACCGTGAAAAAAAACTGACTGTGGAAAATTGTAAAAAAGTCAGCTTCTATATTTTATACAACTCTTCAGAAAAATGCATTTAGTTTGTGATATGATGCGCACATCGATGATACAAATTCGCTAACATCTCGAAATATCAATTTTTAAATGAAATTCCCATACCCCCAGTGTCAACCCTTTGATACTTTTGTACATCTTATGACGTACGAAATCAAACATCGCGCTATGACTTTATGGTCATTTGTTTTATTATTATTTTTCGATTTTTTAAAGTTTTATCCTCAATTCCTATTTTCTCCTGAATAGTGCCCAGTGAGCCAGAAATTATCGCAGCTTAACATGCTAATATAATACTGCTGTCAAGACTTCTTAACTGGTTGAGTGCTAGAAGCCACTATTGGGGCGTTCAGAAAATGAGGATACCAGCCTGAGAGCAAAGGCCAATATTTTTCTTGCAAATATTTCATATACAGTCGAACACAAATAATATTTTGTTTATATAAAATTGTTTTATTACAAATTATTGGAGAGTGCCTGTGGGCACTCTCCACTAATTTGTAATAAAATAAGTTTTGAATAACAAATTCAGACTACCAAAAATAATCTAGCCCTCAACCAGATAATCACTAATGTGAAAAATATCTTTTCACTTGTACTTTCCGACGTTTGACGTCGCATTTTTAAAAACGTTGAAGAAAGGGAAGTCCTAGTGACGTTTGAACGTCAGGATAATTAAAGTCTCAAAGGGTTAAATTTACTTACAGGTTTCGGTAATTAATTGGAGCTTTCCAATGACAAAAATTGTCCGCCCGGGGAGGGGGGGGGGGGGGGGGGTTAAATGCCATTTTGTACTTTACTTCCCATTCTTCTTGTAGTATGTGTCAGTACCCGCGGTCATTCTATAATAAATGTATTGATGTCGAGTTTTAATGCCTGTTTGTGTCTCGTACATTTTGTTACCAACTCTTTTACAGCTTGTCCGGAATGCTCTGTTGAACAACAACAAATTTCGAAAAGTGACTTACACTGTGGTTCACATAGGAATCTACTTTTGTTTACATCGATCGGTTCAAGAACCCACTTCGCTACAGAATACATTTCTTGTCAGGACGTTTTTTTTTTCTTTTCTCAGGCTGATGTCTCTATTCAGACCTTCACATGAAAAAACGATGACATGTCAGTCTGAAAACCCCATACACCGGATCACTGAAGCTGTTCGATCCTTCACTGAAAAAGAGATCTGTTTCACTCAGCGGATTAAAACAGAAGTCGATATTCATAATCAGGGACGCAGAAGCACTGGGGCAGGGGTGGTGAACCGAGGGGGCAGACATTGCCCTTCACTGGTTCGTCACTCAGTTTATTTCGATGATTTATCCTCGAAGTAAAATTAAAATACACCCCAAATCCCTTCTGGACCGTTCAAAATTCAATGAGGGATTTGGGGGAGTTTGGGAGAAAGCACCCCTTTCCGATGGGATGGGTCACCTCCTCTCAAACTCCCCATCCCGGGCCTTCGGCCTTCGACACATGCTTGCTTCGGCATGCCATTGCGGGGTACAAGTGCAAGTAAATTCCCCTTTCCCGGGGTCTGACCCTCGCCCCTGCTTCCGGCGTCCATGTTCACAATTATGAAATTAAAAAGAAACTTTCATCGAAATGGCAGTTGACAGTCCATCATTGTAACAAACATCACGATCTTAATCAAATTGAGTACAACGTTTGTAAACAAGCGAATCATTAAACGCCCAAATGAGCCTTTGTGGTACCGTGATAATAAAGGTGGGTTTGTTTGTCGATCAAATAGTGATACGTTCGCGACGCACTTACTTCAATGGGACGATACTCAGAAATAGACTATTACGAAATACAAAATAAAATAAAAATAAAGCAAAACAACTGGGTTAGCATTTTATTTCTCACATTTTTTTCGACAAATGAGATTAGTTCAAGCACACCCGGCGTGGAAGGAAAAAAATAAGGAAATAAATCAGAGAAAGCCGATTATTGTATATTATTTAGGTCATAACATTGTGGATGCGTCCCGAAAAGTTCCCTAAAAGCCAAGTTGAGTTTTCCGAGTTACACTATTTTTTTCTAAATGAAAACAAAAGCTGTAACAATTTTTCAGCCTAAAATGTTCATTACACAATTCTCCTACCAGGGACACCATCCAAGGGGAACTTCAAATGAATTTGGCAGATATGGTTATGAAATAACATAATGACGCCCCAAAGTGACAATTTGTTCAGGAAACCTAGCTTTTTTGATGTCGGATTTTTCTATTTATATCAGCCATTTATTTGTGTTTTCGGTCACTGTCAGAATATATCACAACATCGTGACTACAATATATGTGTGAAGTCAAGTTCAGCAAATCGTTTATACATACGGTGCTAACTTTAGAGGACGTCCACCCAAGGCGCTGGTTACCGGGTTCTATTTTACCATTAACCCTTTACCTAACATGAAAAGTAGACGAAACTTGCAAAAAGAAAAAAAAAAAAAAATCTTGAATAGCTAATTTTTTTAATTTTTTGTCTCAAAACATAGGTTATGACCCCTCATTGGAACGAGCTCAAAGAGCTCGTTCCAATGAGGGGTCATAAACTATGTTTTTGAGACAAAAAAATGAAAAAAACAAAGAAAATTAGTTGGCGATTTTTGAGAATAGCGCTGGCCGGTTTTGGCCGTTACGTTGGGTAAAGGGTTAAGAGCTTGTTTCATATTGCAGCAAAGTAGTACTCTGCTACCTCCAGGGTTTGTCACGGGTGTGTGGGGTGGGAGGGGGGTAAATCAATTAATATTTTAAAGTGAAGCCTCCAGGCTGCACTTTGAAAATATTAAATGCTATTATTCAAATGATAAATATGGATTCTTCCATTTCCCCAATTTAGCTGACATAGACATGTAGCATTCCACAAAAAGGGTTAAATATAGTTTTTGCCAACCTCATCCTCATAGAAATAATTATACTTATTAAACATAATCACCATTACATCAGGTATACAATTATCAGTTATTACTTTCGCTATGTTCCTAATATTCTCAAATACTTGGAATAATTTGCTGCGTTTGCGTATTCGTGAGAATGTCAATTATAAAAAAAAATACTTGTTTGTTTAGGAGGTTAAATTTGACTAAAAACATCTTTTGGCATTTTCATAACATTATCAGCAATCCAACGATGTGGTTCACATTAAAGTTAGTATCGATCAGGGACGCAGGAAGTAGGAACCGAGAAATCACAGGGGCCATGTACCTCAACCTTTTCCATAAAACAGAAAAACAGTAGAGAGAGAGAGAGAGAGAGAGAGAGAGAGAGAGAGAGAGAGAGAGAGAGAGAGTTCTTTACCAATATAATATTGCTTTCACGCCATTATACACTACCAGAAAATCAGTACCGGTATTGGGGGTGAGGTATACCAGGCTCTTAGCTCAAAATGATATTTTCTCCCACCACTAAGGTACTGAGATATCTATAAACTCGTGTAGGACAGCTGGGAGAGATGTGTCTGCCTCACCCCACCTAGGTGACAGCTAACTCACCCCACCCACCCACAACCTATTTGCATATTTAATTTGCGCAGGAACTATTTAATCAACGCAAACAATAAACAAACTATGAGGATGTTCTGAATAAATGAAGTGGATGTTTCAAAATAATTGAAAAGAACCTCACCGCTTAATGTGAAAATATGATATCACAAGAACTGATTAAAAACACTGGAGTTTATAGAAGAAAATATCGCTAACCTAATTCGTCAAAATGAAAACATGTACAAAGTGTTCATAAAGATTCGATTGGGAACAAGGCTAATAAATATGCACCCGGAAATGATATATTTGTTCCAAACAGTGACAGAAAAAAGTAGAAAAATGTTGAAGTTTAACCCCTTTACTGCCACGCACACTTTATCCATACATGTATATGGAGGACCTCTATGTACGCCTGTAGGCCAGGAAGTATAATAACATTTATGACATACTTGGAACTCTATCATCTGATTAATTGTTGGAAACAATTAATCAGATGGTAGGTTTGATCTGTGCATACCAGAACGTACAGATAATCATCATAAAATAGACGACAATAGTGGCTTTCGGCAGCGTAAGTGTTAAACCTTTCCCTGGCTAATCAGTTGTATCCACCAGCATGATTAAGAAACTGAGTGGTTGAAAAAAAATATTTAAAAAAAACCCAACAGAACCATATCACGTGACACATCGACGAGCTCGTTCCAATGGGGTGCACATGACATGGTTGTGTTGAAATGTCTTGAAAAGTTTGAAAACAAATAATTAAATTAACAAATAGTGATATCCGATGGGTTAATAATCATATCGTTCTGAAATATTTTCAGTTGTACGCTTTGTCTCAAACGTGCAAGAAGAGTATGAGAAATTAAAGACACTACTTACTGCAGATGTTCTAACTGATGTTCCACTAGCATGTTTTACAAACTGAGTGGTTAAAAAAAAATATTTAGAAAAAACTCAACAAAACCATATCATGTGACACCTCATTGGAACGAACTCGTCGAGCTCGTTCCAATGAAGGGGCACATGATATGGTATTGTGAATTTTTTTGAAAAGTTTGAAAAAAATAATTAAATTAACAAATTTTGATGTCGGGTCTGTTAATAATCAGATCATTCTGAAATATTTCCGGTTGTTCGCTTTGGCAAACATACAAGAGAAGTATGAGAAATTCAAGTCACTACTTACTGCAAATGCTCTAATTGAAACGGATGCTTCAAAATTATTGGAGATGACCTCAACAGGCAATGTTAAAAGATGATATAACACGAACTATCTAGAAACATAGGAGTTTATAGAAGAAAAGGTCGCTAAACTATTTCATAAAAATCAAGACATGTATCATGGGTTTGTAAAGATTCACATTATATATACGCACTAGAAAATGATATATTTGTTCGAAACAGTCACAGAAAAAGTAGAAAATTGTTGAAATCTAATTATTTTAAATAAAAGCATTGAACAACGAAGTCTTGCACCCTTGAAACCCTGCTACTTAGCTTAAAACTTTTTATGAGAGATATACTGCCCGTTGAGAACGAACAAATTCAATTAGAGTGTCTATCAATATGACATTAATATTCAAGTGTAATTGGGTACACGTCTGTTTAAAACACACATCCCGCTGAGTCTACGCTGTGAGAAAAAAACTTCATTCGTGATTTAGAATATACACCCAAAAGAAAAAGATATTGTTTGTATAAAACAATTACAATAATAAAAGTAAAAACTGAAATTTATTTGCACCACAAGTGCTCTACAAGTGGTGTATGTAGTGCAAATGATAGGTGTAATAATCTTAATTACTTACTGTCTTCAATTTATAAGTAATATCTTCAATTTATAAATATTTTAAACGAGCCTGTCAACACTCGAGTGTTATACAAGAGAGAAGGGTTGCTTATATTTTTTACAAACGGCGAGATCAATAAAAGTCATTTAATGGATAAATAAAGTGAAAGCGCTTTATATTTCATTATAGTATCACATTTCGATACAACTTTTACAAAATAGTGAAATATTTACGAATATAATTGCATGAAATTTAGCCTATGAAAGCTTATGGGATACTTTAAAGTCAGAGTATTTCTTTATCGATAAAACGAGTACACATTGCACACACTCGTTACACTACAACCGGCGCATCCCAGAGAATAGCCTCTCTCTTTTTCTCTCTCTCTCTTTGCGTGAAGCACGTGCTATCTATACACACTGCTGGGTTACAAAGTTAAACAGATAACTAGGAGACAGAATTATGATAAAAAAGCGGCCTCTTTCACAATCGAATCGCAATATGCTCGTGACAAACTTACACCAAGGGATGGAGATTTCAAAACGAAACTATTGCGAAACGAAGACCGAATCAAGAAAAAAGAAGCGAAAACAATATCCGATATCCAACGTTCTTTCATTTATTTTTTAACAGGTGAAATTCTGCTTTTTTGGGCGGGGGTAGAGACGTTTGGTCAAATCGCGACCTAGTGGCGAATCGGTTGTAAGTAATTCGGTGTCCGCGTTCGTAACAACAATACAGTTCTGTGTAAGTTGTACAATGTAAAGTTAACACCCGAGAGATCCACTATCGTACCCTTGGAATACTTTATTTGCATAAAGGCCCTTTAGCAGCACTTCCTGTCTAAAATGGTACGTTTTGGAATCAATTTGGGAACAAAAGGGTCGTATTCGGTAACGTTAGGTTATTGTCGGGTCGTTTTTTGGTAATTAGATATACTCCCATTGAATCAAAAATATTCTCCAAACACACCCCATCTATATCAGGAGTCTTGGAGGCTCATAGCTACCACCTGCAACCATAGAAAATAGGATGTCGGCCTCCAGTAAATTAAAGGGACGACGAAAACACGTTTCACCCCAACAATACACGCTACGCAAGCTCACTGGTACCACGTATCATCATTGTTATGACTTTACAACATGGCCGTTAACGCGGACTACCACGACTAAAAACGAAACATCGATTTTAGACAACACTGGCCGTATTTACGTTTGTAAAAGGGTTTTCTCGTGCCCATTGAATTCATCAGATCAACGAACAATTTTGAGATGTCCTTTGTATTCTAACCTGACAGGCAGAAATATATCGGCCAAACGGTATTTTAGGAGTTGAAGATGTATTAGCGCCCTGCGAATGACACATCTTCGATTCTAATAGACTCTTGAATCGAATCGCGTCTGTTATTCGAAATCGAATAGAACCTCGAATCAAATCAGAGGCGTCTTAAAGATGACCGATGGGCCAACGTTGAGGTACTATAAACGTGATTTGTTTCGACTGTGATAGCTCAAGTCTCGGCTGATGAAATAATCCAACTACATCATCAAGGCATGCCTTCGACGAAGGCATGCCTTGATGATGTAGATGGAACATACCCTGGCAGGATTATTGTTCACCGTCGGCATTACTTCTAAGCTTCACATTTCCATTTAACGGTGGTAGGAACTAGTAAATTTATTTATTTATTGACGTTTAAGGTCACATATTTATGCACAACGGCTAATCATGACCGTGACAGTTTTACGGGTGGAGGAAGCCGGAGTACCCGGAGAGAACCACCGAGCAACGACGAGCAGCTGACAGCTCCCCAACATCGTAACTCCGCACTGCAGCACAGGCAGGGTTAGATTGGTTGAAGACATGCGTACCATCGACGTGCAGTACGCCTTAGTACACGGCGTCATCGTGCCCCCACGGGGGCAATGGAGATGAAGTGTCTTGCCCAAGGACACAACGCGGTTGCCGCAGGTGGGATTCGAACTGAGGACCTGTCGGCTTGCAGCCTGCACCTCTACCAACTGAGCCACCGCGCTCCCAGTAGGAACTAGCAAAACTGGAATTAGCATGGTTTGTTTGCATGAGTTCAGATGTTATTAATGTTAATGTAGTGGAAGTTACACCCAGTATTTTATTGCAACATTATTTATCTACAATTTCCATCTGAACTATACGTTTTGTGAGACAACGAAGAGGACTGACATCAAGCTATATTATTACCACTTTTGCGGGCGTTCCTATCACATTAACGATGTTTTGTCGGGCGTTGAAACCTCGCAATGCTCAACAAGTACAAGTCATGTGACATGTTGGGCCGTTATTGACTATAACAGCCAAACACGTCAATAACAGCCCGACAAGTCTAAATATAGACAATGATTTCACATCTCTCAGCCGATCAACAATATTTTTCCCAGATTTCCATTTGGATCGAAATTCAATTCAGATTTTTTTAATTTGTAAACACAATTAACGGATTTGTTTCAAGTGTTTCCCTTTGTGTCACGGATAGATAATGTATCAAATATAGGAAGCGTTACACGCAAAGTAAGTGATGACATCTTTGATGAATAAACTCCTTGCCTAAAGTTCGCATTTCGAAAATATATTTCATCATCTAACTTCCCAAATTTCGTCGTAGACTGATCAGGCGATAGTCATGTTACTTGGTTTGTTTGTCAACAAATCAGACGATAGTGTCGCTGTTTTTTAAATCTAAAACGTCAAACTTCATTTATTTATCTTAATTCCCATATAATTTAATTGTAATGTTCCCGATGTACGAAAGTGGCAATAATAGAAATAACATGACTTTGTCGTGCATTACAGTGTATCAACGGCTCAACAGAAATGGTTAACAGCCCTTGAGCTTATTAGCGGCCCTCGACTTCGTCGCGGGCCGCTAATAAACTCTTGGGCTGTTAACCATTTTTGTTGAGCCGTTAATACACTGTAAAGACCTTCAAAATCATGTTATTGTTATATTTATGTGAAGAAGATTCGAGAGGACACAAATCGGACAGCCGATTTAGAAGCGAACCTAATACCAACTTAAGATGTGAAGTCGAATCGCATTTCGATGCTTCGCAGGGCTCTAAGATGTATAATTGAAAAGAAAACGAAACATTGAACAGTAACATGGGCAGAGCTATACGGGGAAGTGAAAGATTAGGAAATACAAGACAGCCATAAGAATGTAACTGTTAAATGATAAGGCTGCGTTAAAATTGTAATAGAATAATAGAAGGGATAAACACTGAAAAACGAATAACTAGTGGAAATGAAACACAAAAACCACACACACAAAAAGATCCACTCCCATCTGTAGTCTTTGTGCTCCCCGCCCATTGTATATGGGGTGGGTTAATAATCATATCGTTCAGAAATATTTTCAGTTGTACGCTTTGTCTCAAACGTGCAAGAAGAGTATGATAAACTAAAGTCACTACTTATTGCATATGTTCTAACTGATGTTCCACCAGCATGTTTAACAAACTGTGCAGTTGACAAAAAATATTTAGAAAACAAAACTATATCATGTGCCCCATCATTGGAACGAGCTCGACGAGCTCGTTCCAATGAGGGGGCACATGATACAGTTTTGTTGAAATTTTTGAATAGTTTGAAAAAACTAATTAAATTAACAAATTTTTATATCGGGTGTATTAATAATCAGATCATTCTGAAATATTTCCAGTTGTTCGCTTTGGAAAACATTCAAGAGAAGTGCGAGAAATTAAAGTCACTACTTACTGCAAATGCTCTAATTGAAACGGATGCTTCAAAATTATTGGAAATGACCTCAACAGGCAGTGTTAAAAGATAGTGGAAATGAAACACAAAAACCACACACACAAAAAAATCCACCCCCAGCTGTAGTCTTTGCGCTCCCCTCCCATTGTGGCTTCGACAGTATTGAAACTTGGATTTTGAGTAGTAATAACAGTACGTCAGACAGGCGATGATTAGTTGCGGTTCTCGTGTATGGAGACCTCCAGTACCCTTGTTACTGCATTGTTGCTCCCTCTCCGCTGTCTCTTCTGTGTTCATGGCAATTTGAAAATAACTCTTTGGTGATATTCTGTGCTTCCTTTTTCTCAATTTCGAAAATAAGTACGCTAATCCTCTCTTGTTTTACCCAATATCCACAAGGCCCTTATTTTTCCATCCAATTTCTTCATTGTACACTAACGCCCTCTAGCGCGTTCCAATGAGAGGTCATGAGCTATGTTATTAGGAAGAAAGAAATTTTTGTTAATACTTAACCCAGTGACGGCCGAGCTGAAATGAAAGTTCATACGCTAGGGTGGGAGAGGATAGTCTTTTTCAATCATTGCGTCAAAACATATCTTATAACCCCTCAGTAAAAGACGTCAATGGGTATTGTTGTTTATTAATTTAAAGACAGGGTGGGGGTGGGGGTAATCCTTTACCTAACACAAAAGGAAGGCAATCCTTGCAAACAAAATTCTTGAATAACTAATTGTTTTCATTTTTTGAGTCAAAAACATAGCTTATAATTCCGCATTGGAACGAGCTCATCGAGCTCGTCCCAATGAGAGTCATAAGTTATGTTTTTGAGACTAAAAATAAAAAAATAATGAGAACTGAATGCTGTTTTTGTGAACAGCTCCGGCCAGTTTTGTCTGTAACGATGGGTAAGGGTTAACATATATGATCTGAAAAATGGGCCTCACTGTTTTCCCCGCCACTGACATAACCAGTGTCGTATTTGTCGAGAAACTGAAATGCTGACATCTCGGAAATGGAATCAATAAAAGAGTAGAAGACAAGAAATGTCTGTATTCACTGATGCATTTTTTGTTTCCATTGTTGAGTAACATTTAGAAGATCGTAGGTTTTTGTGAAATGGGAAGGATACTGTATTGATTGATGTCAACAATGTCATAAACTCTTGAAAGAAAAACATTTTTTTCGATTTTCCTTTTGGATATGTTGTGGTGTAAACTAAATAATGGATGTCCTTTGAAATAAGTTGCCCATTTCTTTTGTTCTATTTGTGCAAAAAAAAACTATCAATTGACAAGGCGAAAAATGGTTTGGTTCCAAAAACTCTTTTGTATCCAATATTGTCGAGAGTGCGATTAGGCATTGAAAGAAAAACATTTGTAAAAAAACAGTGACTTCCGAAACACTTATTGAACTTTGTTCTGAGAACAATGACTCAAATGATTTATCAACAGTGGGAGACCTAACAATGATTGTTTTGGGGGTTTCGGGATTTTTCATGTTCGACAAACTTATCTCTGTCAGACGCTCTGATGTTAACTTTTTGATTCATACTTTAGAATCAATATATCTAAAAGTAAAACCGATCAATACCGGTTAGGAAACGAGATAGTCATTTCTAAAGGCAAATCGACTACAAGTCCTTATTTGATGCTACAGCGCCATCTCCAGTTGGCAGGATTAACAGGTCCTTAATATTATTTTATAGTCAGACCATTATAGAAATCAAATTATTCTTACAGATTAATTCAGAAGAATAAAAGCCTCGGCTGTACCCGTGCTGGAGAGTGTTTGATTGGCAGCCTTAGAACATTTCCGGAAACCTCAATATAGGTCTGCACCCTTTGAGGGCTGATGGAGCAGGGGTAAACAAGAGATGCTCTCGTTTCAGTTTTGCTCATCATTAACTGACAATGTTATTTCATTATAAAAGAGATTAATTTTGGTGCAGATAGGAACGTTTGGATGTAGGCAGGGGCGTCATCCTAGGGAAAAATCTGGGGTGTGGGGCCCGGATCGGTAACACCATCTAAAAGGAGCGCCACCATAGGTTGGCGCGTAGCGTGCCCTAAAAGTTTGGCGAAAAATGCCTCCCAGATTGCCGGAAATGGCACTTCCCAGGCCTTCAGCGAAAATATTTGCACTGTTGGCATGACGCCATTGGGTGTAGGTCCGAGCACTCCCTCGAGGTAACCTCGCAGCTGCTGTCCGATAAAATTTTCAGAGGGTTTTCCCTATGTATCACAAAGGAAAAAATATGAAGGAAGGGTTGTTTATGTATTTTTCCTGGGAGGCGAGGATGTTTGCTATTGACATGATACATTTTTTTTCAGTTGGAATATGTCTTGTTTATAAAGACTTGCTTTTTACTGTAACTTTGACATAACTTTGTGGAATAAACCGCTCCTAAGACTACGGTCTAGTCGCTATAGTAATTTGTAATTAGTAACAATAATTTTATTAATTTTAACCCGCAACAAAGACCAGACTTGTAATTACGTTTGCAGGCTATTGAATCTGGATGTACAGTTAAAACTAGAAGTCCTGTCATGAAACGCGCATAAATAGCACGTCGATCTGCGCGTTAATCTACGCGTTATGGCCATAGTAAGGCTATCAAATTCTGTACATATGGCCTGTGCACAAGCAATGTTTCGACCAATGGACCTCTTGATTCAAAGTTTCATGAATTTTTTCCCTAAATCTAGTCATGGCTGCTTCACAAGTGTCATGACCAGATTTGTGAAAAAATATTTTAAAAATACACAGAATTAAACTCGTCGTGTAATTATGTAGCGGTTTATTCCCGTTTGTCCCATTTCTGAATTTAACACCCACTGATTGCCCCGCCTGATTCTCCAGCTTAGCTTAAGACAACATGTTATAGTTGCTTCCATAATTTGGACACTACCCTGATTTAATTACGTAGAACAAGTATATTTGTCATATGTTTGCATTTTAGATTATAAAAATGCAAGTGAATATGCATGCTTTGTCAAACCTTAAGTCTGTCCTTTTAACTTCAACGTCATTGTCGCGCAGCTATCTTATAAAAATGTGACATTAACAGACATTCCACACAGGACTGCTTCAAAATAGGGTTTAATCCCGGGAACGATAATTTGCGGGATCTCGGTTTCGAACACCGGCCTCGATACCCCGGAAATCTATAGCACGGAATCGGGAATCAAGCATGGCAATGTTTGTGTATTGAATTGAAGTTTTCTGAATCGACAAAAAACTGTCCTAAAGTAACATTGTAAGATTTCGTCAGTCCTCCCACGCCTGAACGTTTTTCAATCCTGATTCCTGACGAACATTGTTCATCAAATCAATATAGCTCTCAACCACTTCTAGAGGACTCCCCTCTTCAGCAGCACGACCTTCACCTGCGTCAAAGTTCAAACTCGTCTTCATTTCCAGAATCACTAGCATCACTATTCACTACCTCCTCCCAGTGCCGCCGAGAGAAAATACGGCCCCCGGGGGGGGGGGGATCAGTTCGATGGTACCACCTGGGCCCTCTTGTTTCAAACCCAACTTACCAGGGACCCATGGAAATATCAGTTCTCAGAACTGACCAGGAATATCGAAGCGGGTCGTCTATATAACCGAATTACAGAACAGCATATTGTGGGCGGATCGACCCACGATATATCTAATAAATTAGACAGTTCTTGAAAGGAATATATGCTTACTAGTGAACTCGGGGGCCCGCGGCCCGCCTGTCGATTCACACACACTGGGCATTGAAAAAAGCTAGCTAACTAGCTGTCTCGGGTGGCACGGCTTCGTCCTCCCCCCCCCCCCCGGACCGCTGGTCCACGGTTTCACTACCCTGCCCCTCCATCTCGAGGGCCCTGCCTCCTCCAACATCAACCCCCTTTTCACTGCCGTCACCCGTCTCCTCTGCTTTAGCAGAGGAGACTGGAGACGGCAGTGAAAAGGGAGTTGATGTTGGTTAAGCTGCTGAGACTGGTCATGGCAGTGAAAAGGGAGTTGATGTTGGAGGAGGTGGTGGTGATAATACTGGTGATTCTGAAAATGAAGACGAGTTTGAAGTTAGTTTCGGTTTTCACAATTCTCTTATGAAAAGAACGTTTCCATTTGCAGATGGCAGATTGCCAATAAAATATGTTCATTTTCATGATATTAGTGCGTCTTGTTAATCTCCAAATTTTGTTTGCTATTAAACCGGGAAATTGTCCGGCTCCTAGCGCAATTTCATTCCCACTCCTGTTCCTCGAAAACCGGAAATATATTAAACACTACTTGCAAACCACCGTTACGGCGTGGTTTCTTCAGATGCACATTAAAGCAGATTGTATTCCCCAACGGAAAGGATAAAGGAGAGAAATATTGACTGTAATTATCTATATTTCGTCTCTTGAGCGCATCGAGGTGCCATATGCAATGCTTTAGCATTGCAGATAGCACCTCGGTGCACACAATGTGTAAATAGTTTGTATAAAAGCTACAGCTTTTTGTATATATTTGTGTTTGTCATCATCAATATAATTTTTATCACATTAGAGATGCTATTTTCAATGTAAATTTTGTTTACATTTCGTTCAGTTGTTTGTACTTGCATATTTTTGTGCAAATTTTCTAATTGATTAGATATGCAATTTTCAGTGAAAATATTGCATAACATATGTCCAGTTTATTTATTGTCAAATAATTAAGTGATCCATTCAGTAACCTGACTTACTAAAGTGAAATGAACTATAAGTCACATAACCTTTGATCAAGCCCATAGAAAAATTAATTAACAGTCCTCCATCGTCCCATTGTATTTCCCTGCTTAAATTAAGTAATTGCGACACAAGGGATGTCACTTATGTAGCATGTCTATGGAAAAAGATGCGCGTGGCGAAGGCACGTGCCCCCTGTGCGCCTCGCCCTCCTGGCTCCGCGCATGCCCACTGTGCCTCCTGATTCTGCCGCGTTTCCCGGGGCATCTCGGCGATATTTACGTGTATCATCCTTACAAGGCAAAATATGATCAGTAAACACTGAACGACTGGTAAATAACTTCTATTGTCAGTGCAATAGCACAGCGCTTTTTATCCGAAGGGCATGTAAATGTTCATTAAATATTACACGCAATGATAAATGTTATTATTTTGACAATATTGTTGGTCTATCTTATTATCTTTGACACTAAACTCAAACGATGAAGTATCGACATCATGTGCATTCAGTCCAGGAGTTACAATAAAAGACTTGGCCGATATTCCTTCCAGCATTTCATTCATTCAACTGTGTATCCTTCCCACGTACACTTTGTTTCTATAAATTACAGGAATTTCAATAATACATGTGACAAAATGGCTCGATTATAATTTATAACCCAACCCCAACGTTGTTTGTATTCTTTCAGAAAATTACTGAGTGAAACATCACAAATCGATAAAAAATCTGAGATCATTTAAGTGCTTGTACCCAGTAATACCATTCTCGACGTTTTTTTTTGTAATATACCCAAGAGATAAACCAATGTTCGTGTGTTTTATAACACAAGATACAGCACTGAAGTTAGTTTTTCTTTTAGAAGAAAAAATTATTCCTGAATTACAAAACCTTCAGAGCAGGTATCATGGGATATAAATCTGTGCTTTATGCAGTGGCAGATTCAAGAACGGGGTTGGGGCGGAGCGATCGCAACCTTCTCTGTGTCCAGGAAGAAAATAGCTGAATCTATTTTATGCAAATGATTTCGTCTAAAACTTGTTTTGTAATACTGTTTGTTTATTTTTTTTCCAGAGATTGTTGGAATATGATTGTAAGCCGACAGAACTATCTTGCGCATCACTGACTTATCCCGTCATGAATATCGACTTTCGATACAGTTATATCCCCTGAATTTTTGCCTGAAATTATTATACACGCGAGGGAGATCCAATTAAGAGTTACGTAATTGTTGAGAAAACACCTATGGGATCAGTAGAGAATAAACCGAAGTTTCCTTTTGCTATTTTTTATAAACGGAGCTGTCTGTTGTTTTTCATTTATTAAAAGTTAGAAAAGGAAACGGATTTTTATGGCAAGTTAATTAGAAGCAACTAAGTAACTGGTCACTTTGGCTCCTTGTTTAGCGAATGTGGTTTTACAGGAATTTGCAAGTTTTTATTCTTCCCAGGAGAATTTCATTTTAATGGAAAGGATAGTGTCTGTATTATGTGGTACGACGGGCGCACTGTTGGTATAAGGGACAGAAAAATAGTTACAGAACATCAAAAGATGGCGAAAGCGCCGTTTTCGTATTTTTAAATGGGTTTAAACAGAAAATAATAATCAAACGTTGAAACTGAAAGAGAATGTTATTTAAACAGGGAATATTTGTCAAACGTTCAAACAGATTGGGAAAAAATTGTAAAAAGCCAGCTTCTGTATTTTTATACTATTCTACTGGAAAATGCTGCAGATTGTGAAATGATCCGCACATCGATGATACAACATCACTAACATTTCGATATGAAATTCCCATACCCTTAGTGTTAAATTTTCTGACAATTTTAGGACATTAAGGGGAGCTGACATTCCTGTAAATCTTTTCCAGTGACGAAAATTGTCAGCCATGGATCACTTCATCTCACTTTATGTAACGCTAACAAAGCGCCCAGTGTGTAACAGCCCTTGGTGTTTTGCAACCACTTCTTTGAACATGACCCCTACTTTGAAACTTTGGCCGCCGCCTTGTCGACAGCCTTGGGTAAGTTGAAATATGTTATCGCATACAGAATGGCCGTTAAAACTGTGAAAACGTCATCCCGCTTGAAATATTATGTAAATGTGTGGTTATGTAACGCTAAAATCCAGGATTACGCCGATCGACAAGACACTGTCGGCCTTAATCGCCGTGGGCTGGTTGTAATCCACGCGTGGGCACCAATACATGCGTTTACCAGGTATTAAAAATCATCATCGGCAAAATTTGAATTAATGAAGCACCGGGTAAACCCGGTGCTTTATTAATTAAATATTTGATGATTATCCCAATAATTAGTGATTGGAATCTAATATTATTGCGTCCGTGGAAATATTGCCCACCCGTGGAAAGTGACCGGTCCACGGCGGCCGTACTATAGAAGTAAACTTTTGATAGTTATGAATATCCTCTAAATCCCAAACACAGCCCAGATGGGCCAGTAAATATTGTTACTGGCCGGATTTCATCGCGAGTGTGAATGTCGATGAAGCCATCCTTCAGACCAAACTGCCGCAAGGTTTTTATAACACGATATATATGCCAGAACGGACAATGTCCATCATCAACAAGAGTATTAAATGGGTAATGCCCATTTTCATGATAGTGTTCTCACTTATGCCAGAGTAAGATGACTTAAAGCAGAGCAAGCAATGTTGACATCACGAAGATACTGTCATATAAACTATTCACAGTCCAAACTGCCTTGTTTGAAGACTTTGGGGAGTAGCAAAATCAGAAGCAGGGTTGTCAGCCGAGTATGAACTGTTGTTGATGGGTGTTCTCTTCTTTGGATTCCCCATTGGTCAGCGCCTGGCAAAACCCGAAAATCCATTGTTTCAGACTCTGTTGAAAACGTTCCAGAAAGTCGAGAGACAAACTGAATTGGGTGATCCAATTATTTGAGTACAGAATTTTGCACATTTCCCAACAGGGGTGGCGAAACCGGTTATCGTGAATTCAACTTAAACGCGCCATCAGTATTACCATCCGAAAAGCTGACAATCAGTGTCACTGCTAAAAAAAACAGTCAATAATTGGTCTAATTTGTCACCAATTCAGACTCGGCTAGAGTTTTGGTCTAAAAAAATCAATGCGCGTAAGCTGGTCATAACGGGCTAAGATAAAGTCCCAACAGAAATAAGTAATGGTGTCATTAGAAAGGCACGACAACCTATAATAAAACTGACGTCATCGTTAACCAGCCAATACATATTGACACTGATTATACAATATTCAAGCTGCCGGGTGCCAGTGGTGTAAGTTCTACTAAAAATTCAGTGGGCACTAAATATACAGCATTTGCAACCACAATTTGGAATCAGAATATACTTATGGTAGCTCTCAAAGACTTTGTGGTTTATTATATCAGTGGGTCGTTTTCCATAAGATCGCTGTCTGACGAAGCAGGCGAGGCAAAGTAATCTATAGGTAACAGATATAATCATACCTCTTTGTTATGGGCCATTTAAATTAAACAGTTTATGCATTTAATCTGATTTTTATAAAAAATTTCGTTTGTTATTTAATCTTTTTTATCTTTATCTTATAAGCCTTCTGGAAGATAAATGGTTTCTTTTAGTTTACTTAAGTGAAGAAACAGTGAGTGAACTGGAGAAACAGAATTTACTGCATCCAGTAAATTCATGTCTGTGTGAAAGATGTTAAAGCATCAGAAATGAACAAAATAGAAAGAGAATTTATGGAGGTTTATTTTGGGGGATGAAATATTTTCAAAGAAATCAGAAATAGGTTTTTGTTAATAGTATTTAAAGATATTCATACAGGAATCAGATACATTTTTCCAAGAAACCAAAAGAAGCATATATGTGTACAACATTCACAGGGTTCGATCAAGGAATTAGAAATGGAAATTGGTTGCTCTGACACTTATTTGAATGATGTTTAGAACAATAATGTGAGTATGGAAAGGGTTATCATTTTCACATTGCATGACATAAAATCTTCGGAACCCACATTGAAGTCTTTAGAGGGTTAAAAGCATTGAAGTGAATAATTTATACTTTATTTCCTTGCAAAGCAAAGGGTTTCTCTCAACTTACTTTGAGGAACTGACATCTGACTGAAATAGCAAAATAACATTTAATGTTTGACAGCTAACTACACTTCTGTAATCTGATTATGTTTACATTGTCTCCAGTGTGAATAAACACAACATAGAATTGCTCGGGGATCATTTACTGTTACAGGAAAGTAGAGGCTGTAAAAACTCCGTGGCTGACTGGGCTACACTCAAAAACATAGGGGCCCGAGAACCTGTAACGATCTGTCAGTATGCCAAAATCAACGAGATATGTCGATTCGTTTTCGAGTTATCGTGCGGATAAGGAAGTGCTTTGAAGACAGAAGACAAGATAATAAGAATAAGACAACTAAGAAGAAGAAGAATAAGATGAATAAAAAAAGAAACAGAAACGGTACAAAAACAGTAGTCTGAGTGTTTCACACAGACTAATAATAACAGTAAGTGAATAATAATCATGAAAATATTTTGTAAACGCTGCTGATACTAGTCTTTTACTCTATTTATTTATTTGTTTATTTATTTATTTATTTATTTATTTATTTATTTATTTATTAGTTTTTCATTATCAATATTTTTATCATTGGTTGTTTTTTTTTCAACTAAAATACTTCAAAGAGTCGGTAACACTAAATAAAAATATCATAGTATGGTGCAACGAGCTGCCATCTGCAATGCTTTAGCATTGTTGATGACTCCTTGTTGCACAAACGATAATGGTTAATTTGTTCTTGTTTATAGTCAGATTCCATTTGGCACTGAACTTTTTCATTTTGCACCAAAAAAAAATTTTATTTCGCACCGAACGAAAATTCCATTAAGCACAAAAAAATCCGGTCAGCGTGAGTGATCACTGGCACAAAGGAAACGTGGTATTGTTCTGGCCGAAAATACATGCCTGCATGTACACGTTCTTGTTTAACATCTCTATCTCGAACAAAACCTGTCAGTTCTTATATATATGGACCTCCCATGAAAATCAAGATTGTTATTGATATCCGTGAAATCGTCGAAAAAATCGGGGTATTATTCTGAATATACTCGCCGCACACGTAATATCTGGCTGTGACACCGTTGGCGGATCTTACCGCATAGGCAAGACCCGGGTCATGATGACAAGCTACGGGGATCAGGCATCGACAAATAAAATGTCGGATCCTTGAAACAGTACGTGAGCGCAAAATCACTCGAGTGGGTCTACAAATGTCCCCAAACTATGCAGCATACCGCCCCAGCTCGGCGGCCTTCGCCGAAAATATGAAACTGACTCTTTTGCAGGCTCGCATTTGGAGAAATACTCCGGACTTGGATCCCACCATGTTGTCTTAGGTACAGGGATGACAAGTCAAAATCATTATATCCCACAACTGCCTGTCCTAATGTAGATGTGGTACTCGATGAGATACTTAAACTGTGCAGATCAGATGTTCATGCTCTGGCGAATAGTCGTGTAAGACATCTAGACGTAGTTGTAATGAGTCCACATTAGCATGTACAGTATTCGTTTCCTGACATGATGTACTTGAATACTGCCACAGCAAACGGGCTCAGCAGAAGAAATAAATCGTCCCTTGAGTGTAACAAGACGCCTTCTGCCATGCTAGAGCTTTAAGATGGAGCCTTGTGAAGACTAGCCTTGTGAAGACTGACATCTCACTAGCTACAGTATGTTGCAGAACACTAACATGTCAGATTTAGGCTATTTTACCGTTAACTCACCTTAGAAATATCGCCTTGCTATCTTGCTAGCCCTTCTGATAGCAAGCTGAGACTACCCATTGACAGGTTTGTGTGGATCGAGAATTGTACTTCGGTGTGCTAGTTCTTTTAAGGCAAGCTTCAAGTTTCACAATGATTGAAACCGCCATCTTGGTGGCTATCCTTGCGCATAAAAGTATCTTCCAAAACGATTTTCTATATCCTTTAAAATTGTTGTTGTTACAACAGACATGCATACCCTCCGAAATGTTATTTCGCGCTTTAAAGTGAGTCCAAAGAAGAAAATCCGTCATCCAGGCAGCCATTTATTCTAGGGCCCATAACTCAATTTGCTCCAGTCTGTTCGATCTTTCATCGGGTCATACGGAAGGACTAAGAACCATTGCGAAAAGACACGTTAGACGATGAAACACGCATTAGTGCCGAGGCGACCGGACAATATCTCAATTTGTATAACCAACTGTGTATGTCACATAAGTTCAAATATCAAACCTAGCATCCTAAGAAAGAACACAGTTACCAGCAAGATCGAACTGAAACCCCAATCCATACAAAAATGCCCCGAATAAAAAATATTGGTGGATGTTCCCGCTATACCCCCTACATTGCGCACATGAATTAAATGACCGGAAAATGAGTCAGATAATGTGATAAGCTTAGTGGCGCCGCTAAGAGGGGACATTTGACATTTGCCCCATACGCAGACTTTAACCACAATTTTCCCCCAGTCCACAAATACGCCCATTCATCTTCACACATACACACTCACACACACATACAGTCTTGTTTAACCGACGTTTAGGGGACTTTTTCTTTTTTTTTTGTTCTCGATGACGAAGACAAACCCTAACCCATCGTTTTATTTGTGAGGACATGACGTGAACAAAGGAAACACTATTGTCTAGGTTCGCACAAAGTCGGGAACACAGACACAAACACACCCCTTTCATACGCACACCCTCACACTGTCTCTCCCTTTTTACTCCCATACATAACCAGCAATCCAGTAATGATCCACAAGCTCAGAAGCAGATAATTATGAATAGTGAACGTTTAGGTTTTCTGTCTCCAAAATAAGGTAAATCTTTTGTGCATTAAGAAGTACAACGTGTACCCAAATTGGCTCATTGGGCTGGGGCCTCTGTTCACGTAGAGCCGGACAGGCCGCCTGGTAAACCTGGAAATTTCTCGGTAGGTAATTTTTTGGGAGCTGTCCAGGGGCACCAAAAGGGATGCAGCCCGAGATCTGTTGGTACATGAAATTTCGTGAAAATGTCCAAAAACTGAAATTGATCTGATTGCATAGACTATAAAATATTTTAAAAATACACAGAATTAAACTCGTCGTGTAATTATGTAGCGGTTTATTCCCGTTTGTCCCATTTCTGAATTTAACACCCACTGATTGCCCCGCCTGATTCTCCAGCTTAGCTTAAGACAACATGTTATAGTTGCTTCCATAATTTGGACACTACCCTGATTTAATTACGTAGAACAAGTATATTTGTCATATGTTTGCATTTTAGATTATAAAAATGCAAGTGAATATGCATGCTTTGTCAAACCTTAAGTCTGTCCTTTTAACTTCAACGTCATTGTCGCGCAGCTATCTTATAAAAATGTGACATTAACAGACATTCCACACAGGACTGCTTCAAAATAGGGTTTAATCCCGGGAACGATAATTTGCGGGATCTCGGTTTCGAACACCGGCCTCGATACCCCGGAAATCTATAGCACGGAATCGGGAATCAAGCATGGCAATGTTTGTGTATTGAATTGAAGTTTTCTGAATCGACAAAAAACTGTCCTAAAGTAACATTGTAAGATTTCGTCAGTCCTCCCACGCCTGAACGTTTTTCAATCCTGATTCCTGACGAACATTGTTCATCAAATCAATATAGCTCTCAACCAGTTCTAGAGGACTCCCCTCTTCAGCAGCACGACCTTCACCTGCGTCAAAGTTCAAACTCGTCTTCATTTCCAGAATCACTAGCATCACTATTCACTACCTCCTCCCAGTGCCGCCGAGAGAAAATACGGCCCCCCGGGGGGGGGGGGGGGGGATCAGTTCGATGGTACCACCTGGGCCCTCTTGTTTCAAACCCAACTTACCAGGGACCCATGGAAATATCAGTTCTCAGAACTGACCAGGAATATCGAAGCGGGTCGTCTATATAACCGAATTACAGAACAGCATATTGTGGGCGGATCGACCCACGATATATCTAATAAATTAGACAGTTCTTGAAAGGAATATATGCTTACTAGTGAACTCGGGGGCCCGCGGCCCGCCTGTCGATTCACACACACTGGGCATTGAAAAAAGCTAGCTAACTAGCTGTCTCGGGTGGCGCGGCTTCGTCCTCCCCCCCCCCCGGACCGCTGGTCCACGGTTTCACTACCCTGCCCCTCCATCTCGAGGGCCCTGCCTCCTCCAACATCAACCCCCTTTTCACTGCCGTCACCCGTCTCCTCTGCTTTAGCAGAGGAGACTGGAGACGGCAGTGAAAAGGGAGTTGATGTTGGTTAAGCTGCTGAGACTGGTCATGGCAGTGAAAAGGGAGTTGATGTTGGAGGAGGTGGTGGTGATAATACTGGTGATTCTGAAAATGAAGACGAGTTTGAAGTTAGTTTCGGTTTTCACAATTCTCTTATGAAAAGAACGTTTCCATTTGCAGATGGCAGATTGCCAATAAAATATGTTCATTTTCATGATATTAGTGCGTCTTGTTAATCTCGAAAATTTGTTTGCTATTAAACCGGGAAATTGTCCGGCTCCTAGCGCAATTTCTCGAAAACCGGAAATATATTAAACACTACTTGCAAACCACCGTTACGGCGTGGTTTCTTCAGATGCACATTAAAGCAGATTGTATTCCCCAACGGAAAGGATAAAGGAGAGAAATATTGACTGTAATTATCTATATTTCGTCTCTTGAGCGCATCGAGGTGCCATATGCAATGCTTTAGCATTGCAGATAGCACCTCGGTGCACACAATGTGTAAATAGTTTGTATAAAAGCTACAGCTTTTTGTATATATTTGTGTTTGTCATCATCAATATAATTTTTATCACATTAGAGATGCTATTTTCAATGTAAATTTTGTTTACATTTCGTTCAGTTGTTTGTACTTGCATATTTTTGTGCAAATTTTCTAATTGATTAGATATGCAATTTTCAGTGAAAATATTGCATAACATATGTCCAGTTTATTTATTGTCAAATAATTAAGTGATCCATTCAGTAACCTGACTTACTAAAGTGAAATGAACTATAAGTCACATAACCTTTGATCAAGCCCATAGAAAAATTAATTAACAGTCCTCCATCGTCCCATTGTATTTCCCTGCTTAAATTAAGTAATTGCGACACAAGGGATGTCACTTATGTAGCATGTCTATGGAAAAAGATGCGCGTGGCGAAGGCACGTGCCCCCTGTGCGCCTCGCCCTCCTGGCTCCGCGCATGCCCACTGTGCCTCCTGATTCTGCCGCGTTTCCCGGGGCATCTCGGCGATATTTACGTGTATCATCCTTACAAGGCAAAATATGATCAGTAAACACTGAACGACTGGTAAATAACTTCTATTGTCAGTGCAATAGCACAGCGCTTTTTATCCGAAGGGCATGTAAATGTTCATTAAATATTACACGCAATGATAAATGTTATTATTTTGACAATATTGTTGGTCTATCTTATTATCTTTGACACTAAACTCAAACGATGAAGTATCGACATCATGTGCATTCAGTCCAGGAGTTACAATAAAAGACTTGGCCGATATTCCTTCCAGCATTTCATTCATTCAACTGTGTATCCTTCCCACGTACACTTTGTTTCTATAAATTACAGGAATTTCAATAATACATGTGACAAAATGGCTCGATTATAATTTATAACCCAACCCCAACGTTGTTTGTATTCTTTCAGAAAATTACTGAGTGAAACATCACAAATCGATAAAAAATCTGAGATCATTTAAGTGCTTGTACCCAGTAATACCATTCTCGACGTTTTTTTTTGTAATATACCCAAGAGATAAACCAATGTTCGTGTTTTATAACACAAGATACAGCACTGAAGTTAGTTTTTCTTTTAGAAGAAAAAATTATTCCTGAATTACAAAACCTTCAGAGCAGGTATCATGGGATATAAATCTGTGCTTTATGCAGTGGCAGATTCAAGAACGGGGTTGGGGCGGAGCGATCGCAACCTTCTCTGTGTCCAGGAAGAAAATAGCTGAATCTATTTTATGCAAATGATTTCGTCTAAAACTTGTTTTGTAATACTGTTTGTTTATTTTTTTTCCAGAGATTGTTGGAATATGATTGTAAGCCGACAGAACTATCTTGCGCATCACTGACTTATCCCGTCATGAATATCGACTTTCGATACAGTTATATCCCCTGAATTTTTGCCTGAAATTATTATACACGCGAGGGAGATCCAATTAAGAGTTACGTAATTGTTGAGAAAACACCTATGGGATCAGTAGAGAATAAACCGAAGTTTCCTTTTGCTATTTTTTATAAACGGAGCTGTCTGTTGTTTTTCATTTATTAAAAGTTAGAAAAGGAAACGGATTTTTATGGCAAGTTAATTAGAAGCAACTAAGTAACTGGTCACTTTGGCTCCTTGTTTAGCGAATGTGGTTTTACAGGAATTTGCAAGTTTTTATTCTTCCCAGGAGAATTTCATTTTAATGGAAAGGATAGTGTCTGTATTATGAGGTACGACGGGCGCACTGTTGGTATAAGGGACAGAAAAATAGTTACAGAACATCAAAAGATGGCGAAAGCGCCGTTTTCGTATTTTTAAATGGGTTTAAACAGAAAATAATAATCAAACGTTGAAACTGAAAGAGAATGTTATTTAAACAGGGAATATTTGTCAAACGTTCAAACAGATTGGGAAAAAATTGTAAAAAGCCAGCTTCTGTATTTTTATACTATTCTACTGGAAAATGCTGCAGATTGTGAAATGATCCGCACATCGATGATACAACATCACTAACATTTCGATATGAAATTCCCATACCCTTAGTGTTAAATTTTCTGACAATTTTAGGACATTAAGGGGAGCTGACATTCCTGTAAATCTTTTCCAGTGACGAAAATTGTCAGCCATGGATCACTTCATCTCACTTTATGTAACGCTAACAAAGCGCCCAGTGTGTAACAGCCCTTGGTGTTTTGCAACCACTTCTTTGAACATGACCCCTACTTTGAAACTTTGGCCGCTGCCTTGTCGACAGCCTTGGGTAAGTTGAAATATGTTATCGCATACAGAATGGCCGTTAAAACTGTGAAAACGTCATCCCGCTTGAAATATTATGTAAATGTGTGGTTATGTAACGCTAAAATCCAGGATTACGCCGATCGACAAGACACTGTCGGCCTTAATCGCCGTGGGCTGGTTGTAATCCACGCGTGGGCACCAATACATGCGTTTACCAGGTATTAAAAATCATCATCGGCAAAATTTGAATTAATGAAGCACCGGGTAAACCCGGTGCTTTATTAATTAAATATTTGATGATTATCCCAATAATTAGTGATTGGAATCTAATATTATTGCGTCCGTGGAAATATTGCCCACCCGTGGAAAGTGACCGGTCCACGGCGGCCGTACTATAGAAGTAAACTTTTGATAGTTATGAATATCCTCTAAATCCCAAACACAGCCCAGATGGGCCAGTAAATATTGTTACTGGCCGGATTTCATCGCGAGTGTGAATGTCGATGAAGCCATCCTTCAGACCAAACTGCCGCAAGGTTTTTATAACACGATATATATGCCAGAACGGACAATGTCCATCATCAACAAGAGTATTAAATGGGTAATGCCCATTTTCATGATAGTGTTCTCACTTATGCCAGAGTAAGATGACTTAAAGCAGAGCAAGCAATGTTGACATCACGAAGATACTGTCATATAAACTATTCACAGTCCAAACTGCCTTGTTTGAAGACTTTGGGGAGTAGCAAAATCAGAAGCAGGGTTGTCAGCCGAGTATGAACTGTTGTTGATGGGTGTTCTCTTCTTTGGATTCCCCATTGGTCAGCGCCTGGCAAAACCCGAAAATCCATTGTTTCAGACTCTGTTGAAAACGTTCCAGAAAGTCGAGAGACAAACTGAATTGGGTGATCCAATTATTTGAGTACAGAATTTTGCACATTTCCCAACAGGGGTGGCGAAACCGGTTATCGTGAATTCAACTTAAACGCGCCATCAGTATTACCATCCGAAAAGCTGACAATCAGTGTCACTGCTAAAAAAACAGTCAATAATTGGTCTAATTTGTCACCAATTCAGACTCGGCTAGAGTTTTGGTCTAAAAAAATCAATGCGCGTAAGCTGGTCATAACGGGCTAAGATAAAGTCCCAACAGAAATAAGTAATGGTGTCATTAGAAAGGCACGACAACCTATAATAAAACTGACGTCATCGTTAACCAGCCAATACATATTGACACTGATTATACAATATTCAAGCTGCCGGGTGCCAGTGGTGTAAGTTCTACTAAAAATTCAGTGGGCACTAAATATACAGCATTTGCAACCACAATTTGGAATCAGAATATACTTATGGTAGCTCTCAAAGACTTTGTGGTTTATTATATCAGTGGGTCGTTTTCCATAAGATCGCTGTCTGACGAAGCAGGCGAGGCAAAGTAATCTATAGGTAACAGATATAATCATACCTCTTTGTTATGGGCCATTTAAATTAAACAGTTTATGCATTTAATCTGATTTTTATAAAAAATTTCGTTTGTTATTTAATCTTTTTTATCTTTATCTTATAAGCCTTCTGGAAGATAAATGGTTTCTTTTAGTTTACTTAAGTGAAGAAACAGTGAGTGAACTGGAGAAACAGAATTTACTGCATCCAGTAAATTCATGTCTGTGTGAAAGATGTTAAAGCATCAGAAATGAACAAAATAGAAAGAGAATTTATGGAGGTTTATTTTGGGGGATGAAATATTTTCAAAGAAATCAGAAATAGGTTTTTGTTAATAGTATTTAAAGATATTCATACAGGAATCAGATACATTTTTCCAAGAAACCAAAAGAAGCATATATGTGTACAACATTCACAGGGTTCGATCAAGGAATTAGAAATGGAAATTGGTTGCTCTGACACTTATTTGAATGATGTTTAGAACAATAATGTGAGTATGGAAAGGGTTATCATTTTCACATTGCATGACATAAAATCTTCGGAACCCACATTGAAGTCTTTAGAGGGTTAAAAGCATTGAAGTGAATAATTTATACTTTATTTCCTTGCAAAGCAAAGGGTTTCTCTCAACTTACTTTGAGGAACTGACATCTGACTGAAATAGCAAAATAACATTTAATGTTTGACAGCTAACTACACTTCTGTAATCTGATTATGTTTACATTGTCTCCAGTGTGAATAAACACAACATAGAATTGCTCGGGGATCATTTACTGTTACAGGAAAGTAGAGGCTGTAAAAACTCCGTGGCTGACTGGGCTACACTCAAAAACATAGGGGCCCGAGAACCTGTAACGATCTGTCAGTGTGCCAAAATCAACGAGATATGTCGATTCGTTTTCGAGTTATCGTGCGGATAAGGAAGTGCTTTGAAGACAGAAGACAAGATAATAAGAATAAGACAACTAAGAAGAAGAAGAATAAGATGAATAAAAAAAGAAACAGAAACGGTACAAAAACAGTAGTCTGAGTGTTTCACACAGACTAATAATAACAGTAAGTGAATAATAATCATGAAAATATTTTGTAAACGCTGCTGATACTAGTCTTTTACTCTATTTATTTATTTGTTTATTTATTTATTTATTTATTTATTTATTTATTTATTAGTTTTTCATTATCAATATTTTTATCATTGGTTGTTTTTTTTTCAACTAAAATACTTCAAAGAGTCGGTAACACTAAATAAAAATATCATAGTATGGTGCAACGAGCTGCCATCTGCAATGCTTTAGCATTGTTGATGACTCCTTGTTGCACAAACGATAATGGTTAATTTGTTCTTGTTTATAGTCAGATTCCATTTGGCACTGAACTTTTTCATTTTGCACCAAAAAAAAAATTTATTTCGCACCGAACGAAAATTCCATTAAGCACAAAAAAATCCGGTCAGCGTGAGTGATCACTGGCACAAAGGAAACGTGGTATTGTTCTGGCCGAAAATACATGCCGGCATGTACACGTTCTTGTTTAACATCTCTATCTCGAACAAAACCTGTCAGTTCTCATATATATGGACCTCCCATGAAAAACAAGATTGTTATTGATATCCGTGAAATCGTCGAAAAAATCGGGGTATTATTCTGAATATACTCGCCGCACACGTAATATCTGGCTGTGACACCGTTGGCGGATCTTACCGCATAGGCAAGACCCGGGTCATGATGACAAGCTACGGGGATCAGGCATCGACAAATAAAATGTCGGATCCTTGAAACAGTACGTGAGCGCAAAATCACTCGAGTGGGTCTACAAATGTCCCCAAACTATGCAGCATACCGCCCCAGCTCGGCGGCCTTCGCCGAAAATATGAAACTGACTCTTTTGCAGGCTCGCATTTAGAGAAATACTCTGAAAATGGATACACCGGACTTGGATCCCACCATGTTGTCTTAGGTACAGGGATGACAAGTCAAAATCATTATATCCCACAACTGCCTGTCCTAATGTAGATGTGGTACTCGATGAGATACTTAAACTGTGCAGATCAGATGTTCATGCTCTGGCGAATAGTCGTGTAAGACATCTAGACGTAGTTGTAATGAGTCCACATTAGCATGTACAGTATTCGTTTCCTGACATGATGTACTTGAATACTGCCACAGCAAACGGGCTCAGCAGAAGAAATAAATCGTCCCTTGAGTGTAACAAGACGCCTTCTGCCATGCTAGAGCTTTAAGATGGAGCCTTGTGAAGACTAGCCTTGTGAAGACTGACATCTCACTAGCTACAGTATGTTGCAGAACACTAACATGTCAGATTTAGGCTATTTTACCGTTAACTCACCTTAGAAATATCGCCTTGCTATCTTGCTAGCCCTTCTGATAGCAAGCTGAGACTACCCATTGACAGGTTTGTGTGGATCGAGAATTGTACTTCGGTGTGCTAGTTCTTTTAAGGCAAGCTTCAAGTTTCACAATGATTGAAACCGCCATCTTGGTGGCAATATTGGTGGATGTTCCCGCTATACCCCCTACATTGCGCCCATGAATTAAATGACCGGAAAATGAGTCAGATAATGTGATAAGCTTAGTGGCGCCGCTAAGAGGGGACATTTGACATTTGCCCCATACGCAGACTTTAACCACAATTTTCCCCCAGTCCACAAATACGCCCATTCATCTTCACACATACACACTCACACACACATACAGTCTTGTTTAACCGACGTTTAGGGGACTTTTTCTTTTTTTTTTGTTCTCGATGACGAAGACAAACCCTAACCCATCGTTTTATTTGTGAGGACATGACGTGAACAAAGGAAACACTATTGTCTAGGTTCGCACAAAGTCGGGAACACAGACACAAACACACCCCTTTCATACGCACACCCTCACACTGTCTCTCCCTTTTTACTCCCATACATAACCAGCAATCCAGTAATGATCCACAAGCTCAGAAGCAGATAATTATGAATAGTGAACGTTTAGGTTTTCTGTCTCCAAAATAAGGTAAATCTTTTGTGCATTAAGAAGTACAACGTGTACCCAAATTGGCTCAGTGGGCTGGGGCCTCTGTTCACGTAGAGCCGGACAGGCCGCCTGGTAAACCTGGAAATTTCTCGGTAGGTAATTTTTTGGGAGCTGTCCAGGGGCACCAAAAGGGATGCAGCCCGAGATCTGTTGGTACATGAAATTTCGTGAAAATGTCCAAAAACTGAAATTGATCTGATTGCATAGACTGTCGGTTTATCGAAATGCCCTCTATGTGGACTGCAATTGGCCACTCACTTAGAGAGTATTTCAATTATACTAGCAGCCTATTCTGCCATTGATCGGTAAGATGCAAGGAAACACCGTAGTTTCGGTTAAAAATCAAACTTTTCGCCCATTGGGACGAACTATGGTCGGCCTGATGAGTGCCCCCTTTAGTGCAACCGTTTTGACCAAATGTGTTACAATGATGACACCAACATACTGCCACTGATCGCACAGATGCAAGGACGCAGCGCCCTTTCAGTTCGAAAAAGCAACATGTCCAGATCCGGGGCCCCCTTGGAATTCTTCCCGGCAACCAGTTTTGGCCCAGTCCGTCCCTGTGTCCACTGAGCCAACTTGAATCCCTGCTTTATACTTTCAGACAGATATCTTCATGTGGAAGTTGCGCGATTGTAGCGGCGTTTCTTCATTTTCGACGAACAAAAGAAGTGAAGATCTATCCCCAAACCCACCAGAAGGCTTCATGTGAAAGCACAATTCAGTTTTTTGTTTTGTAGGAGGAAATCCCTCCCCGTCCCGGAAAAAACAAACTCTCACACAAACCTCCTATCATTGTTCGTGTCTCAGGAACTTCTGTAGATGTCTTCGGAATATGGACCCAATGCTATGACCCTGAAAGCCACATCCGGATTTCCCCACTTCATGGGTAACTTGTTCCCCACAGTACGGCCGCAATGAACTGATCACTTTCCACGAGTGGCCAATATTTCCACCGACACAATAATGTTTGATTGCAAACACTAATTATGGGAATAATTATAAAAAAGATTAAGCAAAATTTTGCTGCTGATGATTTTTATTACCTGGTAAACGCATGCGTGGACATCACTGTCCACGCGTGGATTATGACCAGTCCACGGCGACTGTACTGTACATGCCCCCCCCCCTCCCCCGCCGCGAAACACCTGATTACAAAAACAGAATGCGTGTAATTATTCTTCGTTTTTTTTCAGTTTATACCGACGTCCAAGAAAACTCTCTGCATCTACAAATTATTGAGAAAGATATTGGCATTTCTTAGTATGTTTATCAATACCCTTTGTGAAGTACTACCAAAGGTTACGGGGACGCGCGTACTTCATAACACTGAACCACTTCATTCTATACTAATTAACGAGAGAAACTTCAAAGGGTATTAAGCATAGTGAGAGGTAAAATCGATTTTGACTTTCTACATCGCCCTTGAGAAGAGCATAATTTTGAAACAACATCACAGGACACAGGAAGTGACTTAACTGTGCAACATGTCAAGAAACTCCGGTAACGATTCGAACAAAAACATCATTCTAATCAACAGCTAGTTTACTCAATAATCGATTTGAGTTCATTTTTGTTGTTGCATTTTGAATGCTAAAACAATCTCGACGTACAGAAGTTCGAAAGTGGAATTTCGACTGGGTCGAACTGGATCTGGACGAAAATCATTCAGGAAGAAACGCGAAAACAATCTTCTCAGTTTTATTTTTTTTTGTTTCTCCAAAATCACTCTTGAATTTTCAATATGTTTCAAAATCTTGATCCACCAGTAAAAATGCGTTGCGACCAAAATTGCAAACCTATCCACTTTTGCGATCACAGTACTTGGGGCGTCGCGACAATGATCGTTAAGGGGTGAGGAGGGGGTAAACCTGATTTGTTCCAACTGTGATGGCTCAAGTCCCGACTGACTACCATTCAAACTACATTATCTAGGCATGCCTAGATGATGTAGCTGGAATATTATTCAGCTGGGATTATAGTTATTTATTTATAATTTATTTATTAAAGTTTAACGACACTTTAACAGCCAATGTCATGTCGTGTCGGTGAGACTTTTACGGGTGGAGGAAACCGGAGAACCGGTGGGAACCACCGAGCAACGACGAGCAGCTGCCAGCTCCCCAACATCGTAACTCCGCACTGCGCCACAGGCAGGGTTAGATTGTTTGAAGACATGCGCACCATCGACGTGCAGCACGCCTTAGTGCACTGCGTCATCGTTCCCCCATGTAGACAATCGCGGTTAAGTGACTTGCCCAAGGACACAACGCGGGAGTCCGAATCGATTGCTCAGACGGTCAACCATCCATCCAAGGACTAACCGGATTCGATGTTGTTTAACTACGGTGATCTGAAGAGAATCGGTTACCGCAACGCCACCGCGCACCCCCCCCCCGGATTATAGTTAACCCTTTACCCTACGTAACGGCCCAAACCGCCAGCGCTATTCACAAAAATCGCCAATTAATTTTCATTATTCTTTTTCATTTTTTGTCTCAAAAACATAGGTTATAACTCCTCTTTGGAACGAGCTCGTCGAGGTCGTTCCAATGAGGGGTCATAACCTATGTTTTTGAGACAAAATATGAAAAAATTAGTTATTCAAGAATTTGTTTTGCAAGTGTAGTCTGTTGTGCATGTCAGGTAAAGGGTTAAAAGTCTCACTGTGTAAATAAAATATACATGTAGTCGTGACGCAACTTATTTAACTAACACACACTGAGCCGTACTCAAAAAAGGTTATGTGGTCTCCCAACAGGACGAATCGGGTACTATAGACCTACGCGTCCGTACTACTCACTGAGCGTGCTACACAAGTACATTGAGCAAATCTCGTCCTTTAAGAAAGTACACAGAGCCGAATGAATTTTTTTGTGGTGCCATAGAGTCCAAAACCTAAACCTCTAGAACACTAAACACCTTCATAAACGATGGCTGAAATCTAGCTTATTAGATAGCGTTCTCGTGAAAACTTGCTTCACTTCCCTTACAGTAGCTAAATGATAGTGTGAATGAAACGCGCTGACTACCGAACGACGAAAGCGCTGTGGCTGGTCTCAGACGAAGATTGGGGCGGGCTTGTGTGTGTATATTGAAGGACACAGTTATGTTTCCGAAGAATTGGGAACGTTGATTTCTGATCCCCGGTCGGGAATCGAACCATCGGCAACTCAGCCTGGCAATCAGGATTCCAACAACTAAAGCAATAGACGACCATTGCACACTGTCACAGACGATGGTTGGAATCAAGCTTACAAGATGACGTTCTCAGAATTACTTGGT
This sequence comes from Pictodentalium vernedei, assembly GCA_031216915.1. Taxonomy (NCBI): domain Eukaryota; kingdom Metazoa; phylum Mollusca; class Scaphopoda; order Dentaliida; family Dentaliidae; genus Pictodentalium; species Pictodentalium vernedei. The sequence continues at coordinate 355,048,520 of CM062290.1, forward strand.
TTACTTTCCACTCCTCCCCTCCCCCACAAACAAAAGTAGTATGTAATGTGGTTTTCATCCCTAGTTTGGGGGACCCCGGTGGGGGATCCCGGAAGTGACGTCATGGCACGTGACCTAGTGGCGCCATGTTGTGTTGTCATGGTAACCCGCGTGAGCGGCCATGTTGTAACGTTATCTCCATAGTGATACGTGGTGTGCGTGCGCATGCGCAGCGCGTGTTGTTAGGGTGATACGTGTTTCCGTCGTCCAGTTTGTATACTGGAGGCCGCCATCTTGGTTTCTATGGTAGCAGGTGGTTGCTATGTTACCTATAACCTTCTTATGGGACAGGGGTATGTTCGGAGGGTATGCTCGATTAAATAGGAGTATTTTCCCGATTCGTAGAATTACCACAAACAACCCGACAAGTTTTACTATTTCGAATTCTTTCAGAACCCAATTTAGGACCGCCATTCTTTCGGCTTATAATAGTAGCATGTAGTGATATAGTACCGAGGGATCCCCTGGGGGTGTGTTCGATTGAACTAGAGTATATCTAATTACCCAAATAGACCCGACCACCCTTACAGACCACCAAAATCTCCACCAAACCACCCAAATGGACATGTTCAGCCCCGTTTTGGGCATATAAAAATAACACGTTATGCTATAGTTCCGAGGGGTACAGGGGTATGTTCTATTGAATAGGAGTACAGGGCCTGATTTTCCCAGAATCCCATTTTTAATGTCTATTGTATATGTTTCTCTATCACTAACAGTCTATCCAGTCCAAACTATATCTGGTTCTCTCGTCCAAGTCTTATAATTACCACTGCTTGATTTCCCATAATGCAGTTATCTCCCTTGTGTATATCAAAAGCATTCCCAAACCCAATAAGCACTCAAGCAGTTACTGATAAACCATAAATGACTCGAATCCCATCGAGCAAATGAGCTTTAGAGTAATTGCTCGATCGAGTGACTCGGTATATTGCTCGAACGGCTCGAATCCCTTCGAGCAAATGAGCCAACGAGCAATTGCTCGTTCGAGTGACTCCTCGAACGACTCGGCGACTCATTTCAGAAAAAAGGGATTCCATAGCCACAGGCGTTTTCGAAAAAGGGATTCCATAAGTGGTATATGTATACAGGGGAAATCTGATTCAACCTTGATCAATGTTATAGTCGAGACTGAGATAGGTGTAGCTAGGAAGTAATGGATCAGATATGGGGCAAAATAACAGAAGCCAATAGTACTGGTACAAGGCCGCAATGGAACAAGACTGTTGTAGAAGCTAATGATAGGGCAGATAGACCACCGCCCTGTAGTGGCCTTGGAGCTTTGGCGACAAGATGGAAACGGAATCCAGGTTTCTACAACAGGTATCCCCCAACAATACCAGGCCATAGGAATCCTCAATTTAGTATCCTCAAAAGGTATCCTCAACTGATTCGTAGCCATGTCATAGGTATCCACAAATACTGAAATGAGTCGAAGAGTCGTTCGAGGAGTCACTCGATCGAGCAATTGCTCGTTGGCTCATTTGCTCGATGGGATTCGAGTCGTTCGAGCAATAGTTGCGAATCACTCCACATAAGACGGAATTTCACTTATGGAATCCCTTTTTGGAATCCCATTTGTGGAATACCTTTTTCGGAAACGCCTGTGGCTATGGAATCCCTTTTTTCTGAAATGCGTCGCCGAGTCGTTCGGAGAATCATTCGATCGAGCAATTGCTCGATAGCTCATATGCTCGATGGGATTCGAGTCATTCGAGCAATAGTTGCGAGTCACTCGACATAAGACGGAATCCCACTTTTGGAATCCCTTTTTGGAATCCCATTTGTGGAATCCCTTTTTCGAAAACGCCTTTGGCTATGGAATCCCTTTTTTCTGAAATGAGTCGTCGAGTCGTTCGAGGAGTCACTCGAACGAGCAATTGCCCGATAGCTCATTTGCTCGATGGGATTCGAGTCATTCGAGCAATAGTTGCGAGTCACTCGACATAAGACGGAATCCCACTTTTTGAATCTCTTTTTGGAATCCCATTTGTGGAATCACTTTCTCGAAAACGCCTGTGGCTATGGAATCACTTTTTTCTGAAATGAGTCGTCGAGTCGTTCGAGGAGTCACTCGAACGAGCAATTGAGAGTTGGCTCATTTGCTCGAAGGGATTCGAGCCGTTCGAGCAATATACCGAGTCACTCGATCGAGCAATTACTCTAAAGCTCATTTGCTCGATGGGATTCGAGTCATTTATGGTTTATCAGTAACTGCTCGATTGCTTATTGGGTTTGGGAATGCTTTTGATATACACAAGGGAGATAACTGCATTATGAGAAATCAAGCAGTGGTAATTATAAGACTTGGACGAGAGAACCAGAGATAGTTTGGACTGGATATACAGTTAGTGATAGAGAAACATATACAATAGCCATTAAAAATGGGATTCTGGGAAAATCAGGCCCTGTACTCCTATTCAATAGAACATACCCCTGTACCCCTCGGAACTATAGCATAACGTGTTATTTTTATATGCCCAAAACGGGGCTTCACATATCCATTTGGGTGGTTTGGTGGAGATTTTGGTGGTCTGTAAGGGTGGTCAGGTCTATTTGGGTAATTAGATATACTCTAGTTCAATCGAACACACCCCCAGGGGACCCCTCGGTACTATAGCACTACGTGCTACTATTATAAGCCGAAAGAATGGCGGTCCTAAATTGGGTTCTGAATGAATTCGAAATAGTAAAACTTGTCGGGTTGTTTGTGGTAATTCTACGAATCGTGAAAATACTGCACAATGGCTAATCATGACCTCGACAGTCTTACGGGTGGAGGAAGCCGGAGTAACCGGAGAGAACCACCGAACAACGGCGAGCAACTGACAGCACCCCAAACATATTAACTCCACACAATAAGGGTTAGCATTGGTTGAAGACAAGTGCACCCTCGACGTGCAGCATGTCTTAGCACACAACGTCAGCGTGCCCCCACGTGTGCAATGGGGGTAAAGTGCCTCGCCCAAGATCACATCGCGGTTGCCGCAGGTGAAATTCGAACCGAGGACCTCTCTGCTTGCAGCCTGCACCTCTACCTACTGAGCCACCGCGCCCCCATCTGTTACATTGGTAGCTGTGATTTAGGGCAAGAGGACTAGATTACCAAACGGCATCAATTCCCTGGATCAGCTTGCGTATAAAAATCTATATCCGATTATGTATAATCTTATGGTGCACAGTTGAGCTAAATATGGCACGCGTTGTATACAATTGATTGAATATTCAACCTTCGTTTGCAACTTTTACACAGTGTTATCCATGAAAAGGACACCGCTGGTGCATGACACATAAATTCACAAACAAACCAATTATACGGATTTTATTCTACTTAGACATGTCTTCACATTGACGGCAAAATCTATAATAAGTGGACTCCAGTTGTTATAAATGTGTATGTTAAAAGTTCCCACCAATTAACGATTAACTGTTTGCCTGCTACAGCAGGGGGGGGGGGGGGGGGAGGGCGGAGGAAATTGCATAGACATAGGTGGGGGTGGTTGGGTGGTCAAGCGCCCCAAAAATGTGCGAAATTAGTTAATGCATTTTTCCCCCTTTTTCACTGTTATGGCATCTTTTAAAAGTCTATTTAGAGGCATTATTAACAAAACTAACTCCAAAATATAAAAATATTGGAGAATTTCATCAAAAACTGACTTGTGGGTGCCCAATATGAGCGAAAAAAATTGCCAAAATATCCATTCACAGCATAATTCATGCATATCAAGTTTTTTTTTAATGGAACATTCTTTAAAATAAAACATAGTATATATAATATTGTCTAATGAGTCATAATAGCTAGGTGGGGCTGAATTTTCAAAATGAAAAAATTGAAAATTTTTTTATATTTTCATTTTTTTGCTTCCAAAACATAGGTCATGAACGCGTCGCGTTCGTTCTAATGAGGATTCATAACCTATGTTTTGGAAGCAAAAAATGAATTTTTAGTTATACGTGGATTTTTTTTTACTGGTTGACCAAAAATTAATTAAGACGCTTAGGGGTTATCGCACCTTTTCATTTGTACTCACGCGGAAACCTGTCTGATATTGCGTGGATTGCGGTCTTAACTGTTTTTACTACAATAAAATTTTATCTTTTTTTAACATCAAAGGGAAAGACTAGACTTTATGATTCTGGAGAATCATGGCTTTTCCAGATGAGATTCCATGAATTTTCATGATTCCAGAGTGTTTGATGAATTGTTTTTAAGTGTGTTTCTCCTTTTTTGGTGTTATGAGAAAGATGGGTATAGTAGTCTCAAATGACTCAGTTTGATAAAAAAAATGTTTAGGTAAAAACCACCATTAATGGTGGAGAGGGTTAATATCAATGTTGTCGTCCGACAAGGTAATGACCGACAAAAGGAGTTATATTTAGTTTAAACAATTTTTATTTCCAAATGTACAAGCAAACATAGTGTGAATAGAACAAGCTGATGGATTCGACAAGATGTTTTCAGAGAAATCCAAGGAGAACATGAATTTTACTCTTTTGATGGGTATCATTGTTTATCCAGCCCAAAACGGGTTAAGGGTTGTTTTTTGAATACCCTTATTACTTACAAAAATAATTCTCAGTGAATTCTACTTCCACTTATGTTGATCTTTCCTCTTAACTTTGGGTGCTGTTGTTGTATCAAAATTGTGATGTTTGAGAGCCTGTATAGGGTTAAAAAATGCTTACTGGAATATTTTGTACATACAACTTGTAATGTCACACTAAGATCTGAGAATGGCCAATATGTCTTGATACGCACATACCATTTTATCAAAATTGTGATGTTTGAGAACCTTTATAGGGTTAACAAATGCTTACTGGAATATTTTGTTCATGCAACTTGTAATGTCACAATAAGATCTGAGAATGGTTAATTTTTCTTGAAAATCTACGAGATGTTTTTAGAGAAATCCTCGGATAACATGAATTTTTAATCTTTTGAGGGGTTTCGCACTGTAACCAACCCTAAACGGGTTAATGCTTGGTTTTGTGAATACCTCCATTACTTACAAAAATAATCATCGGTGAATTCCACTTCCAATGAGGGAGGTTATGTTTAACTCGCAGGTACACATTGGGTGTTATGGGTGCCCAAGAACAGCCCACTTTTTTTTTCAAAATGTCTATACTTGGCAGCCTCTGGAGGGTTAACAAATGCTTACCGGAATATTTTGTCCATGCGACTTGTAATGTCACTCCAAGACCTGCGAATGGTCAATTTTTCTTGAAAACTTACTAGATTTTTTGGAGAAATCCACAGAAAACGTGAATTTTAAGCTTTTAAAGGGTATATCTCCTGAACCAGTCGAAAATGGGTTAAGACCTCGATTTTTGTATACCCTTACTACTTACAAAAATGTTTCCCTATCAGTTTTGCGTCCGGTAAAAGAAGTTATGTTTCTCTGTGGCATTCCCATTTGATGTTGTTGGTGTCCAAAAACATACTATTTTTCAAACTTTTGACATTTAGCAGCCCATGGAGGGTTAACAAATGCCTACCAGAATAATTTATCCATGCAACTGGTAATGTGACACCAAGACCTATAAATGGTCATTTTCTCTTGAAAACCTACACGATGTTTGTAAAGAAATCCAGGGAAAACATAATTTTTTTTTTTACAGTTTTTGTCGCTATTAACTATTACAAAAGGGGTTAACGCTTGGTTTCTTGAATACCCTCATTACTTACAAAAATGGTTATCGGTGAATTCCACTTCCAACAAAGGAGATTATGTTTATCTCTCCGGTATACATTGGATGTGCGTGTCCGAAAACAGCCCATTTCAACAAAATTACGATGCTTGGCAGTCTGTAGAGGGTTAATAAACGCTCACCGGAATATTTTGTCCATGCAACTTCTAATGCCACACAAAGACCTGCGAGTAGCCAATTTTTCTTGAAAACCTACGAGATGTTTTTAGAGAAATCCACAGAAAAGGGAAATTTTAAGCTTTTAAGGGGTTTCTCTCTTTAGCCTCCCCAAAATGGGTTAAGACTTCGACTTTTGAACACCCTTACAATTTACAAAAATGTTTCCGTATAAATTGTGCTCTCGATAAAAGAAGGTACCCTTCTTTGTGGCGTATCTATTGGGTGCTGTTGCTGTCCAAAAATAACCCATTTTATCACAATGTTGACATTTAGCAGTCCGTGGAGGGTTAACAAATGCTGACCGAAGTATTTTGTTCATGCATTTTCTATTGTCACACCAAGATCTGCGCGTGGCCAATTTGTCTTGAAAATCTACAAGAATCGTTTAGAGAAATCCACAGAAAACATGCATTTTTGAGCTTTTGAGGGGTATTGCAGTTTAACCAGCCCAAAAAGGATTAACGCTTGGTTTTTTGAATACCCTTATTACTTACAAAAATGATCCACGGTGAATCCCGCTTCCAATAAATGAAGTTATGTTTATCTCTAGTGTAACGTTTTGATGCTTACGGGTCCCGAAAACAGCCCATTTCATCAACATTTCGGTGTTTGAAGTCTCTGGAGGGTTAACATATGCATTGCCTAATATCTCTTGTATATGAATGGTCCTGTCACAGACAGGTCTAACAATGATGAATGTTTAAAAAAAACCTACAGACGTGGTTCGAGAAAGTGCCTATAAGCCTTAATTTTGACAGTTGTTTGCCAGCTCTGGCGAAAAAGGGGTTAAATCGGAAATTCCGCCTTAGTTAATTTTTTTTAGTTTTTGTGCTCCTCTATGCGTATGCAAAATTGTGTGAAAATCGGTTCGAAAATGGCTTCTGAATCGCACGGACAAAATGTGTGGGGGATAACCCCTCCCCCCAAAAAAAAAAAAAAACAAAACAAAAAAAAAACAAAACAAAAAACCAAACAAACAAAAAAAAAACTAGACTTTATGATTTTGGAGAATCATGGCTTTTCCAGATGAGATTACATGATTTTTCATGATCCTAGAGTGTCTGATGAAGTGTTTTCAACTGTCTCACTGAAGTTCCTTTTTTGATGTTATGAGAAAGATGGGTATAGTAGTCTCAAATGACTCAATTTAATAAAAAATGTTTTAGGTAAAAAGCATCATTAATGGTGGAGAGGGTTAATATCAATATCGTCGTCCGACAGGTTAATGACTGACAAAAGGAGTTACGCTTGTTTGACACATACCCACTGAGTGCTGTGGTTATTTGAAAATGGTCCATTTTTTTCTCAAATGTATCCAAAATATTGATGTCTGGCAGCATATAGAGGATTAACAAGCGCTAACAGGAATATTTTTCCATTCAACTTGTAATGTCACACAAAGAACTGCGAATGGCAATTTTTTCCTAAAAATCTACAAGATATTTTCAGAGAAATCCTGGGAGAAGATGAAATTTAAGCTTTTGATGGGTATCATTGTTTATCCAGTCCAAAACGGGTTAGGTGTTGTTTTTTGAATACTCTTATTACTTACAAAAATAATACTCAGTGAATTCTACTTCCACTTATGTTGATCTCTCCTCTCAACTTTGGGTGCTGTGGGTACGCAAACACGGCCCATTGTATCAAAATTTTGATGTTTGAGAGCCTGCATAGGGTTAACAAATGCTTACTGGAATATTTTGTACATATAACTTGTAATGTCACACTAAGATCTGAGAATGGCCAATATGTCTTGAAAACTTCGATATGTTTTTAGAGAAATCATCGGATAACATGAATTTTAACCTTTGGAGGGATATCGCTCTGTAACCAGCCCTAAACGGGTTAATGCTTGGTTTTGTGAATACCTTCATTACTTACAAAAATGATCCTCGGTGAATTCCACTTCCAATGAAGGAGGTTATGTTTATCTCGTAGGTACACATTGGGTGTTATGGGTGCCCAATAATAGCCCATTTTCTCAAAATGTCTATGCTTGGCAGCCTCTGGAGGGTTACTTACCGGAATATTTTGTCCATGAAACTTGTAATGGAACACCAAGACCTGCGAATGGTCATTTGTTCTTGAAAACTTACTCGATTTTTTGGAAAAAACCACAGGAAACGGGAATTTGCCAGTCAAAAATGGTTAAGACCTCAAATTTTGAAAACCCTTACTACTCACAAAAAAGTTTCCCTATCAGTTTTGCGTCCGGTAAAGGAAGTTACGTTTCTCTGTGGCATTCCCATTTGATGTTGTTGGTGTCCAGAAACATATTATTTTTTTCAAAATTTTGACATTTAGCAGACCATGGAGGGTTAACAAAGGCTTACCGGAATATTTTATCCATGCAACTGGTAATGTGACAGCAGGACCTATCAATGGTCATTTTCTTTTGAATTCCCACAAGATTTTTTAAAAGAAATCCAGGGAAAACATGAATTTTTTTAAGCTTTTGATGGGTATCCAAAACGCGTTCACGCGTGTTTTTTTTTGAATATCCTCATAACTTACAGAAATGGTCCTCTCTCAATTCCACTTCCAACAAAGGAGATTATGTTTATCTCTCGTGTGTAAATTGGGTGCTGTGCGTGTCCGAAAACAGCACATTTGAACAAAATTACGATGCTTGGCAGCCTGTAGAGGGTTAATAAACTCTCACCGGAATATTTTGTCCATGCAGCTTGTAATGAAACACAAAGACCTGCGAATAGTCAATTTTTCTGGAAAACCTACTGGATGTTTTTAGAGAAATCCACAGAAAATGGGAATTTTAAACTTTTAAGGGGTTTCTCTCCTTAGCCTGCCAAAATGAGTTAATCAATTCGACTTTTGAATACCCTTTCTACTTACAAAAATGTTTCCGTGTAAACTGTGCGCTCGAGGGGGGGGGGGGGGGGTTAACAAATGCTCACTAGAGTACTTTGTTCATACAGTTTCTATTATCACACAAGGACCTGCGCGTGGCCAATTTTTCCTGAAAATCTAGAAGACTCATTTAGAGAAATCCACAGAAAACAAATTTTTGAGCTTTTGAGGGGTATTGCAGTTTAACCCGCCCAGAACTGGTTAACGCATGTTTTTTGAATACCTTTATTACTTACAAAAATGATCGACGGTGAATCCCACTTCCAATAAATGAAGTTATGTTTATCTCTCGTGTATCGTTTGGGTTCTTTAGGGGCCCAAAAACAGCCCATTTCATCAAAATTTCGATGTTTGGCAGCCTGTGGAGGGTTAACATATGCACCGCCTAATATCTCATGTATATGAGTGGCCGTGTCACAGACAGGTCTAACAATGATGAATGTTTGAAAAAAATCTACAAAACGCAGTTGGAGAAAGTGTCTTTAAACCTTAATTTGGACAGTTTTTTGCCCATTCTGGCGAAAGAAGGGTTAAATCGAAAAGTCCGCTTCGGTACGTTTTTAGATTCTGTGCCCATCTATGCGTGTGCAAAATTGTGTGAAAATCGGTTCGCAAATGGCTTCTGAATCGTACGGACAAAATGTGTGGAATAAAACACCACAAAAAAAGAAAAGAAAAAGAAAACAATAATCCGAAGAAAAACAATAGTGTTTTCCAGAGGGAAAAGCCTAAATATGGGCAAATGTCAGCTCGTATATTTTTATATTGTTAGGTAGGGGACAATATCTGTATTTTATGCCGGTATGCGCACAACATTGCCAATATGAAGAAAAAAAAAAAAATAAAAAAAATATATTATCCGCTAAAAGTTGACGAAAATGAAATTAGAATTTACATGGAATTATACAGGAAATAACAGTAGCGTTTTAAATCAACGTGGGGAAAAATGGTCGAATGAAATCGTTCGATAATAACACCGACCGAGAGCATATATATTATTCTTAAAGGATTGATGCGCACAGCGAATATAACTTTCATAGGTTTTATATAATTTTGAGAAATATAAAAATTCTCCATTCAATTAGTGTTAATTTTTGCCATCCAATTCTCAGCAATCAGGGGAGATAAGCTTTTCGTAAATCGATGTGAATGACGAGAACAGTTGATCATGTTCATTTCTAAAACTTCTTCGAAGACCTAGCCTAGTTTCTCAAGACCTGTTTTGTATCAGGCACCAGGTCAGCAGACTGTGACTAGTGCTAGAAATGACTTCAGTTGATTGTAGAAGCGGGAAGCAAAGTTCAGTAAGTGCTGTTTTCTGCATTATAATTTAATTCTATGTTCCGAACCACAACCACGATGACTAAAACGAAAGGGCATTGAGCGCGTCTGTTTACCCAATACTGCCCAATACTACCCCATACTGCCAAATACTACCCAACACTGTCTCGATACTTCCCCAAAACTTTCCCAATACTACCCAAATCTACCGAATACTATTCAAGAATTGGTCTGGTAGCATTAGGCAGTATGGGGTAGTATTTGGTAGGTATTGGGCTGCTAGAGAAGGGATTAGTACCATTTAATAGGAATTGGGTTGTGTGGGTTAGTGTTGGGTAAGCATTGGGTTTTATTGGGTATGGATTGGGAAGTATTTGGTTAGTACTGGTATACTCTAAAATCAGTTGGGTTAAAAATCAACCCACATCAACTGGATTGAGTGAATATGAACCCAATTTGGTTCATATTCAGTCAAGCCAATTAATTTGGGTTAATTGTTAACCCAAATAATATTTAAGTGTAGTGTTGGGTGGTAAGAATTAGTATCGGATAGTATCGGGCAAATGAACGTGCCGGGCCTTGGTGTCAAGAAAAGAAAAATAATGTAGACAGCCTTTCCGGCTATGTAATTTCCATGCAGTGTACACTTACATTGTTATTTGGTTATTTAATTTTATATTATATATATGTATGCTACAAAATAAAGTTTTATTTTTTCATTCATTCATTTCAATGGGGTAGTAACAGTTGTGTGTAGGCTTCGGGGTATCGAACCAAATCACATACCAAATACCGAACCGATACCGAGGTATACCCCTAAAAATACCTACACCGAACTCAAAATCCAAATACCTCCCATGTCTATCTAGCGTGGCATCGTTTCATGTGAAAGAAACGGACGTGTAAACGACACAATGAACAATAAAGCAGAAATAGGACTATGTAATAATCCTATCCTGCAGATCTACCGAGCTGTAGGATCATTTGTCACTAAACCTTCCAGCGCATTCAGAAAGGAATCGTCCATTTTATCATTGACATTATTGTATGAGACGATACCATCTAGGGTACAAAGTTTGAAATATTGAGGCGATTTTGTGGCGACACACTCAAATGCAAACAAAGTGTAAGAAACATACGAACAGGCAGTCAGACAGACAACAACACTATTATGTGACCCGATTCACACGGACCTGTATTATTTTTAGGGTTGTATTCTCCGCCTTAAATCTTCATAGTGTGTCAATGTAAGAACTTCACTTGTTGGTTATGTAGCCTTGGTCCTTTAACCTTTTAACATTTGTAGGTAACTCTGTAACAGCAAAATATATACCACGTATGGCTACCATCTCACCAATTGTTGTTGCAACATCGTGCTGACATACAGATTCACCACAACAATAGATTACACCAGGGAACAATGACTTTGACCTTTAATCTATGGACTTTATAAACAAGCGACTGACAACTAGAACTTAAGTCCAGCAGGTGAGCCAGATTTGACAACTTTGGCTTATACGGTTTCTGAGGTATCGTTCAGGCAGAAAAGTGACATCACATATCGCTACAGCCTCTCATAACATTCGTCGGGTGTGAATAATGTTTGTGCTTCTTGTGTGAACACTTACTACCAGATCGTGTGCTAAAGATATTATACCCTTAAATCAAAATATCGAAATTTCCAAAGCATTTTCCCATAATACTACTGAGAATTTAACCCATTCAATCTTGTTTACCTGAGCTCATTGAGCTTTGTCAACGAGGTTTGAATTGGTTAAATTGCTAGTTCTATTCTGCGGAAATATTACAGCTTAAAAGTCTGCCAACAGTGTTCAGAGAGTTAGCGATCTAACTTTCCACATACACATACACATTTTAAAATTTTAGAGTATGTAGTTATGCTAATGTACGAATTAAGAAGATGCGTAAAATTGCCAACAATGAGCCGAATCATGACGTAACACGAAGTCACCAGCATCTTAGAAGGAGAGATAAGTGTGAGTTTGTACATTTAGTAATTTACGATCATTATCTGTGACGTCACTGACGTCACACGAAAGAGTTAATCGGCCATATGAAAGACATGGTATATTGATCGGCGCCTCGCCCCTACTATTAAACACACTAAGTGGCCAATCAAAGAGATGTTTTTTAAAATCTATTTTTACTCATGTTCACCCACCAGGCTGAACAGTGGTAGGTGCATTTGTTTCACCTCCCTTTCCTTCACCATTTGCAGTCTCTGCTTTCAGTTAGTTACTCAACGAGACAAGTCATGAATGTGATAATAATTATAGTTCAAGATAAAACAATCGTTATTGCTTAAAATCAAGAATTCACCGAGTACATAAAATCACTGTTTCATTTCCTGATGTGCGACATTACAAAGATTTGGAAACACAACCTCAACACTGAATCAATCAGAAGAATTAACAGATAGCAAATATTAGACAGGATATTGCCTATCTAATGTACACACTTATAGTAAATGCAAATAAAAGCTGGAGTAAAAGAGGTGGGCAAGGCAGAACCGACGCCTGGTGCATTATTTTGTCAGACACCACCGATTGCTATATTATCATCGAATTTTTATATATTTATTAATTATATTATTTTTTTATTTATTCATTTATCTATTGGAGTTTAACGACATTTTCGACAGCCATGATCACCTAGTGTGGGACAGTTGTACGGGTGGAGGACGCCGGAGAACCCCGAGAGAACCACCGAGCAACGAGGAGTAACTGTCCGACTCCCCAACGTAAGAACTTTGGGCAAGCAGGGTTAGAATTGGTTGAAGACAAGGGCACCATCGATGTGCAGTACGCTTTAGTACACAGCGCCACTGTGCCCCCACGTGGGCAATCGGGATTAAGTGCCTTGCCCAAACGCACAACGCAGTTGCCCCTGGTAGAGATCGAACGGTTGTTTGAAGTCCAATGTTGTAACCACTGAGCCACCGTGCACCCTGGCGAATCAATTGAGTATTCATACTAACTCCATATTAACAGAGTTAGCATTGGCTGAAGACAAGTGCACCATCGACGTGCAGTGCGCTTTAGTACACAGCGCCACCGTGCCCCTACGTGGGCAATCGAGATGAAGTGCCTTGCTCTAAGTCACAAAGCAGTTATCCCTGGGGGGGGGGGGGGGGGGGGGATCGAACCGTAAACCTTTCGGATTGAAGTTCAATGTCGTAACCACTGAACTACCTCATCGAAATCATGTTGGCTTGGGTTATTAAACTACGTAACCCTTTACCCAGCGTATAGGCTATCAAAATTTATTTAATTAAGAAATAACTGTTGTTTTCCTTCGGTTTATGCGATATAAACCGAAAATTTTCAGCACAAGCTTCATAACTCGCCTATCGAGTTATGATTAAGTTGTGCTGAAACTTTTCGGTTTATATCGCATAAACCGAAGGAAAACAACAGTTATTTCTTATAATTTAATCCGGCTGTAATATTAAAATATAAAAACTATGTGTACATGAACAAAAAACTTTTAATTTTCGCAAAAGACAACAGTCAAACTCACGAAAGTGTGCCACAAACAGGTCACGTCAATCATTGTCAAATTGTTTGTTGTTTTGATTTTCGATCGCAGACGACAGATATTTAGCAAGTCACGTACCAATATCATTAAAAACATTTTTTTAAGTTCCCCCAAAATCATGTTTGGATGTATGATCTTTTATTCGTCTCCCATTTCGGTATATTTCATTAAATTCAATTGATCCCGAGAAATTATCATTATATTCTCGCTGACTAGAGGCGACGAAAAATCGATCATTGATCTTTGTTTACAAGCCTGTTATCCATCTATCAGTCTGCTGTCACGCCCTCACGGTGACAATTGGATTGAGTGGGCGGGCTTCCAGAGTGTAGACATCCAAATCATAACGTGATTTGGTTTATACGATTTTGACGACTTTCACGTTGTATGCTTTCAACCAATCAAACGCAGAGGCGGGGCAAATGATTAAATTATTTCTATTTTTTCAAAAAACAACAAATACATATCACTGACTCCCTCATTGGAAC